>JAVIWB010006049.1:600000-1148384 GCA_031893035.1 Dermolepida albohirtum
TTCAAATACAAACGAGAATTATGTTCTATTAAATGTAAATAATATAAATTGCCTTAGTATTATTTTACAAAAACAGAAACATAAGTAACAGAAGCACCCAGTCAAGGAAGAAGGCTGCAACTAATTAAAATTTTTCCGAAAGATATCGCTGTATAAATTATTAACGTTGCCAGTAGAGCCTTGTAAAAAATATTGGTGTGGCCCTATGTATTAAGAGGATTACAGAAGATCTAATCTAGAGCAGTCCCGGTACAATAAAATCAATTTGAGATTGTGGCTCGGCAGAATTAAATTTAATTATGGATCAATTTCAAAAGGAAGCACTGACTTCTTCTTTGCGTATACAAATATGCAAAATATATTTTGAAATGACGTCTAATAAGTAGATTGTCATATTCTGTTCCAAAAGCAGGACAATGTAAGTCAATTCTATATGATAAATACTTCATAAATCTCTTCCGAACACGTTCTGGGAGTAATTGCTGAAAATGAGAATGAGTGTACCACACTATTGAACTTTTTTGAACTTTTTGGATTGGACAAGGGCACTTCAAAGTGATCGTTTTCTAAAGCCCTTGCATAGTAAGGAACCCCAGACTTCTGGCAGCTGATGTGATTAGTTCACTTATATACCCAGAAAAGTGAGAGTCGAACTAAATTCTATGGCCCTTGAACTTGAATACTCTAGATACGGTAGATTGGCGGATTCTATATTCGCAGTGAAATGAAGTGTCGTTTCTGCTAAAAGAAGAAACAGCATATTTATTGATGTTTAACTAAATATGGTTTGGGGTATACTTATAACCTATAATACACAGACTCTTCTGTGTCTTGGTTCTATCCTCAGATGGATTAATACTGTGAAAGATTTTGAAATCGTTGACAAAGGCATGCACTTTGCAATCGACACGTTCCAAAAGGTCATTTACATAGATGCTGAACAAAAGGTACCCAAACAGGAACCTTGGGAAACTCTCCTGGAAATATCCAAGAGATTGATTGAGGAACTATAATGCATATAGCTAGAATGATTCAGTCGATAGGAAGAAAACAGATTAGTAATATTAGGAGCAACGCCTGAAGACGTCAATTTAAAAAACAAAATGCCAGTTTATACTATCAAAAGCTTGTCCGAAGTCCGTATATATATATATATATATATATAGAACGAACTTGTTGACTATTATTCACTTATGAATTGAGTAATTTCGATCAGGTTGGTAACAGTAGACCTATCGGAAATAAATCAATGATTACTTGATAAAAAGGGCTAAACATAGCTACAGCTTCTCACAGAGAACAAGTTTTAAGATTTTGGTAAAATTTGACAAGATACTGAAGTGTTTATAGTTATTGATATCTGAGCGATTCCCTTTCTTAAACACTGGTGTAATCCTGCTAATTTTCCAACTATCGAGAAAAGTTGACCTTTGAGTACATAAGTTGAAGATAATAGTAAGAGGTCTGTAGAGTACTTAGGCACAGTTTCTGACAAAAGAAACTATGCAAGCCATCATGTCCATACATCGTAGATGAAGCAAGTTTCTTTATAAATTTCAAAATTTCTTCAGTTGTAATGAAGCCTATATATTGAGTATGAAGATTAGTATCGCTACATTCAAAGCTGATGTCAGTTGATCTTGTAGGGTACGAGTAATAAAACACGCCACTGAAAGATTCTACCACCCCCGATTCCTCATCAGCAAGGGTATCATTGAGTGATAAGCAGCTCTGTGTCCTCGTAGTACCTCATTTAAGATTAACAAATTTACAGAAATTATTTAGTAAATTCTTGTTAAGTTATTCTTTAGTAATAGGAAACAAACAAACCATGCAGGTCATCATGTCCACACATCGTAGAGGAAGCAAGTTTCTTGATAGATGCCAAAACTTCTTCAGTTGTAATCAAGCCTATATGTCGAATATTAAGACTAATGACGCCACATTCAGAGCTGATGTCAGTTGATCTTGTAGTGTAAGAGCAATAAAATACGCCGGCGAAAGATTCTACTACCTCGTATTCCCCATCAACAAGGATACAATCGAATGATAAGTAATCCGATATCCTATTAGTACCTCGTTTAAAATTAACAAATTTCCAGAAATTATTTAGTAAATTCTTGTCAAATTATTCTTTAATAATTGAAAAAACACAGAAGCATGTCTATAAATTCGGAAATTTCCTTTGCATGCTTTAACATTTTTATGAATTTCGATGGAAGGTCAGATTTTATTTCTTCAGTGTATTTGAAAACAAACTAATCCCAACATTAAGCCAGCATTTCAAAATCTTATACATAAGGTTCGGGAAAATGTTCTTCATATTCAATATATCGATGAAGACTAACCTGTGTAACAGTTTCTTGTAATTACTTGAAAATCTCCAGTTATCGATCTCACTTTAAATCATTTATTAAACGATATTTAGATTCGCAATCTATGAAAGTTAACGTTCGTTAGAGTTTCGTCAATGAACTTAGGTTTTCATTCGTTACAACATTTCTCTCATTTTCGAATCTTTTTATGTCACATCTACAGTATATGGCACTCACAAGAATTGTAATATTGTAGTGGTTCATTTGCAGATTTCGACACATAATTTAATATCAGTACTCTGCTTTAATTTTCAATCATTGCACTAGATAATTCATTGCTGCCTCTATTAGCATAAAATATACACGCACATAAATTTAAATATGCTGAAACATCAATATTTATGTGACTATAATAAATACAGTAACTTCACCGGCTGAACTACATTATCATTCTACGAACTAAATTACCTCACCTCGTATTTAGATGTGGAAATAGGATATTTCATTAAAATGTTTTCAAAAAACATACAGAGAAATCTACAACTGCCTTGGATAACACAATATATAATTGCGCAATATTAATTTGTGTCATCTTCCGTTTTCCGGTTCCTGATTTCAACTAGTATCGATCGTTCCACTCTCCTGGCCGTAAATTTCGTTCTGACATGCCTCTCTGGATACTTTATGTCCATGCAATTACCCTCGAGCCTCCTCTGTTTTTACATTGCAGTACTACATGTTTTAGAATACAATAAACCTCCATTTTTTTAGTTTTTTTGAACTCCGTCTCCTGAAATTTTATGTATACTCTTTATTTTCTAATCCGTGTATTGGTTATACAATAACATTGCATTGCTTCTAAATTCATTATAAATACATATGTTTAATTTTCCTATAATAATGGAATACAAAGGGTACTAGGAAACTGCTTGTTGCTGCATGTTGAGATATGTTCATACGTGCATAGTAGACGCCGCGCCATGTCGATGGACTCAGTTATTCATTTGCAGTGAGAGTGTAAAGTGCTTGCGATGGCATCGTGGTCACGAAATGAGATAAGGGCAATTTTGCGTTATAATTTCGTGCTTGGTTTAAACATAGACCAGTTCTTCGAAGAAATGACTCTGACACTAGGTGATGTTTGTCCACATCGCACAACGATATTCAGGTCGTATAGAGAATTCCAAAGGGGAAATTTGACTATGGGGGATGCTGAGAGGCCGGGAATGCCACGAACGTTATGTGAGGAAAATGCTTGGCGAGGACAGACGAGTGATCAACCAACAGATAGAGGATACTTTACTACAGGCCTAAATGCACAAGTAATTTGTTCGATTCTGCATGATCATTTGCACGTGAAGAAACTTTGTTCTCTCTGGGTGCCGCATCGATTGACTGAAGAGCAGGTGACACGACGTTTGACTTGGTGCAGGGAGATGCTAAAAAAGTTTAATAATGGACAATCTCGGTATGCGAACAATATCGTGACAGGTGACGAGACTTGGCTGTACTATTACGATGTGCCGACCAAAGCTCAAAACTAAGTTTGGGTCTTTGTTGATGTGGACACACCCGTAGTTGTCAGAAAATCAAGATCTGTAAAGAAGAAAATGATAGCTGTATTTTCCATATCGAGTGGAGTTGTGGACCGCGTCGTTTTGGACCCACAAAAGACAATCACAGCTAAGTGGTAAACTGAACAGTGCCTGCCTAAAGCAATTGCATCTACGAAGAACCTGCGGCCAAATGTGGAATGAATTCCTGAAGTATATTAACTTTAGAGTCGTAAAAACAAGTCAACATTAACTTCTCTCGTGACTTCTCGAAACGCGATTTTTTTGAGTTCGGACAGTTTGGAGACTTCCACGTAGCACTTTTGCGTTTTGTTTGATTATTATACTTGAAGCATCAAGGCATATTACCTGTTACAATCGTTTCCAGAAATGAGCAGGTCCGTCTAACTGTTTGAATAAGGTCAATGCTCAATAGCAATTTCTTGGTCCATAATTAAGGCGTGAGGGCAAATCGATTACAAGTTTTCCGTTTGGTTGAATATTTTATCAAAATATCATGAATCATTTCTTTGGTTACATTTAATTCCTCTGCTAACTTACAGTTTAATCTGCGTTGTAGGCAATCATTTCACGCACTTTTTCTTGACTTGCCTGGCTTTGAATCGTCTTTGAAAGCATCACGACCGGCCTGGAATCATCTATACCAATCAACGGAATAAGCAATATGAATATCAATTCAAATGTTTATGTATTTAAAAGATAAATTTAATATTAGTTCTTTATTCTATCGTGTTCTTATGAAGAGATGACAAACGTACTGTCACTTTAAGGTCTGTCAACTTGACAATCCATTGATTGATTCTTATGGTGGTTGCTTCGTTTTGGAAAAGTAGCACACATGAAAGTGTATCATTATAATACGAGGGTAGATTGACAAGTAGTGAGAATGGAAAAGAAAAACGAATTTTTTAAATACAAAATAATTTTTATTTTTCAATAATTCTCCTAAAAGAGCAATACATTTATTCCAACGGTGCTCCAATGCCCTTATGCCATCTCTAAAATCCGGAAGGCTTGCAAAATACTCATTTACGAAGATGATAAGCTCGTCGTTAGACGAAAATTTCTTTCCATCTAGTGCGGTTTTTAATTTTAGAAAATGGTGGAAGTCGGAAGGGGCTAGATCCGGCGAATAAGGCGCATGCGGTGCTAATTGGAAATGCAACTCGTGGATTTTGGACATCGCAACTGTGCTGGTATGCAAAGGAGCATTGTCTTGGTGAAACAGGATCTTTTTCTTTGCCATTCCTGGCGTTCTGTTGAAATGTTTACCATGTCTGCTATCTCTCTCACTTTGAGTCGTCGATCTTGCGTAATAATATTATGGATTTTTATAATCATTTCCGTAGAAGTCACGATTTTGAGTGCTCCAGAGCGCGCTTCATCAACACAGCTTGTTCTACCATGTTTAAATACATTTACCCATCTACTTACTGTGGCGGATGATGGAGCAGGTTCACCTAATGTTTCCCGTAACTCATATTTTATTTCGGTAGCTTTCATACCCTTAATTACGAAGTATTTAACCACCGCACGATACTCTGCTTTTTCCATTTTAACAAAACGACGTGTTGCTTCTTTTTCAATCATCTGTCAAAAATAAACTAATCAACCGATTTATCTAAATATCGGAGTGTAAACATATAAATAGGCAACCTAAATTACAGTGCATTTGTTTTACCAAATAGAGCGCTGCCTATGTGTTATTCTCACTACTTGTAAAACTATCCTCGTATACACGTGGAATGAAAATTTGATGTTTCATATGCAGTAATCTAATAATACATATATCAAATGTTTATAAATCCTCCAAAAATATTTATTAGTGTAATTTTTTGTTCAATTTAGTTTATTTTAATACTGAAAGGAAATGGCTGTCTCCTCTTTATACATTTAGAACAATAAAAATTTAATTTTAGTTCTTTTCATTACACCTTAAATGGTTTTCTATTACTCTGATATGGCCTAAATTTTACTTCCAAAAATCGTCTCGCAAAGAATGTAATTACGCTTTCTATCATATTATACTTATTTTCACTTTCATTATTTCAAAGACAAATACTACTAGCACATAAAGTAAGTCAACCCCTATTTATAGTACTTTATTCGAACATTTTCGTCACAATTAGTAATAAATGCATTACAGTAATAAATCTACTTAATACATGGATTTATTAGATTTGCTAAAAGAAACATAAAGTTTTTTAAAGTAAAGTTTTAGCATGGCTTGAGCACTATTGGTAAGAAAATTACTAAAGCTTTAAGTAACGTATTTAATTCTTAAAAATGTTTCTTATTTAAAAGGGTATTGCTTCGAAAAACGATTGAATAAATATTTAACACTCTGAAGAATGCCAAAAGTCTACTGAAAATTTGAGTAGGATATTCTATCAAATAGAGTTATTTTATATATTTAAATTTCGAGAATACTTAAGAAGTTAAAACGACTAAATCTACCACAAATGTAACACAAGCATTTTAGAATAAAATTAAGAGAAAGGAAACCCCTTATGAGACTTTACAAATGCTATTTAACAATTTGAATTGGTATCGTGCTTGACAGAAAGACAGAGGACAACTTTTTAATCTTCGGTATGCAATAATCTTCGTTAAGCACCGGTTTGAAAGCGATACGTCTTCGAAAAGACCGTCTTAAATCGTCTTAAGCCTTCCATAAAATAATAAAATCCCCTTAGTCGTGTCACATGCACCCGAGATCCCAGATTTTTCAACACTGTTGCTGCCATCTGTGACCTGATCAACACACTGAGGATCGCGCGGGGAAAAAAGCCGCGTTCGTATCGGTTCTCTTTTGTCGACGGTTGTCTGAGTTCGGTAAAATTCCCTGGAAGATTAGGATGCATGGAGTTCTTACGTTTTAGATTTTATCAGAATTTATAGAGAAAGTGGAGAAAAGGGTACTGAGCTTTATTTCTTTTTTAAAATAATAAATTAAGACGTACATAGATAGCGTAACTAGTAAGTTGTTAATAAATTTATTTTAATTCTTTAGAAAAATGCTAGGATAGAATGAAGAAAAGTTTTGGGACATTTTCGTAGTGCAAAGATAAAAGACTAGACTGCTATTCTAAGTATAAATTTTTGCAGGCATTAAATAATTTAAAACTGTCTTACTGTTCGTCTTTTTAATCTTTTTTGAATAATAACTGCACCTACCAGTTTATCATTGAATGCGAGCTTCTAGCATAAAAGCTATATTTAAAAATCGATTATAACTTTATTAAGTATACAAGTTGAAAATTATTACGAGAACAGAAACAATCCATTATCCACTATATTCTGCAAGAGAAACTCGACAGAAGACACAGTTCGAAATAAATTATTCAAGAAGGTGAGTCTAATTTTATACACCAGAAGAGAGAAATTGAAGAGAACAGAATATAACGGAATACTTGCTCCACTAGTTATTCATGAAAATTACAAAACAAAACCGAAATTAAAACAAAATTCCTCATCGTCGGTTCATTTATAATTCAAAATCCGTTTGCAATAGATTATTAAAACCCCTTTCGTCTCTTCTTCTGTTTTCACTAGGTCGGCATCACCAACTCCGTTCATATTAAAGTGTAATTATGGAGGATTAGGGAGGGTACTGAATATGCCGGAACTCGGCGGTGACTTCCGGAAAACTCCCTCTGGTGAGACTTGCATCAGGTGGATCAACTTTATTCTCGTCGACAGACTGTGCCAACTGCTTCCTTGCAAACAAACTAGATTACGAAATAATTCAACAACTTGCAGCTATGACAGATTTATTTACATTTAATAATTTCCAACTCTCGGTTTATCTAGTATTTTATATCCATTTTTTATACGTTTGACATCGACGAATACGAAGCTGGTACCAACATGCTGTTGCTAAAATTACTAAACTTATAAACAGATCCGCATATCTTTATTACATTTAGTGATTTATTATATCATGGAATATGATTACTTATTTAATACAATATTTTCCTGAAATTTATTACAATTACAGAATAGCACATACAACGACAAATGTTACAAATTATATAGCATTCATGATTGTGTAATATGAATAGAAATAAAAATAAGTTTCAAAATAAATTAAGTATTCCAGAAACCATTTATAATAATAATAATAAAGCATATATTTGCCCAACAGATCTTTACAATCCTACGACAGGACAACTTTTAAGTCTAATTACTTCTGCGTTGACTTACAGTGAACACTAAATTTTCTAAATACTTTAAATACTAATTAACATTAAATACTTATTTGTAAGATCCACCACCATAAGAAGTATAAACACGCCTATACACTACAAACACTGACGTAAAATCGTTGGTAAAGGACTATAGTTTATATCCACGGCTGTTAAATTATTAAAGTTATTACATATTCGGTAGACCGGCGATCCAATCATTACATTTGTCCCTGGAATGGGCAGACGAAAGGTGTTCGTTATTCTAGTCGCTTGCCTGGGAACCAAAAAGTTTATCTTTGCTAGAATTTCCGGTGCGTCTATTCCATTATGTAGAAGATGATAAAGAAATTTTATATAATTGCGTTGTCTACGGAGCTCTAATGATTCTATGATAAATGTATTTAGTAGATTAATATGGCTGTAGCCCCGAGGAGGATAGTTCCCAAACTGGCGAAAGTGGAGGTACTTCAGAAAGCGCCTTTGCACTAATTCCAACACATGGATATAAAGAGGTGACCACACCAATGACGCATATTCGAGTTTCGACCTAACAAAGGCAAAATAAAGTGGTATTATGCTGTCGATTGACGAGAAGGACTTGGTGGTTCTAATTATGAAACCCAAAGCTTTTAAAGCAGCATTTGATATATTATTTATATGGATATTGAATAATAATTTGGAGTCAAATGTAATACCTAAATCCCTAACGACTTGGCATTTTTCTAGGCAAGCATTGTTCAAAGTGTAATTGAATTCAATAGAGGAACTTCTACGAGTGAATGAGACATATCTACACTTAGAAATATTGAAGTGAAGCCCATTATCGGTGCACCATGTCTGGATTACATCCAACTGTTCCTGAAGGTGAGCGCAGTCATCGATATTATTTACTGCGTGATATATTTTCAGATCATCTGCGAATAATAATTTCTCACAGTCTAGAACTTCAGCAAGGTCGTTTATAAAAATAGAAAATAAAAGAGGTCCGAGATGTGACCCTTGCGGAACTCCAGATGTTGAATGAAAAGGCTGTGATTTATGACCTTTGTAGTAGACATAGTTAGGTCTATGAGATAAGTAGGACCGAAATAGGAGCGCAAGTGACGGCGAGAAACCCACCTTAGTCAGCTTGCGTAGTAATATTGAGTGATCTATCCGATCAAACGCTTTAGAGAAATCGGTAAAAATAGCGTCTACTTGAATGTTCTTATCCATATTATCGGACAGAAACTGCGTAAATATTGTTAAGTTAGTGACCGTTGAACGCTTACCAAAAAAAACATGCTGGCATGTGGATAGCAGAGATTTGATTTGCGGAGAGATGTTATGAAAGAGGCAAGCCTCAAAAACTTTGGCGAAGTTGTTTATTATTGTAATGGAACGGTAATTTTCAATGCACCCCACATCGCCTTTCTCGTAAACCGGAATCATTCTACCAATTTTCCAGCATTCAGGAAAAGTACAAGACTGAAGTGCAAGATTAAATAGTTAGCACAATGGAGCAGCAAGGACGCCAGCACAATCCTTAATCAGGAAGCTAGGGATACCATCATTACCCGCAGTATTGGAATTCTTAAGTCGTTTTAATGCGTAAAAAACATCCGATTCCAGAATAATCGGTACATTAATTAAGGTACTACTTAATGAATTCTGGGCAGTAGGAGTAGGAGTCGAGAGAGGCAATGAGTAAACAGAGGTGAAAAAGTTCAGGAATTCATTGATTATTTCCCGAGGCTGAGTCAAAAGTGCACCACTAATGTTCTTCAGGGAACTGGGTAATCCCTTATTATATATATTATTATAGTTTGCTGCGTATGAAATTCCAGTAAAATTTAGGATTGTGTTTTATTGAATGCTGTACTCTATTCAAATAGTTGTTGTACAATATTTTGGTATTTCGTTTTATTTTCTGCCGCAGTAATTTGTACTTTTCTAAAAATTCTAAAGAACGCGTTTTCCTATATTTTAATCGTTTTATTTATTTATGTCACTAACATGGTATATTATATAAGATTCCTCAAAGGAATTGATTTTAGCGAATTGCCCTAAATGGCAATTTTTGAGATAATGAATTTTTTACAGCATTTTTACGGTTTCCTAAAATTAAAAAGCTGTTAATTAAGATAATGTAAAATGCTGCACAAGATTGAGACGTGGAGAAAAATGTAGTATTTTCCATAAAGACAAATTTGATACGTCTGAACCTAAACACTCGAATGAAAATACTCATACTTGCCTCTGTGCTTATTTTATTAACTTGTTGATATTCTGACATACGAGGGTGGTCCCAGAAGTACCCGAACCAACAAAACAACGCAAAAGTTTTGGAAAGAAATATACTTATTTTTCAACATCATCTCCTTTCAGGTCTATACACTCTTCCCAGCGATGTTCAATAAGTTCGATACCGTTTTTATAACAAGAACTGTCTTGCTCCTCATAATTGCCATTAACTGCCGACATCACTTAATAATCGTTGAAAAATCTTTAACCACAGAGCCACTATTTCAAGTTAGGGATCAGAAAATAATCCGAGGGGACTAATAGGCGAATAGGGTGCATGAGGTACCAATTCAATCTTTAATTTATTAATTTTGGCCATTGCGATAACGGATTTGTGAGCTACGAGTTGTGCTTTGTCTTGTTGAAACAACACTTTCTTCTTAGCCAAATGCGGCTGTTGTTGCTTGATTTATTCGTTCAAATGTTGCAATAAGTTCGCATAATACTCGCCGTTGATAGTTTTTCCTTTTTCAAGATAATCGATGAAAGTTATTCCACGCGCATCCCAAAAAAACCGACGCCATGACTTTGCCTGCAAATGAAACGGTCTTCGCCTTCTTTGGAGCCGGTTCTCCCTTTTGAGTCCATTGTTCTGATTGTTCTTTTATCTCGGGTGACAAGTGATGGACCCATGTTTCATCCATGAATATGAAACGGCGCGAAAATTCTGCTTCGTTGTTGTGAAACACTCAATTGAAACATCTTCACGGCACTGTCCTTGCTCGAGTGTGAGCAAACGCAACCCCTATCTTAGACAACTTTCCCATGTCCAAATTTTCAGATAATATAATAAATACCCCACTTTTTAAAATGCCTATGTCTGCTAGCACGCGCACTTTCAGTCGACTATCATCCAGTACCACTTTGTGGATTTTCTTCACCATTTCTGCACCACTGCGATGCTCGTCTTGGTAGCTCGTACGGTTTCGTTTAGACTCTGCTACCCAATATTTCACTGTTGTAAACGAAGGAGCAGACTCACCCAGAGTAGAGTCCAGTTCAGTTTTTATATCAGTTGGGCTGAAGCCTTTCAAATGAAGGTATTGTATCACGTAACTATGACCAATTTTCTCCTATTTTACGAATTCACTGAAAACGTTCACTATTGATGGCTGCCAAACAAATACTAAACAGCGTGACCTCTTCAATCTTGAAACATATGCTTTATAAATTGTGTACTTTCCAATACAGTGATACTTTTCAAACAACTACCGCCTTCTGTAGGTCAGGCCGGGTACTTATGGGACCACCCTCGTACATATGTGGAGAATATTTTAAGTACTATTGAATAATTTACTTTATTTAATGAATAGATAAACACTATACAATAAAGTATTCAATCTCTAAGATATTCTGGAAAATTTAATATTAAATACTGATTAATATTAACCCAGTTTCACGGCATACACTTCATAATACAATATACATTAGCACATAGTGCCTGTATGAAAACTCAATGTCGATATTGTATTCATTATGCGGAAAAATTTTATTCAGAGCAGAGCGCTATTAATTTGTCATGTTGAGATGACAGTTGACTACTACACTTTTTTTCCGGCATTATGGCTGGTGGTGTAGTAGCGTGCTCTCGATTTTTCTCTACCAGAATCTCGCGTCTCTTTCTTCTCGTTCTGGTTCGAATGTACCGACATTGTAAGTTACACAAAAAGTTTCGCTGAGAATAAAGAATAGTCTCCGACATAAAGAGGTAATTAGCAGTCTTAGTTCCTGTCAAGTAGCTTTACTCTTTCAGGACGCAAGACCTTGTCTTTTTTTTTGTAAAGGCACAAAAGATAAAGATCATTTGATATAAAGAAAAAAAAACGAACTCCTTCCTTTGCATGAGGAGAGTCCATTTTTTATTCAACAATATGTATGTAAACCATCTTTATGTTTTATTTGACAACGACATACACATGGACGCATAATCAGCTAGTCGAGATATAGCGGGCATTCTGCTTAGGCATTAACAATGTAGAAAACATAATTACGAAAAAATATGTCTTCGGGACTTATCTGAAAAGAATGGTTACTTAAAATTATTTACGCTAAAGTTTTGAATGACAAATTTGATTTGTTTTTCTTCTTTTCCTAGGAAATATCTCGCGAAAATATAAGACAAAGTTTTACAATACTCGAAGAACTTGTAGTCGTGAATAATATAACATACAAGTATATTCACTTACAAAAGAGTGAAAGAGGGTAGCTGATTAATTTTTGGAAACAAAAATTCTGTCAGCATGGCTCGATAGCGCTCCTCATTCACCGTAACGGCAGCTTCTTCCCCATTTCGAAAGAAATAAGGACCGATGATGCCGCCAGCGTGTAAACCTCACCAAACAGTCAATTTTAAAGTTTCATTTTTGAGGATTGTCTTCGCTCCAAATACGGCAATTTTGCTTATTGACGTAGCCATTCAACTAGAAATGAGCTTCATCACTAAACACAATTCCTTGATAAAAATGCTCATCTTCGACCAGTTTCAAATGAGCTCAATCAGCAAAAATGCTACGCAAATACTGCTACCCTTAGAGAGCTCTTTTGGTCCTCATGTATCTCTGGTGTCTACTGACTTTGCTGCATGTGCTTGTCGAAGTTAATCTTGATTACTTTTCTTTGGCCTCTATGTAATCTTGGTCGTATTTCACTAACATTTACACTTTAACCTTAGAAACACTGATCACATCTGATGTTAGCTCTCATAGTTATATGTATTTTTATCTTCGTGTATAAATGACTCTAGCACATCCTTGCTATCCCCACTTATCTTTTCGCATGAAGGGTTCTTGCTTTAGACTATTCGAACCTCCTCTGGTTTTTGTTATTCAATTTGTTCTGCAACCTCCATACTATTCCTAGAAATAGCTAGAGAAACAAGAGTCTGTCTGTTAGGAGCCTCACTTGACTGAGTAAAACTACATACAAGGCCACGTAACTCTCGGAAATTTATGACACAATCTAGTTCGGGTTTAACTCGGAATCCTCATACACAAGCTTTGAGTTCCTTAAGTGATCACCATCTAACTTATAGTATGTTTTCTATAGTGAATGCTTTTCCATCAGGTATACTTCCACAACTAAAATACCGCAGAGGCCTCTAATTTTTATAATGCATACAAACAATATTATCAATGCTATTGACTTAAAAATATTGTGGTACTCCAGTGTTAATATCTACGAAACACTTCAGGAGAATATTTTAAATACTTTTCGCGGATTAATGGCAATAAATGTTCCTTCAATATTGGTGAACGGGGAATATTAATCTGTACATAAAATTGATTTCTAATTATTTATGATAACTTATGAGCAGATAATTTTCTTGAAATATTTTTTATGAAACTAATTAATTGATTAACGAACTACCAATGTCTTACTGTACCTGCCTACCTTCATGAATTTTGAGAAGGTAATGCTTCAAATTCCATAGCTGACTTTAAATGTATTTATCACCTTAATAACTATTGCCTTACACCAAAATTCCAAACTCGAAAATTTATATTAATTCCGAGGCATATTGTGTCGTAACATGTAATGCGCTCAGTTAAGTCGGTGCCAAATTACAAAATATATTTAAATACATAAACAACTGGTCGTCGTCAGTTTCAAGCTTAAACTTCGCGAAGTCATAACCGTTTCCACATTCTGCCGGTACTACGTAGAATGTAAATATCTAAGGCAAATAGTAGTATATCGGGATGATTGCGTATTACGGACTGCAAACATACAATAATTCAAACCGATTTCGCGAAAGGAAAGCTTTTAATAATACCGAATGAACATTGTATATATTCTCTGTAAACGCCATGAAATTTACGTGTGTGTACAGTATTATATGGCCCATTTTCGAGCCGTTTTTACAAATACACCATTTCATGGAAGTTAATAAAATAGACCTTATTATATTATTACGTCGAGAACTGCTATTAAATAAATGAAAATTAATAACTTCGCTTGGTACAGAAAGTAAGGGAAAGTAAAAGTTCTTAGAGAGTATTCTTGTTGATTCGCGCAGTTGCTCTACTTGGAAAGTCTAGATAGTGTATATAAAAGGATTTTTACATTTTATTAAAAATAAGTTTCAATAATAATTGAAAAGTTTTTGTATGTTATGTTTAAGTGATACACCAGTGGTAAATCACTACTTTGTCATGTCGGAGGTCTCGGGTTCGAATTCGATGGCCTGCTATCCCGGAAGGTATTTCGTGATTTTTCTTTCCCGTTTAATCGAATGTCGATAGACAAAGACCTTAAGTTACACCACGAGCGCGGATGTAATAATAAGTCATAGTCTGCCAAAGCCCTCTGTAATTGGCGTTTAGCTGTTAAAGGGTGGATTATTATTAATACTTTTATTATTTTTACATTGTTTGATTTAGCTTGCAGTAAAACTTTTTAATTTATTCACTGCATAAAATCGTTTCTTGAATAGCATTCGTTAGCAATTTAAGCAGGAAAGTAAGTAATATTTCTCTCGCTAACATCTTAAAATTTTGAACATCGTATTAATTCTACCTTTATTCTGTGGTATTACTACTATTAGAGCTTTTATTACCACTGTTGAGGATTTATTTAAAACTGTATCTTTGCATCCCAAGATATTTAATAGACTTAATTATTACATTAAATGATTGCACTGTTGGCTATTGGCGAAATATTTTAACCAATGAATATAACTAAAATTTAAACACTTGGTGTAATTTTCCAAATATTCTTTAAATATTCTTCTTTATGCACATTTCGTCTTGTGGCATAGTTAAGAGGACAAAAGCAAGCTAAACAATGTTGCAATGGATTACATTTGTTACAAATAGCTTTCTACCAAATATGTAGAACGAATGGTGATATATCTTCGGTAAATCGAGAAAGAGAAAGTGTTAAAAATAGAGTTGCCACTGTGAGCGTTATGTCAGGGGCGTTTGCTATGAGAAGTGCAAAAGATTGAACACATAAAAGCAGTAGCAGTTGATTTAATCTTCCAAAATAGGTCTGCTCTACCAAATGATATTTGGTAATTTCTTTAATAGTTATGAGCATATTATAACTTTTGTTTATAGTGTAGTCAATTTTGAATTATACACAACAAGATATTTGGCTAGTGATCTTCAAAAGACATGAAAGTTGATCTAAGAGAGAAGCCATATTGCATCCTGATAATTTTCTCTCATTTAGCTCCCCCAGAATAATAGACTGATTACTTCGGCAAAATCTTGAATTAACGAGTCACCTACCATATTGTTCCTACCAAGTAACTTAGTACTAGTTCTTTTCATTCCCATAAATCTATAGTTGCCATCTTTCCCTATTAACCGGATTTGGTCCCTTTTTCAGTTAGATGACCTGCTGTACTGTACACGTACCATTTTGTCCCATATATTGAAAATGATTATCTTCATTCGTCTGATTTTTGTTCACAGCACATGTGGTTGCGCTCAGCGGAGCACTCTTCTGCTCGACAATCGAATACATCTCTTTTAAATCTACGCTTGCCTCATTATTATTTAGTAATATATTCAGTCTATATATTGACGATTTGAGAAGCGGTTATTATTTATTATACAATCCCTAAAAGGAAACGTCGCGTCTCAGAAAATTGCACTGAAAAGATGCTCCGACAATAAGGACCAATATCCAGTATGTGATACTTTTATATCCATTATTCACGCGAGTAAGTCAGATGTTCAATATGCACATAGCAACGAGCAACCACACACCAAAAATTAATTCAGCATTCACATGCAAGGAGATATTATATTTCATGATAAAGATGATACCAATTGAAGATGATTTTATTGTCGCAGTCGAACTAATTATAAAGTAGTGAAACATCATCAACCATTCAAAGGCCTAGACCTCTCAACAAACAAGCAATTGACTGCACGGATAAAGGCGACCGAAATAATAAAAAAAATCTTTAGTGTGGCATTCGGTTTCAAACTGTATAGTAGATTTGCATGAAATATATAGTTCTTTGAAATCTCCATCGATGCGAAAAATTATGGTGCAGCGAAAATATTTCCATAACTCGTGCAATATATTTCTGAAAAAGAAGACGTGAAAATGAAGCTCGTAAAATTCGAAGCTTTTTCCACCAGACATCAGAGATAATCACAACTTGCTGTATCAGCTTTGGAAAGTTTGAATATCCCGTTTCTGAAGATTTCTGCATGTTGATAATATAAACACGAACTTTGGTGGTGTGAATAGAATGGTAAATAATGTATATAAAAGATTGAAAGATGAGATTATCAGAGACATGTAGGAGTTTGGTGGCCGGTCATATTCTTCAAAATCTTATTTCAACCGAATAAAAATATATAAACAATCGCTATTTACACTGTTTGTAGTGAAAAATTGACACCGGAAACCTACGCGCAGTAGACATCCTCGGCACCTATTTATTAAGAACAGAGTATATCTCATTGTAAGAATTAGAAATGGCAACATTTACATTAGTACTCTTATCCAAGGCAAATCATCGAATACGTGCAATTTCGTCTTACAAACTCACAAATTAACATTCCGATAGTTGTAGTATTTGTTCTGATTAATGGGAAAAATGGTAAATCCATCGATAGCAAATGAACCAAAGACAATATTTAAATCAACCAAATAAAAGTTTGTCGACAAAGTAATGATAGAGACTCGTTTCCTGTAATACCAACATTCATCAGTCTATCTGACTTTGCCAACAATTACGACTTCTTCAACTTCTTTTTAGTTAGTTTGAGTTAGGGCTTGGACCTTTTACTCTTAATGATTGCGTTGATTCGTCCTGATGTTTGATTCCATTTTCGTTATTCGCTGTCTGCGCTTCCGATTTCCATTCGTGGTCGTTTATATTTGGAATGTTGTGTTGTGTATTCTGTTACCGGTGTATATGTTGGTTTTGTGTGTTTTTTCATGTTTGTAGAAGCTTTTGGCTTGGTTTTTGATGTGTGTGATAAGTGGTTAAAGTCTAGCTTCTCTGTGTATTTGTGAGTTTCGTACGTAGTACGGCGTCTTGAGTACTAACCTTAGTGTTTTCTTTTGGAATGTGTTTAATCTTGTTTTCTAAGTTTTTTTGATATGTAGCCATATCGGTGATGCGTATGTTAGTATTGGCCGTATTATCTGTTTGTATATGAGTACTTTTATCTTGGGTGTCAGACAATTACAAATACCGTCCTGAATATCAATCCAAATGATATACAAAGAAGGAGTTAACAGCATTACACTGACATCTCACGAGGCAACCAGTGAACTGGCCGAACAAGATATTCAGGATAGTTGTTAGTTATATATATATATATATATATAAATAATTATATATATTGGGTCTGGGAAAAAGTTCGTGGCGTTTTTTCAGTAAAATTCAACTGGTCCCCGCATGGCGCGTGGACGAATTCATTTAAACCGAATATGCTCCATTATTATCGACAATGTTTCGCCATTTTTTTGGTAGATCCATGATCCCATCGGTGAAAAACTTCTGTGGTTTCTGGTCGAAAAACTGAATCAAGTAGTTTTCACAGGCTTCTTTTGAAACCAACTTAATTCCATTGAGAGAGTTCTGCAGAGATCGAAACAGATGATAGTCAGAGGGTGCTATATCCGGACTGTAAGGTGGGTGCATCAAAACTTCCCAACCAAACTCTCTCAATTTTTGACGGGTCATCAAAGAAGTGTGTGGTCGGGCGTTGTCATGATGGAAGACAACACCTTTCCTATTAATCAATTCGGGCCGTTTTCTTTCAATCGCCTGGCGTAATCTCTCTAGTTGTGCACAGTAGAGTTGAGAATCAATCGTCTGACCAGTTGGAAGTAGTTCGTAGTGGACGATTCCCCTCCAGTCCCACCATACACACAGCATCACTTTTTTTGGCGTCAATGTTGGCTTAGCGAACGCTTGTGACGGCTCACCATCCTTTATCCACGATCTTTTACGCTTCCGATTATCGTACGTTATCCATTTTTCATCTCCGGTTATTAAACGTTTCAGAAACGGCTCGATTTTATTCCGTTTCAGCAGCGCATCGCAGATGTTAATTCGGTCCATCATGTTTTTCACGCTCAACTCATGAGGAACCCATACGTCAAGCTTTTTTTTGTAACCAGCTTTGTGTAAATGGTTCAAAACAGTTTTGTGGTCAATGCCTAGCTCCATGCCAATATCGACACCGCTGATATGCTTATCTTGTTGGACTTTTTCAAGAATTTCATCAGATTTTTCAGTGATTGGACGACCGGAGCGTGACTCATCTTTCACATTGAAATTTCCAGAACGAAAGCGAGCGAACCATTTCCGCGCAACAGATTTCGATAAAGTACCTTCACCGTACACAGCACAAATTTTATCACAAGCCTGCGCAGCGTTCTTCCCCTTATCATAATAATATTGCAGAATATAGCGAAATTTCTCATTATTCTTCTCCATTTTCAAGTGCGAATAACTTTCCAACCACTGCACCGATTACAATGTTTCTACGCTCAAACTAACGTTCGGAAGGTCATCTAAAAAACGAGCCGTCGGTGGTGTCGCTGTGACTTGTTGTTCTTTAGTTATCGGCAACCAATGCCATCTATCGGGAAAAACGCCACGAACTTTTTCCCAGACCCAATATTTGAATCTTTATTTTATGCTAGAATATTATTCATAGTTTAGGAACATAATTTTATTAATTTAAGATTATATTCATTTATAGTCGGCTTAAACAATATTTAAGCTTTAATCTAAAGCAAGCTGTCTGTATTTAATTAGCATTTTATTTAAGAAGGTCAATTTATCTTATTTAAGGGTTTTAAAATTTACTGTTGTCAAGAGATTTGCATGTACGAAATAGATTCAATAGAACTACCCGTTTGGTAATTCTGATCTTTCAGGTATCATAGGATTTACCATTATAGTTCTACCAATTGACACTCATTATCATTGGTAAATTCCAAGAAGGCATTTCTTAAGGTTTTAGTGTCGTTTACTCTTGAAAGGGATTACACTTACTCTTACCTTATTACCATATTAAATTTTGTAATCCGCATAATTTAGATTGGGTTTTAAGATGCCCCCTTTGCAGTACATGCCGATCAGGTAACAGTGGGGATGTTCGTTTGTATAAAAGGTAAATTGACTTATCACTCCCCATTATTTTTTTTCACTAACCCGACACTTACACCGGCAACAGAATACACAACACAACACTCCAAGTACAGAAGACCTAGGATGGAAATTGAAAGTGACGATAACGAAGAACAATAATTGAACCACTATCAACACCAGTCATACTAAAGATTACGAGTAAACGGGCTGAGCCCTAATTCAACCTAACCAAAAAGAAGTTGAAGAAGTCGCTCGTCATCATTTTCCACTCAATTTTCACTAGTTCAATTATACAAGATTCCATATTCTTCACGAAGATTCACACCCAGTGCGTCTATCATGTAGTTGTAGTTATCATATAGATTAGTGCGATCAAAGTAGTAGTTTTAAGCTTAAATTCGGTTCGAATGAAATAGTTCGTGATCAATTCCGACTTTTCTTTTATACTAATATAATACACGGTGTACACCCGTGTACATACAGTGGCGAAACAATTCACAGCCGTACTTTCTGCAATTTAAAAGTACAACAACAATACTCCTTCAAACCAGAAGGATTCAACACGAGAGATGATTAAACAGTTCCCGTTTGATCAGTACAGTTTTGTACATTGCTTTTTCGTAAATAATAACTATCTTCGAATACAAATGGATAATGATCGCTCGTGACATGTATAGAACAGTCAAGTTTACTGAGAACCAGATCAATAAATTTTCCTTGTCAATTAGTAATGCAGATGCATTGACGCAGATGTAGAGTATTCATTAAATTATCTAATATAGTTGATTTAGCACCTGTATTCCTTTAGCGAGTATTAAATCTTGAGCAATTGAAGTCTCCACAAATTATAATATTTTTATCCAAAAATGTACAATAATGAATTTGAAGTTTGGAAAAACATGTATTCTAACAATAAGAAATTCCGTAAGTAATAAATTAAAGTGCTATTATAAATGTAAAATATTGATTATTACTGGGTACCAAATGTATCGAAAGCAACATATCGATTATGTTGTTTTTAAGTAGCCTTTCCCAAACGGCTAAAGTCATTTCGAATTATTTTTTTATATTTATTTGAAAACTAAAATGTAAAAAGGAGCCCTGCCTAAGCTATCAAATATTTTACTTAACCTACAACACACGGTTAAAGTATGCTATTAAAACAGACATAAAAAGTATGAGTCTGGATAAGGGTTGTTTCAACCCATACCCTTGGTTCGTCTCTTTCATTTCTTCCTAGAAATATTTTAATTTTAACGACCAGTGCCTAAAGCTAAGTTTCTGTAATAACATAATGATCTGGGTTTTTAACAAATAGGAAATATTAAAAGGAAAGAACAGCAATGCCGCAAACACGTCCTCATAAATTTTAAAGAAATTCTAATGCGACCGCGTTATTTAAACTAATAATTTAATTACACTTTCGTCTAGACACACACACTATAAAATATTGGTTTTTCGTCATACAAAATGGCATAATTATTGACCTTTTGTTCTAGAACACTGTAATTTTACATTCACATAACGCTTGTCTGGACTAGCGTATACATTTTTTGAAACGAAACATATGCAATATATTCAAATTACGACCGGTGGTTAATGGATACGTATAGATACGTTTGAACACAGGTTCGTTATTCTAATTTTCTGAAAACGTTTCATCATACATACTACATACGTGAGAACAAAAAGAGAAAACATCGTATTTATGCAAAATATACATTTGCCCTGTTTCTGCCATTAGTAGTAATTATGATATTCAAAGTTGTATACAATTTTTAAAGTGTAATATTTCATATAGTCATGGGTAGTTTTAGCGTTACTATGAAACATAATAGCAGGCAAATTGGTACATTTGACTGTTTTCATTACCTCTGTTTTGCCTGCAGTTTCTTGGTAGTATTTTGCGACTAAAAATTTGCTGCATTGTATGCGCTTATAACAAAAGCCTTTTGAAATATCTCTCATGCATTACATGCTATTATCAACGATATAATTTGTAAATAGTAACCTTAAAAGTTATTTATTGAATGTTATTCTAATATCGTAGGGTTTATAACTTTGGAAAATGACAGGTATTGGGGGATACACGTTGTTTAAACAAAATTATGCACAATTAATAAACGAAATGAATTTTATCTCGATTTAAAAAAAATACCTAAACAAGATATCCCTGCATTTATATTGAAACTATACTAACCAATTTTATGTATTATTTTGTCAAGAGAAATAAACATCGAAAAGGGTTTATAATTTAGAATTTGTTTCAATCTGAAAAAGAGTTAGAACAAAATTAAATTCAATATAAGACATTTTACATCTTTTATCGCATAAACTATTTAGACATAATCAAAAGACAAATGAAAACCGTCACCACATTAACATTGGTGTACTTGTAATCTGTCATCTTCAGTAGACAAAATAAACCGCAAAACACTTTACATGAAACCACTGATCTGTTTTTGAGAACATCTAGTAGAGTGTTTCGCGGTTCTTTCTGTGTAGCCTTACTACGTCAATGTGTTTAGTTTTTATATTGAAAATAACAATATTCTACTGAGGATGACAACGTAACACTGATGCCTTCGTGTGAACATGAGTGAAGCGTTCGCGGTTTTTTCTTTGTAGTTTTATTACGAGACTGTTCATCACTATGTTTATTTTTCTACTAAAGACGACAACTTAGTTGTCGAAATGCGAACATAAAGTGAAGTGTTCGTGATTTTTTCTGTGTAGTTTTATTACGAGCCAGTTTGTTCATCACTGTGTTTATTTTGCTACTAAAGATAACAACTTAGTTGTCGAAATACGAACATAATGTGAAGTGTTCGTGACTTTTTCTATGTAGTTTTATTACGTGTCTGTTCATCACTGTGTTTATTTTTTGTACTAAAGATGGCAACTTAGAAATACGTATCTAGGATACGAATATTAATCTGGAATTTCAATTTATCTTTTCGATTAACTCCAAATAAGGTTTCTATAAAAGATGTGAAACGTCTTACATTCAATATAATTTTTTAACACATATTACAAGAACAAATTTACTATTTTTCAGAATAAAAGATATAAATTAAAAACACTTTTGATGTTAGTTTTTATTCATAAAATAATATACGAAATTTCATAGGTTAGAATAATCTCAATTCCTCGTAGTATTGATCAGATAAGATAATTCTGTTTCATGCTATATAAGTTCTTGAAAACGTAGCTAGATAGACGGCACTGATAATATTTTCAAGTTATCAAAGTTTGAGCTGCAAGTTTACAACAAAAAACACTGTTATAAAGCTCATCACAGCTTTTCTAAACTGCAATGGAAGACTCTAAAGAATAACTGCATATTGTAGACATGTGAACTGCATAGTAAACAGATGATAAAATTGAGATATTCTTTTAAACTACTTAAGAGGAAAGTCTTTTCGATATTACACAAGTCACAATTGTATATACTCGTAACATAATTTAACAATTTTTTGCTAACCAATATTTTCTTTGAGTGACAAGGTTAGACCAAATATATTTACGATGTTTGATAAGAAAATGTACAAAATTATCTTAAAAAACTTTATTAACATAATCCTTAATAAAGCAAGTACCTGTTAAGGAAGGAAACATAAGATAGTTCGATAAATACCAGTCTATAGTTTCTATACTCCTTTAAAGATCGTCTTCAATTGTCGGTAGGGATCTTCGTTGGGCATGTCACATCCAATAGGTGATAGTTCCAGTCTAGTTATTTAATTGTCAGACCTCCTATACCACTTTGTTGTTATAATACGCTTTGATTTTTTTTAGTCTTGAGTGTGATTAAAAAAATCTATACTAATAAAAGGTATTACCACAAAAGACCAAGCATCAGAAGATAAATAAGTTACTTAAAGTGGAGGAAACTAGAGGCTTGAGACCAAAATTTAAAGCAAAAGCTGAAATTAAATTGAAAATAGAATTTGACCAAAAAGTAATTAAATAATTTAGTGAAGAAGACCATCAAGCCTTACTAATGAACATTGACAAAATCACTAAAAACCTAAATAAAACTAAATTATGGTACATAAAAACTTTTTATAATTTAAGCTGTTTTAAAATATAAACTAAGCACATATGAATGTTAAAAGAATATTAATAAATAGTAACTTTAATAGCAAATTACCACAAAGGAAATCGATAACGTTAGAAAGATTTTTCTAGGACAATCGAAATTCCAAAACATTATCAAAATAGATCAACTATCTACGTTGCAAGCCAAGGATGTGTGTATCTAAATCTAAACACGTCCTAAGAGGAAAATAACTTTTCGGACACCCTATACATTTATATAATTTAAAGTTCAGATTAAGTTTTTCTAGTGTTTTTAGAAACTCACTTAAATCACTACTAGAACTTACCTGCAGTATATTTTGTAAGCCTGCATCCTACAATAATAGTCTATTATTTATAATTGCACTCCACCTAATGTATATATAGTGTAATAACAGTGGGAAAAGAAAAAAACTAATTATCTTTTTTCCGATCGACTATATGTGTATCTGTGAGACGAAGGTCCATTCCGGCGCCTTAAAATGTAAATGGACAACAATTATTGTGGTAAATTGTCTTAAGATAGTTGCCACACAGTGGAAATAATAACGTCCAGACCCTTTCATCTATACGCAAAAGAGATTAGTCATTGGAATTAATGTCTCTCTCTCTTTAAAATTTTGTTCGATGTGAATTATTAATGAAAAGAATCGTAATGCTTCAAACGACTACACAAAACTAATGAAATTATAAAATATTTTCTGTTAAATGGACAGGGACTCATCATGCTTATCGTACAACACTAATAGAGGAAATGTGGTAAGAGGCAATAAAGTTTGAATTAAATTTCGTGCAGAGTTTATGAGAGAAAGTTCTCTAACTAAAATGCCAAGCAGAAAAAAATAATTTACTAGTTAACAGTAAAGTAGTGTGACAGTAAATATTTTGATCTTTTACGCATTAAATAAAGTATTTTTAGGCACCGATTGTTTAAAAAAAATCATGAATGCTAGTCTTGATCTTTACCTTAGAGTATCAGGAAACATAACTTTTAGGTATATTTGTAAATGTCTCATTAAATCACATCCGAATACACTTTCAAAGAAAGTAGAGGACCTATTTTTAACTTTGTAGAAAGGAGTTGTATGACTAATTTCAGCATCCACTTGTAATTCTAGGTCTACATTTCGCATGTAAAACACGCATTGAACATTTACTACCAATTGTTTGAACTATTCATGACGACGACTGTTATTTTTGTATCATAAGTATTAAAGGTATCAGTAAAGATTTATAGATCTGCATCCTGATACCTTTTCCATCATTCAACATCTTCCAGGAGACTGTCTATACTCCCGGAAGGTGAACTTCATCACACGTTGATGGCTCAGGTCTGATGAAGTTCAGTGTAGGCAACCAGAAGACAACAGTGATTTTGCAACAGATTCAGCAAGTATCCAACGTGTCAATTAATAAAAACTGAATGATCTCATTGGAGGCCTGAACCTCTCGAAGCAGTCTTTCGAAATACTTGTCTGCAGATTAAACGAAAAGAATCTACTCTAGCCAGGTACTAATACACTTTACAAAGAAAAAAAATGTTTCTTTAAAAGATTTTATTTATCCAAAAGTAACTACCTATATAAAAATGATTAGACGAGATATATTTATCTCTGACGATAATTTTTATTTGAAATATTTATTGAGGACCCTATGTTTCAGAAGTATTCTTCCAAATTATGTTCGTCAACCAAGCCTTCCAACAATATCTTTCGTATTTTAAAAGCGATTCATCAGAAATATTGGGAAAATCCATTAGAAATTTTTGTAAATTTTTTCTTCATAATTTGATCTATTAACGTTGCGAATATCTCCGACATAAAATTGCCGCATATCATTTCTAAAAGAAGATACTCTGGAAGAGTATCTTTAAAAACTAACTATTAACCAGTCACCAATCAATTGCTAGCACCAGCGTTTGTAGGGTCAATGTTCCAAAATTGAAATATATGTTCAGAATTACAGTCGTCGAAAGAAAAATCTTTGTCCATAGGTACTTCATTACTATTTTCACTTTACTGATCACAAATTTCTTCAGTTAGAATCATGCTCATTTTCAGAATATGTGATGAGATGTGACCTATCATCTGTATTGGTTTTAGATATTCATGAGAATATTTTAAGTTACCGTTTGCAACATTTTTACAAGACGCCATCTTTCCTTGTCTTTTTTCTTACTTTATTCTCATCATTGCCGTCATAATACATCTTTTTAAAGAAAGCAATCGACATCATTATCTTCACCGTTATTGTCATCAGATCTTTCCATTCTTCATAGTGAGGAGTAATTAAGATCTGCTTCCTGTCCAGTGGTTTAATTCCACACTTTTTGAAACTAGTTAAAATATTATTTTCGAAACTATAATAGTATCCAGAAATTTCTTCAGCAGACGGGGAACAATTTGTTTTTGGAAACTGACTTGCTTACGTATAAGACCCTTCTTCCATTCTTCGAGAATCTTTCTCCATGCAATTTTCAATGCACGGAAAAGTCAACGTCCAATATTAAACAACATGCTTCGAGTTAGTAGATGCACATACAATGTATATTATGTAGAGAAAATATCTCAATGTCTTCCAGTGATAATGGGAAGACAAATGATCGCCAATCAACGATTTTTCTTCCGGGAAAAGCTTTTAAAATAAAATACCACACAATTTGTTCAAACCAATCCGTAAACCAATAAACCTAACTTGACTAATTTGTGTTATAGCCTACCTTCTTTGCCTCTTTGTGATCAAGCTACTGTACGGGTTCTAAGCTTTATAAACTACGTAAGTAGGGAGCAGTTCATTGCTGACCTAGGTTTTTTACAACAATTTTTACTTGTCTTGGGCGGGCCGTCATTTCAGTTGATCTCGTTACAATTTTCTGTATTTTGCAAGGAAATTTTATCTATTGATATACCTTAAAGATTATCAAAATATCCATTTGCTTCATATTTTGGTACATATGATAGGATAATTTCTTCTTACATCTGCTTAAGAATCTATAAACGAAATTCTACTCTAGCATATTCCTTGAATTTATGTATGATCATTCTGTGAATATTCTGAGCATATTCTCAAACACTTAATAATCGTATTTTCCATTTTAAGTAGTAATGGGTTTTGTTGTCCTATTTTCTTTGTTTTCATCTTTAGAATGGCAATGAAGAACAGAATGTAATTTTGAGGGAGCCTGTGATTGATTAACTTAATCACTGAAAGTTTCCACATTAATTTTCGTATTCTGTATATGCATTTCGACAACTAAGTTGTCATCATCAGCAAATAATTACCACTGAAAACCAAAACGCACACTGTGATTAACTGATGATGACAGCTTATTTGTCGAAATACGTATACAGAATACGAAAATTAATGTGGAAAAGGGTTATATATCGACCTTCAATGATAAAGTACATAATGATTAATAATATTATACTTCTTTACAACTTACGATAACTTCTACCCTTTCGAATACAATGTTTAGCATTTTCAAGAACCGCTAGGTCTGGCTACATACACCGCCTCACCAGCGATCCTGGAGTGTAACTTGTTGAACTCATTTTTTTTCTAAAAATACAGGCTCTGTTCTAGTTTTTATTTTTTATAGTACCTACTGTTTCAGCCAGGGCCTGTGCTAATAACTCATTATTCCGTTACAAGAAATTATTACTTAAATTTCAAAAGTATCTTCTTTGAAGTTCCCTATTAAATAAATGCAATATATTTGGAAACGCTTTCCCTTAACGTCAGTGGCATGCATCGAATCAATGTGCCGGTCTATAAACAGACAATATTACCTTTAGAATATGGTCAGAAAACCGCATATCAAAATTATGTAGCCAATTTTAATTATCTGGTCTTCCAAGTGTACATATACCTAAAGTCGAATTGTATGCATGTTGAACCTGCTGTTGAACTGTAAGTTTTACGTTCACGGCTATCGGAAGGTCGTGGTTATAAAACGGAACATTAAAAAGTAATAACACGCCGTAATAGCTGTCGGTAATATTTCGCATAAGAAGCCAGAATAAAAGAAATTTTATTTCGTCTGCGTGCATACCGACCTCACTCCAAAAAGAAAAGAGGATCATTCGTAATTACGACTGCTACAATTTACAGCCTTGCTTAAAATTTTTTTTAATTCCCTTCATCTTTAGAAAGAAAATTTACATAATTCTTTTGTGATATTTAACTGTTTCACTTTATTAATGCACGATCAATGAATTTTTTGTACTGTGTCATCATAAATTACTGCCAATATCATTTACTGAAAAAAATTATAGTCCAAACATAAATTGCGGGTTTCAAATTAAACAAAGAAATTTATTACGCAAAGTACCCTCATAAAAATAAGTAAACAAATTCGCTTTTACAATAAACTTTCAAAGAAGTAAGGTATAGGTAATAATTGATACTGGATTTCGTAAAGCTTATTGTAAACTTATAGAAATTTATATTAAATGTATATGCAATTGCATATGTACAAACATATACGTATATACAATTGCAATTAAAGATCTGATTTCATAATGAAATTTATGTGGTTATTAAAGAAAGAAATCCCACAGTCCTTGGTGCCTCGATGGTGGCAGGTGCCCGGTAAGTAGAAGACTGAGGTTCGATTCCTCACCGTTAGAGTCGCTAATTTGTATCTTAATTGTAACGATATAAGCAGGAAATTATAAGTTTTCAATAATTGTATTGTCTAACAGTCTCAAGTAACAATACCCTCTAGGTACCATGCTACCACAATTTTGTAACAAAAGTATAATTAAGAAAGAATGATATTAAATTCAAGCGTTAAGGGGAACATCTAAAACATCGTCTACTGCAAACTGTTAACTTGGTTTTCCTGAAAACACTCTACAATTAATCGAGTTCTTAGTAAGACTGCAGAAACGAGTGCTTTCGCAGTTGCGTACGGCTCAGTTACTATCAATATTAAAAATAATAAGTATAACTTCTTATTATTTTAGTTTTTTCTTTGTATTATTGGTGTAGAGTGAAAATTCGCTGTTGTATCATGTCATTAATATGCCTTCCAGTGCTGACTCAACCATACTCCTACGGTGAGGTGAAAATACATATGTTGGTGTATTTGGAAAAGGAGCGTTCTGCGTCAAATGATGTGATGTTCGCGAATTTAAAAACGACATTCGCTTCATATTCGCACTCTTTGTTTTCAGTTTAACTCTTGTCTATACGCATTATAGTTTGAAAATCAGGATTCTTATTTATAACCACACGCACTTTTTACACAAAAATTATTATTTTTGTAGAAAAATCGTTTTATTATTATTACAAAGGTGAAAAACACCTAAGCGTATTCATATTTGTATTCTTGATATATACTTCGACAACTAAGTTGTCATTAACAGCAGTTAAGCACAGTGTCGTACGTGAATCCGCAGTGAGCTGCATAGAATAAACTGCGAAACATACAAGTCTAAAAAAATACCGAGTTTTACAAGAACTACATAGGTCAATATTTCCTAATTTTAAAAACGCTTTGTTTCCAAACCCCCAACACACACCCCGACGTTCACTACTGAACCTTTCGTAAGAATCGCGTCTCTTTCAGGAATTCGGGAAGAAGTATGGAATTAATCCTCTGCTGGTGTGCACATATTATTTTTGGTTTTCACATAAAGATGCTGTAGTTGTTTAGTTCTCGGCAGTTATTTATATTTTTGATTAAATGTAGACAATTTGCAGTTATATTATGATTATGTTCTAATGTATGTCGGATTTTACTTGTTTTTTTATATCTGATGGAATATATGTTCTTTATAACGTGAACGTTTTTTGTTTTGGCCAACCATTCAAATATCTAGCCAATTCGAGGTTACATTACGATTATTTTCTTACATAATTCGGGCTACTCCCCGATTTTTCTGATCTGATATACTTGATGCGGGATATATGTTTTTTATGAAGGGATTTTTATTAAACCTTTAGTTTGACCAACCTATTTAATATGCTGATCGATTTTTAAATATAAAGAACTATCCAGAAGTGAATAGTTACGAGAGAATCTTTTTAGAGAAAAATCGATGTATAAAACAGAATGAAAACCTGTTTGTACGAATTTCCAGGAATAGATACGACCGTTGAAAAAGATTTAGAAGTAAACGGCGGGGGTAGATGTTATAGGTTAAAAAAACAAGTGTTAATTTTTAAGATTAGAAAATTGGAGTATTATTATTCTATGCACATAGTTTTACTGCGCGTCCATGTGCGATATTGTGCATAATTGCTGCTGATGATGTTAACTTAGTTGCTGCTACTACCTACTTATCCAGAGTACAAATTTTAATGTGGTAATTTTTTTTTACTTTTTGATTATTAATTACTCTTTTCTTAATAATCAAATATTAGATTATTTAAAAACCTCACGAGACACAATGATTTTGATTCAAAAATAGTCAATAGATTAATTAGGAAAACTAACTTAAAAAAAAACAATCCGAAATCCTACATCAAGTAATTAAGACGAGCAACTTATATATTTACCGTTTCACTGAACTACGAAAAATTTAAATAGTGTTTTGAAGGAGCTCAGTTATCAAGATACATATCGGTCTAGTAACTCTATTACATCTCTCTTAGGAAAAATGAAAGACAAAGTCGAGCTAAATCAAAAATAAGAGATTTACGAACTAAAATGTCTAAATCGCATCGGTCAGACAAAACGTTCGTTAGGAACCCGGTGTAAAGAACATATGATGCGCATTGAGTTTAATCGACCCAAGAAATTCAGTTTAGCAAAGCACGTGCTAGAAAATAAACATCATGTAACCACAGATTGAGTACATTTAGCCTATATAAAGGGTTTTCCAATAAGGACTTGATAACTTTTTTTCAAAATAAAATGCAGACCATTTGAGATATTTCAAAAACTTTATTATAGTGTTGAAGTATAATCAAAACATTTATGAATGGAACTCGACTTCGTTCATATGGCCACCGCGGGCACGTTTGCAGCGGTCGATTTGTTGGATCCAATTTTCGTTGACTCGGCCACACAATTCGGCCAACGACTTGACGTAGCCCCAAAGAAAAAAGTCTAGAGGCGTTAAATCGCACGAACAAGGCGGCCAATCGACTGGTCCATTTTTTGAGATAACACGCTCATCAAACTTACTCTTCAATAAATCGATTGTAACGTATGCTGTGTAGCTTGTAGCACCGTCCTGCTGAAACCACATGTTGTCCAAGTCCATATCTTCCAATTCGAGCCAAAAATAATCGGTAATCATGGCGCGATAACGATTATCGTTCACAGTAACGTGACGATCATTATCGTCGACGAAAAAATATGGCCCTATGACGCCGCCGGCATGCAAACCGCACCAAACAGTTATTTTTTGTGGATGAAGTGGTGTTTCATGAAGCACATGTGGATTTTCACCCGACCAATAACGCATATTTTGTTTATTGACGAACCCATTGAGCCAAAAATGAGCTTCGTCACTGAAAATGATTTTGCGATGAAATTGACCATCTCGACGCATCTTTTCCAGAGCCCAATCGGAGAACGTACGTCGCTTCAAATGGTCCATCGTCTTCAATTCTTGAGTTAGCTTGATCTTGTATGGGTGTAAACCAAGATTCTTACGCAAAATTCGCCATAAAGTGGCTTAGGCGATGCCCAACTCTTGAGAACGTCGTGGAATTGATTGATTTGGATCATTTGCTACAGACGTTTCAACGGCAGCGATATTTTCGACACTTCGACCAACCCGTTATCTCACTGGCACGGCAACATCACGAATATGTAGGTTCAAATTTTTGCACTAAACTTGTTACTGCCTGTCTACTAGGGCGAGAATTACGACCGAAAGTCGGAGTTAACGCTCTTAAAGTAGCGGTCACCGACTTCGAATTTCTATAGTAAATTTTTATAATTTTCAGAAGTTGTTCGTTCGTGTACTTTACCATGATGAAAATGTTAAGTTTACCGAATAAATTGACAGTGACAGTTCGATGATTAGTGAAAGTGTGCGTTCACAAATTGAATTAAAAGTTGTCAAGTCCATATTGGAAAACCCTTTATTTCAAAAAACAAAAACCAATTATTAAACAACGATATGAGTCCAGTAACATACTCTTGACTTCTTGAATCCCTATAGAAGAAAGATACCATTGTTAAAAAAGATTCGCAAGTGTAAGCGATAAGATAAGTAAGCTTTAAGATAAGTGGTTAGTTTTAAGTTAAAGTTATATGAAACGAATCTGCAGTGTGTGTTTGCCTTTTGGTCATATTCAAAATGGATTTGATGATGCCTGATGATGACAACTTAGTTGTCGAAGTGCGTATACAGAATACGAAAATTAATGTGGAAAGGGGTTTTATTAACCTTTTTTGATTAATTTTTTATTATTCATTTAAACACAGTCTCTGAAAGAAGTTACTTATATTTTATTATTAAAAAATATGTTTCTAGATTTTTGGTTTTTATGAAAGTGTATTACTTTATAAATCATTAAAATTGCATCGATATGTAAACTGAGTTGTGGTTATCTGATTTCATGATATTTATATGAAATCATATTTGTTTTAATGTATGTATTTGAGTATTACATTGTTATCTATGATCATATACAGATATATTACATAATTGACGATGACTATATTAAGGTCTGAATCATGTTACGTACACTAAGAGTGTGAATGTAAACCCTTACTCCAGGGGTATTTAGTAGGGCGATCTATGATCATATACAGTTATATTACATAATTGACGATGACTATATTAAGGTCTGAATCATGTTACATACACTAAGAGTGTGAATGTAAACCCTTACTCCAAGGGTATTTAGTAGGGCGATCAAGCAAATGCCCTGCGAAATATTTATTGTATGATTCACTTCGGAATTAACGAACAGTTATATAGAAGAATAAATTGAGAAAATCATTCGTGAAAAAGGAGGTGAAGATGTTAAACTGATGGAAGAAGATCATCAGCAAATTCTGAAAATTTAATTAAATCTGTAAGTATATATCATTAACATTCTACCAAATATATAGTTAGAACGTTAATGTGGTTTTAAATAAGTCAAACTTGTATAAAACAAATTTACTTACTCCACGACCAAAAGCGACATCTACGCTAATATCTTTGGTAGATACTTAAAAATTTGTTAATTATACTGTTTGAGTTGATTCACAACAAAGTTGGTCATAACCGCGTATTAACTTAATTCTTACTTATAGGGTGGAAGGTACGTAATACGTAAATTTAATGATAACTTTGGGATAATTTGTAGTTTCGAAGATGACCATAAAAACCAAAAAATTCTGTTCGAAATCCTGTACGGTGACATTATTCCTTACATGTGTAATTTCGGAAAACTCGACCACCCACTGTGTTTTCACTTATTACCTTTATCAACGCAAAATCAGAAACTCCATAAAAAGTACAAGTAAGCTTTCTCGACAATTTCATTTCCATATTTCTACCGTACAGACATTTCCAAGCGGGGTATTTGTTATTCCACAAAAATAAGAAGGCCAATTAGTGTAGCAGATCAACAATACAAATCCTTATGATTTTACAAGCGGCAATTTGGCAACTTCACAGACAAGCCGACGATCGCTGGGCGGCCCGAAGACATTTCCGTTAAGCGTGGCGTGGCGCTACAACACAGCCCTGTCGTAAAACGTTAATAAGCGTTTTCGGTACCTTCTACTTCGTCGTCTGCCTACAGCGGTTCGCAATATGTTCAACGGTCACCATACTGTTAATCGAAGTTAGTACATAGAGAAATGCGGATTCTCTTTTTCTTTTTTTTTTAAATGCAGGTTGTCTTTTTCCTTTATAGATATTTCAAAATTATGGAAAATTAGTTTTAAATTACGACTGTATAAGCAGCTTTAAAATAAAATTAAAACGTAACCATGTAGATATTTAATTCACAAATGCTTCTATCGGTCTCAAAATATTGTAATATTCTTTAAATACTAGTATTTTTAATAAATAAATAGCTGCTTTCTTTAAAATATACAATCTAGCTAGATCTTGACATAATAACATCATGGTTAAACAAAACTCAAATGGGATATATACAAACATAATATATGCAATTACAGACTGTTTAAATTTTTTTCGTATTGTTTACGTAATAAGCGCCAGATAGTAACTTACAATGGAACTTATTCTAATTCTTATCTTGTACATTCGGGCTTCTTCAGGGAACAGTTTGAGCCCATTACTATTTTTAATTTTCCTCCTTTTGAATATATTGGGTTGGCAACTAAGTACTCTCGGTTTTTACTGATAGAGAGCGTTGCTTTATTTTTTGTATAACGTATGTTAGTGCTGTACTTTACCGTTTGTCGCATGATACTAGTCACATTGACGTAACTTCAGAAGCAAGTAGTGCGTGATTTTTATTAAAGCTATTAGTTGTGGGTTAATTTTAAATGGAGTGCAGAAACGAACATTTTGGACATATTTTACTATTTTATTTCCGTACAGGAAAGAAAGCTGCTGCGGCTCACAAAAAGATATGTGAAGTTTATGGTGCTAATTGCTTAACAGAGCGCATGTGTCAGAATTGGTATAAAAAATTCCGTTCTGGAGATTTTTCCCTCAAAGATGAGCAACGTTCTGGTCGGCCTACTGAAGTTGATGATGACCAAATCAAAGTCATAATTGAAGAGGTTCGTCATATAGTCGAGAGGTTGCGGAGAGGCTACATATATCGCACACAACAATTGAAAAACATTTAAAATGTCTTGGGCTAGTTAAGAGGCTTGATATTTAGGTACCTCACGAATTGAAAGAAATTCATTTAACACAAAGAACCAACTTTGGCAATATGCACCTTAGACGAAATGAAACCGACCCTTTCTTAAAAAGAATCATCACTGGTGATGAAAAATGGGTCCTGTACAGTAACATAGTTCGAAAACGATCATGGAGCAAACACGATAAACCAGCTCAAACCACATCGAAAGTTGAATTGCATCCAAAAAAGATCATGCTGTCAGTTCGGTGGGATTACAAAGGTGTTGTGCTTTTTGAGCTGCTTCCAAGGAACCAAACGATCACTTCTGATGTTTACTGTCAACAATTAATAAAACTGGATGAAGCAATCAAAGAAAAACGGCCAGAACTGTCAAATCCGAAAGGCGTAGTTTTCCACCAAGATAATGCAAGGCCTCACACATCTTTGGAAACTCGTGGGAAACTATTGGAGCTTGGCTGGGAAGTGATGCCATATCCCCCATACAGCCCTGATCTAGCACCATCTGATTACCATTTATTTCGAAGTTTGCAGAATTCTTTGAATGGTAAAACTTTCACAAATGACGATGACCTTCACTCGCACCTGGTTCAGTTTTTTGCTGATAAGGACCAGAAATTTTATGAGCGCGGAATCATGCAGCTGAAAGAAAGATGGCAAAAGGTCATTGAGCAAAATGGAAAATATATAATTGATTAAAAACTATTCTTTGTTTAAAAAAAAGGTGTTTTATTTTATACTACAAAACCGAAAGTACTTAGTTGCCAACCCAATAATTATATTCGACTTGACGTTTCCCTCCCACCATTATAGAAAAGGTGCGAATTTTCTATGTCGTCTGTTTCGTTTAAAATCTTTAATAATTTTATTGATATCGGTGGCTGCTGTCAACTTTCAGTTTACATGGTCCGTATCATAGTATCAGTTCACCTACGTCTGTTGATAGGAACTCTCTTACACATATAAATGGAACCAATATACTCATAAGTGACTTGTAAGCTTTTACTATTCTTTTGTTACTGTTGCTGATATTCCATTGTCATTGTTATTACTATTTCTCCTTTTTTTGTTTTTGGAATTTTAATTCTACTTTATTTATTTCTATTTTTGTTAATTCTTTTTGTAATGAACTCTGTTTATATAAGACTTTACCAAGCTTTAAAGGTTTAAAATAGGAGAGTAAAAAAAGTTTATAATATTATAAACTGACAAAAAAAGGAACCTACTAAGAAATGTTTAATAAACCAGTTTTAGTTCCAAGGTTCGCTGACAGCCTGCCTATACGGAGACAGTCATATAAAACATCTTGTTTATAAAAAATGACACCCTGTATATATTGAGCTTTCGTTCTCTCATTAATTATTAATTCCTCGTTAGTTGACCTATCCTTTTTTCATATATCTTAATTTAAGTAGAAAGGAGTTAAATAAGATATTAAGATTTAAAAATACATCTTTAAGAACGAACCAAAGATTGTGAGGTGCCATTTTTAGGACAACTTTCATTTTGGCTACGAAATGTGAATAAGTATTAGGTGCGCTAATAAGTTGTCGCTTTTTGATGAAAATGCAACTTTATTATGAAAAAATGTTTACAAATGAATCATTCAAAATATTGCCCATCACTGTAGAAGTGTTCGTCTTATGGGGCTATCCACGAATCAAGCCATTTTGAGATGTCTTCATATGAGCGGAACTGCTGATTAGCCAGACCATGTGCCATCGAATGGAACAAGTAACAATCGGACGGCGCAATATCTGGGGAATATGGCGGGTGGGGTAGAACTTCCCATTTGAGCGTTTCTAAGTAGGTTTTAACGGGTTTGACAACGTCAGCCTGAGCGTTGTCATGCTGTAGAATCACTTTTTCGTGCCTTTGCTCGTATTGTGGCCGCTTTTCGCGCAGTGCTCGGCTCAATCGCATCAATTGAGTTCGATACCGTTCCCCAGTGATGGTTTCGTTCGGTTTCAACAGCTCATAATAAATATCACCGCCCTGGTCCCACCAAATACACAGCAACGTGAATATTCGGCCGAACCGACGACATAGAAGCATGATCGGGCAGTCGCCATGATTTTGTTCTCTTTGGGTTGCTGTAATGAATCCATTTTTAATCACCCGTAACAATGCGATGAAGAAAACCCTTCCTTTTTTGCCGCTGGAGCAGTTATTCACAGGCGAAAAAACGACGCTCAACGTCTCTTGGTTTAAAATCATAAGGAACCCAAGTTCCTTGTTTTTGAATCATTCCCAACGCATGCAACCGCTGGGAATTGGCTTGGCGGGTAACTCCTAATGCTGAGGCAAGCTTTTTTTGCATTTGGAAAGGATCCTTATCGAGCAATGCCTCCAATTCAGCGTCTTCGAAGGTTTTTGGTCTTCCTTCACGCGAACGGTCGTCAACATCGAAATCACCGTCTTTGAAGCGACGGAACCAATCACAGCACGTTGTTTCACTTAGAGCAGCATCTCCGTAAACTTTTTGGAGTTCTCGATGCGCTTCAGCCGCCGTTTTCTTCGAATGAAAGAAGAAAAGCAACACTTCCCGCAAATGACGATTATTTGGCACCAAATCAAATATTTTCACACAACCAAAAGTATATGACGCAAAAACAAAATCACTAATGTGTCAAAGCGGTTTGTTTACTATATGTCTAACCTTGGTTCAAGACGTTTTGGTTATGTCACAATCGACCAGCACTTACTATTGGAGCCATCTCTTGAAAAACAGCGAGAACTTGGTTGCGCACCTAATAATAAAAATATTTTTAGTAAAAGTTGGAGGTGTGAAAAGGGAAGATAATAAAAGATATATTTACTGGGAAAAGAATTGAGAAGGAGTATGTGGAGAGGTTAAATTAATCAAAATGTTATAGGCTTCGGTTGTTGATGTTCCGTGCCTCTCGTACTTTTTAATAATCAAATTTGAATTACTTAAGTAATTCCAAATATTTAAAATACATCTACAAATAAGAATCTACAGCTGTATATTGTTTAACTTAAAACAATTCTTCAAAACCATATGTCTAGAAGTGCCTAACGATTCACAAAACATTTATTCAACTTTCGCAAAATACAATTTCCTTGAAAGTAATTTCACAGCGGGTCGATGAACCTAACTGTTGGGAGTCGCTGCTCTAAACGTCTTCCCGGTATCCCTCTGCCCTAGCAATGTCGTAAAAATATACCTGAGGATTACCAAGGACGATATATCGTTGGTTTATATTGCATTATTTCTTATATTCACCTCGGCAGACGCGATTCTGTTTTTATTTTTATTTAAGATGGATGTAGGATGAGCAAAACGGAACCAGGAGACACGGAGGGTTGTTCACTATTTTCCTGCCTAAATACATAAATCGGTGAAAGACGAAAGTGATCATAAAACGCGTAAATCTCAATTCTCGCCGCGCCGCGCTCTGCGGAAGACGATCAGGTGCGCCGGAGAGTGAAAGGGAATCGCACAGATGATCAAATGTTGCAAAAAATCGTCAATTTTACGATACCGACTAAAAAAAGCGTGGGTGATGTGTGCGCCGAGGGAGCAGTTAATGGAAAATAAAAAATTGAGTGTGGATTATCGGTTTTATGTTTGGAAAATTTCTCTTTTTCACGTAAATCTGTTAAAATTATTAATGGTCCCACTTTAATCGGCGAGCCAGTATTGTAAATTAACTTTTACATATTTCAATAGTTTCGGGAGATTTAACAAATTTACTGTAGTAGCCTGTGCAAATAAATTTTATAATTTATGTGTACTCATAGTTAACGTATTTTAAAAAGGAAAGGAAATAGATCTAAGAATTCAGCACACATTTAGAGGGACTACTAATTGTCCCCAATTTAACATGACAGAAAACCCAACGACAAGTAGCAGCTATTTACCACTAGATTTTATTACATAAACTAAAATCTTTTAGGTTTGATAATGATCTGTCAGGTCTCTACCAACTATGGTCAATAGCTATATCCCAAACCTGTATTCCTTATTCATTTTTTGTAGGAATAAATAAAATATAGATGCGAACTGAATTTGTCTGGGTATGTAGGCATTTAAAAAGTAGGTAAGTAAGGTATGACATTTATAAAAATGTTTTCGTACACGGTACAACAACGCATTCAAATTGTTGAATTATTTTATGAAAATCAGCGTTCTATGAAAAGAGTTTTTAGAAAATTGCGTGAATTTTATGGTTTACAAAATCGTCCATCTGAAAGCAATATTGGTTGAATTATTAAAAAATTTCAAAAGAAAGAAGATCAAAAAATACACTCGTAGTAGTCGTTCACAAGAAAATATTGGCTTGGTTCGTGAAAGTGTTGCTGAAGATCCTGAAATGTCAATTAGACTTGGAGTTAGTGGATCAACAACATGGCGTATTTTACACAAAGATTTAGCTCTGAAGGCATATAGGTTCAAATAACACAGGAACTGAAGCCATTAGATCATTTAAAACGTCGTTTATATGTCAATTTCATCAATGAACAACCAGCTGATCTTTTTCAAAAAATAATGTTTTCCGATGAGGCACATCTTAAACTTGGCGGCTATGTTAATAAACAAAATTGCTGTATCTGAGGTGAGGAAAATCCACGAATTATTCATGACAAACTTATGCGTCCTAAACGAGTTACTGTTTGGTGTGCATTATGGTCAGGTGGTGTAAATGGACCTTACTTCTTTGAAAATGCTACTGGTGAAATTGCAACTGTCAATGGTGATCGATATCGTCGGATGATAACCGAATTTTTGTGGCCTGAATTAATGAACATTGATCTAGAGGATAGGTGGTTTCAACAGGATGGCGCTACACCTCGCTTTGCACACGAATCAATTGGTTTATTGAGAGAAAAATTTCCTGGACGCGTAATCTCAAGAGACGGTGATGTTAATTGGCCATCAAGACCATGTGATTTGACACCGTTAGACTATTTTCTTTGGGGTTATGTGAAAGGCAGGTTTATACAAACAATCCACAGTCAATTCCTGCTTTGAAAGATGAAATTATTCCTGTCATTGGTGCGATAGAGCCTCAATTATGTCAAAATGTCATTGAAAATTTTAACAAAAGAGAGGACGTCTGTGGAGCTGCAAGAGGAAACCAGATAAAACAGATATTATTTTTCGCATATAAAAGTCATAACTGATACTACTAATAAAAGGTTTTTGAAAGTGAATGCAAATTATGTGTTATTTATTTATTCTTTAAAAAACCGCGAAATTTGAAAAACCCTTTTTAGCTAGTATTTCGGCGAGTTAGGCAGGGTTCTCTGTAAGAAATGGTTTTGAAAGGCGTCGCAGTATTGAATTTCCTACAATTCATTTTCTAATACTGAAATTAAGGTTCGAAAATTACGTTCGAGTCAGTCACATAATAATCAACCAATATTTAAGAAAAAAAAAAGTTAGGAAACGAATACAATACTTAAAATACTAAAGTAAAAGAAATCAAACCACTTATTTATTTATAGGAAAGAAATATTACATTACTTGTCTTGTAGTTATATAGGATTGATGTTGGATAACAATCAAATAATGAATAATGGAATAGATATAAACAATTTGGATATTCAGAATACGTATTCAAAACTTACATTACTATTATATTCGTTACAATATAAAATATACCAATAAAAATTATATCTTAAACTGCAATATTTAAATGAGATATCGTTATTTTTTTAACAACCTAACCAAAGGTTAACTTATCCACAAAGCATTCAAGAAGAATGAATTGTAGTATAATAATTTATATTTACGTTAATACACAAAAAACATATGACAAAATAAAAGTAGCGAAATGATTTACAGAATTGATCTAAATTGTACCTTAATTTAATTAGACTACCGAAAAAAAATTGAATATTAAACATTATTATTTCTCTTATAAAGTCTTCTGGATCTCACCGCGAAAAATGTATTTAAGGTGATAACTTCGTTTGAACTAATTCACTGAGTAATAAGATTTAATCACTGGAGGTTGATATATAACCCCTTTCTACAGACTTAAATTCAGCAGAAGGGAAAGGGGTTTTATATCAGCCCAAGCAATGGGGTTATATATCAACCTTCAGTGATTAAGTTAATCAACCACAGGCTCCATCAAAATCATCTTCCGTAATAAGAGTAAATTCTACCTTTATATAAACAGAGCTAGTTTATTTCCTACGTTCAAGGGTGATAATCAACATAGTTCACGATCAATAATTCCAATTTAATCTTCGAAATGATTCGAAGTGACAAATAATTGGCCAAAATGATTAAAGAAAATCAAAGCCAAAATGCAAAAATATTCCAACTGCATATTAATTTTTCAAATCATACCTATGTAGCGTAGAGAGTAAAATAAATTTCAACAATTTGCTAAGATAATGATCGATGTAATGGCTAAAAGCGATGGTGACAAAAAAACACAAAGGGTTTATAATACCAAGAAGACTGCATGGCAGATAAGTTCTTCAGAAAATATGTAAAGATTAATGCTGTCGTTTTGCTTATTATACAGTAAGTAGTCTTGATCAATATTTCAACGTTCTTATAATCGACGAAGAGTTTTCTATTCACGATCAGATGTCCTGCTACTATTATGACATTGTCAAAATGTTGGCTAAAGATACTCATTTTCTTTCAAAACATGTATAAAAATCGTTAGAAATAATAGAAAATCCCAATGCGAATTTAAATAGAATATCCTCAGGGGATCACAACTAGTGTATCAGTGTGAGAACTAGCACTTTGGAGGAGCCCTAGGGTATAAAATAAAAATCTAGAGAGTTACTCCTTAGGTTATTTTAAGATTTTTTTGTTTTCAAATGATTTTCTAAAAGACAATTTGTTTCGAAGATACAGGATGATATATGTTTTCTAACAGAAGACAACTTTATTATTTACTATTACTTGTTTAATCTACAAAAACTACTCAAAATGACTACCAACAGTTAATTAGCTCTATCAAAAACATCAGATAGTTTTTTATTCTATTACACCTATTATTCGACATCGCCAATTTTCTTCATTTTCCACTTGAGTAATGTACACTAATGTAATTAAATGGATCAATAGGAAACGAATCCAATGGATTTAAGTTTGGGAAACGAGTGAATCATAAGTGAGGTCCACCTCAACCAAAGCGATCTGCATATGTTGTGTTCTTAAAAGGTTACGAGCTACTTTATTAAAATGTGCTGTTTCACAATTGTGCATAAACCACATTACATGCGGTAACTTCAGAGTAGTACACCCAAATTTTTTACTTACAGAGCATTAATAATTTTCAGAATATCCAAACTTTTATCACCCTGAATCTCCAACACAAAGCTTCTTTCCGAGAATTATCCGAGAGTTAAAAAAGTCTTAGAATAAACCGAGGAACTATCTGAAATTTTACCACATATTTACTAAATAGATTGTCTAACTCTATCTGGTCAAGCGAGAATCTATTCAGGCGAACTGTTACTTTCCCAATTACCCATGAGAACAGTAAGGTAAAGGTACAGTGTAGATTCCAAAAACAAGAACAAGTAGAACATGTGAGAGATTCTAAATCTGTTAGGCAAAAACTTTCTATAAACACATCAGAGGCATATACACAGATAAAAGTACATAAAATTATGAAAGTCAAGATCGCGGAAAGGTGGCGGTGAAATACGTTCTATGGCTACCTGAAAAAATTTATCAATAAATTTATCTAGATAGCCACAAGAAATTTTTCTAAATAAAAAAATGTAAAATAAGTAGATATTGATCACATCTTTAAGCATTATAATAATCATTCGATAAACCTTAAATACTTGCGTATATTACAAACTTCAATTTTTATCACCTTGTTTAGTCATTCCCTGAGAACATCTTTAATTAATTCGTTTATCCTCAAGCTATATTTTATTATAATCACTGTCATTACAGTAGGTGTCTCAGGAAGTTTTAATACAAAAACAACTGTAAAAGATCAAAGGGCGAACTAATGAAACGTATCCTTCGACAACAATACGATGTTAATATTGAATTTCGATGCAATAATACTTTCTTCTCGATGTGAAAAGTAATTCGAAAAGAACGCCGGCGGTCATCCTAATTGAACAAAAGTAAGCGTCCAGCATTGACAAGGGAAACAGAGCTTCAATTTCCGCAAAAATGAACCTCGGCAAATACCACGAGGTAAATACCGGAACTGGTTCCCACAACGCACGGGCAAAATAACAATTTTCTTTCGGCCATGTTTGTTGGTAACTCTGTACCGCAATCATCTACAAGGGCACCCCAGGGACCATATTGTCTACGTATGTTTCAAATAAACCCCGGAATCTCCGCACAGGATCAATAGTTTTATGGGACCATATTTCATGTATATGAAAGGGAACCATGTCGGCGCTACAAATTGCTATGACGGTGAATATATTCTCTTCATTTTACAATCATTTTACATCTTGCTTGTTTTCTACGGAGATTGTGATATTTACATAGATATCAATGTTGGAGTAAATGTAAAATTTCGACGTTATTTTGTGACAATGTTCCTTTTAACACAATATTTCCGACTGTTTTCTTGGGACATGTTTTCAGTTATGAAAATTATTGTACGATCTTATGTTTAGCTTTGTTTTTCTTGGAACAACTATACCGTAATACACTAAAAGCTAATTTATTTGATCACAAGTTCGCATCGATTTATATAAATTAATTTGTTTCGGAAGCTTGTAATGAAAATAATGGTCTCCAATTTGATTAGTATTTTATTGATATTAGGCAGAGACAATAATATAGTAATGGATAAATAGCACCCAAACTTATAAAGTAAGAGGTTATGTGCTGTAAGTTAGAACTCGACCAGATATATATATATATATATATATATATATATATATATATATATATATACCTTTGATTCCTTTTTGGGGGTTCTCTTCGGTCAATTTTAACTATTGAGAATTAACGATCGACAATTCTTTCGTTTATATATATATATATATATATATATATATATATATATAAATGTATTAATTCTGTAAGTAATTTGTAGAATTATCTCTAAGCTTCCTTTGAAATGATGGTGATTGATTTCTTTACCCATCAAAGCTTTACATTCCTCGTCTTAATTCAGTTTGTGATATTGTCCACTTCTCTTTTTTCTTTTTGTGAACTATCTTTACATAAGCTTTCTCATAGTTTAATATTTTCAGTTTTGTTATATATAAAGATACAACAAACGACGAGTGTTGTAGAATAACATCCTTCTGCATCCTTCACTGCTCCATCCAGGCACGATTTTCAAGATTTTCCCCCTTTTCCTCTCTTTCGTCTCCTAGGTGTTATACGTTGGAACAGAGCAGAAGAAGATGTCGGTAATAGCTTCGAAACGTTGAATATTGAACAGCTCCTTCTAGAACTAAAAGCGTGGTTTCGACAATTCAAAAGTGATGATTTCTATGTGGCAGGCAAAAGACGTTCTCGTAGACTGAAAAAGTTTGAAGATGCGAAACTGCAGGAGTTATCGGATGAAGACTTAACCCAAACTCAAGAACAATTCGCAGAAGCGTTCAATGTAGCCCAAGGAACAATTAGCGACCGATTACGAGCAATGGAAAAAATCCAATAGATTGAAAAATGGGTTACACATCAATTGAATGACAGGCAAATGGAAAATCGAAAAATCGTCTGCTTCAAAGGTATGGTATTATCGGAAGTCATTTCTGCATAATAAAAATCATGAGTATTACCTGGTGAAGCAGGCTCAACGTCTCCAAGGCCTAATCATTTTGATCGCAAAACAATGCTCTGTGTTTTATGGGACCAGAATGGTGTGGTGTGTTACGAACGTTGAAACCTTGTGCAACAGTTAACAAAAGTTAAATTATCAATTTAAACCATGCATTCATTCATAGAAAAAACCTCCAGAATGATCCCGAAGACACAGTAAAGTAATTTTACAGCATACTAGCGCACCTTCTTATACAGCAAAACCGGTGAAAGAAGCATTGAAAGTACTCGAATGACACATAATATCGCACCCGCCGTACTTCCCGTCCGACTACCACCTTTTCGCAGCAATAGGACACGCGCTTGCAGAGCAGCACTTCGCCAATTTCGAAGAAGTTAGTAAATGGCTTGATGAATGGTTTTGCTCAAAAGATAAACACCCTTTTTGGGATGGCATCCATAACTTATCTGAAAGATGGATGAGATGTATAGATTGAAATGGCCAATATTTTGGGTAAATAAATTTTTCGATTTTTTTGAAAATTAGGTAATTTTTTTACGAAAAAAACGGTAATGATTTTCCGGTACACCTGGTGTATGTAATTGCATATGCATTTAATAATAATGAAACCTATGCGGGCTTTCAATTAACGGATTTGTTTCCATAATAAAATTTATGGCGCGATTAAATAATCGAAACTCACAGTCCTTGGTAGCTCAATGGCAGAGCGCCTTCTCAGTAAGTACACGACTAGAGTTCGATTCTTCAATGACAGTGCACGATTTTTTAATTAATTTCTACCGTAATGACAACGATGTATTAAGCAGAGAATTACGAGTTTTCATCACTTACTTACTTACTATGGGTTTTCAATTACAAGATTTGTTTTTATAATGAAATTTATGACGCAGTTAAGGAATCGATTCAGTCCTTGTTAGCTCAATGATACAGTACATGCCTGGTAAGTAGATAACTAGGGTTAGATTCCTCACCTGTAAGGCAAAGTTATTTCATTTATTTCTGCCTTAAATATAATAAAGCAATAAACAAGAAATTAAGAGTCTATTGCAGGAATGAAGAAAGTTCAATAACAATTTGAAAATGTCAAAAGAGAATTATGAATTAATCACAATATTTAGTAATACAATATCCACTAATGAATAATACATATTCAGAGTTGGAGGAACAAACTGAACGTCTTACTAATTAGTAAATTTAATAATTGCTTTTCTTTTAAATTATATGTTTTATATGGACTAAGATTAAACATTAACAAGTGCTATACCATGACCTTGCTTTTTGAATCCGTGTACCACATCGGGGATGATAGTTTGGGAAGGGGAGTGAGTTTAGGGATCTTGGAGTAATTTTCGGCTCTTGTCTTACCTTTCGGCCACAGATCACTAGTGTGCGCTCAGAAGCCTGCAAATCGCTGGGGTTTGTATTCCGCACCTCCAAATATTTCTGTGACCCTGCTGCGTTAAAGTCCCTATACTATGCTTACGTTGCAAACTGGAGTATGCATCACTAGTCTGGTCTCCGATATATGCTTGTGGGTGCTTGAAGTTGGAGAGCATTCATCGAAGGTTTTCAAAATTCCTTACCTTCAAGATTAATGGTGCTTACCCATAAAGAGGTGTGTCGCAGGGACAGTTGCTTCTTGAGCATAATATGTCCTCTTTGCATGACAAGAGAGCTGATCTCTGTGGTGGAATGTTGCGTGGTATCCTTGGTAACAGTGTTGACTGTCCTTCGTTACTGCATCGTTTGTGTTTTTTAGTGCCCCGTTTGAACTCTAGGTGCAATGTGTTCATTGTGACGCCAAGGAGAACACCAGTCTACATTTTGAGTAAATGTTCCAACGAATTTGCTGACTTGTTTGCTTAGCATGTAGACCACATATGTATTTTTAGTAATTTTTTGTTTCTGTTTGCATTTCTGGTTAACTTTAGTTTGAATTAGCTTTAATTTTTTTATTATATCTGCCACACATATATCTAAACTCAGTTAGCTATTTTGTATTTTCCTGTTATTGGGCTATAAGACTGTTGGAAATAAAGGTCATTGTTATTATTATTATTATATGTTATTTTAATTTATATCTGTATGAATATCATTTATTTCATTGGTTTATATTACCTGTTGTATTTTAATTGTCATTACTAAGCGAAATTTATGTAACTAATCAAGTACATTATCAATTAATTGCATCATTTTCAATTGTTACAAAATGTTTACAAAATGAATGAATTTAAAATGTAATTCCGTTTCCAGGCGAAAATAAACTATACCGCATCGCACATGATCACATGTTATGGCCTGTTTCGTATTACCTTTTTATAGTAAAAGTATGGCTAATGGAATTACCAGTTTATAAGTATAGTAATCGCGATGATATTATGAAATAATTGAACTAGAAACATCGTCGTCTTATCGTTCTGTGAAATTGATGATGAAGACCTTAAATTTAAGTCTCTTACCTATATGTATTCGCCCAACTAAAATATAGATTACTCAGCGAAGAATTTGATCGAATTGGTGTTATTTGTTAAATGAAGCACAAAAAAATGATAATGGGCAGTTTTTCCATTTTCGATTAAACTTAATGAGAAACGGTATAATACCTCATACTTTAAATTTGTTGGCATGTTTGTTCACAATACTAAGAAATTTATTTAGAAACATACAAAAAATTTATGCCAAGCAACAAACAAAAATTAATCATGTGGTAAAAGTATATTTTTAAACTAAATCTTGTACGAATCTTAACTTTATTGAAAATAATAAATTATTGAAAAATTTGTAGAGAATTTATTGGCTCGAGCACGTTCCTAATAGAATACTTTATGGATTCCTCTGCAAACTCATTTCTAGCAACTTGTAGGGCATCATGTAGCTGATGTAAGTTAATCTCAGAGTTAAGTAGCATACCAACCCTTCGACTTATCATATTTCTAACACGTTCTATGGAAGATAGGTCTGGCAACCATGCAGGCTAATAAAGAATATTGATGTTGGCTTCGTGTATGAATCCTAATGTAACAGCTACAACACGAAAACATTGTCCTGCTCTAATAAAGTATTATTTAGCATTTAGATATATGGTAAAGCGACCCAGTCCAATTGGCTTGCAGTAATTTCTAAATGATGTGTTTTATTACTATTAAGTGAAGGAATATTGGCATTGAGCCAAACCTCTACTCTTGCTTCTTTATTTACTTTTTCTTGCAGCTCTAATGACAAATTTACTGTAGAAAGAAATTGCGTAACACATGTCAAGTTAGTTGTAGTAGATCGCCCAGTTATAAACCCATGCTGACTGGATTTCCATAAATTTTAATATTGTATACTATATCTACTAGTATTAGTCAGGTTAGAAATTATACTTATTAGGCTCTAATTGTCAATACTGCTTTTGTAAGTAATAATCTTAATAACTTTTCAGATTCCTGGGAAAATAAAAGCTCTTACTATGGGATTAAAAACACAAAGAGTACATAAGAGAACTCGCACCAATGCGTATAAGAAACTCCTTATCAGATCTTCACTATATGTCTGTCTTCAAATAAAGTACAATCTTCGGAAATATAATCTACATCAAAGGATGAATAAAATGTAAACATGGAAGGAGGTACAGTGTTACTTGTGGTAAATGATCTTAAGAATTCCCTCTCAAAGGTATTAATAATTGATAAGGTTGTGAGAACTCTTCCTCACCAAGAAACATATGACCAAGCATTCTACTGTATTTTCGTTCTTTCTTCTGAAATGTCCAAAATGTTTTAAGATTTCTTGATATCATTTTACATAGATGTATTAATGCTGGGGTTGGTACTACTTCTCTCATTATATTAATATTAGATAGTTGATGAAGAGTTGGATATCACTGTCACTTTTGTAATCACCGATCAAAAATTGACAAATGCAAATTTGTCAGAAACATTTGATGAATATACTTCGACGTCGGTTTTATGGGTGACAAATCCTGAATTTATAACTATAACTCTAATATTCTAAAACGTAACGGCAGTCTATTGTGTGCCTGAAGATACAGAATTAACAAAACTAAATTATCCACGGTAAAAACGTCAGTAGCAATAATTTCCTTGTTGCGAATTTGCATCAGATCAACCCCTTTAAGCAACTGCAATGTGATAATGAAATAGCACATACCTTTATAAAAGCTCCTTTCGAAAATCTAGTTTTTAAATGTATACCCACTCTCCATAAAGTTCTGACTAAGTTTCGTATGTTTCTTTCTAATTTCTTACGACCTACGAAAGCATGCGATCAAATCAGAATATTTTACAGATGTGGCGAAAAGATTCCAAAGCCTTATATATTGTATTATCCTTTTTTGGATTAGTGGTTTCAGTGAATGAACGAGCCTTAGGAGCAATACTTCATAACATAACGAATATGCAAGGTGTTTCAAAAAGAATATACGTATTTCGACTGCATATATTTATTAAACTTTAAGACGTACAAATATGAAACTTTACACACACATTTATAAACCTATCAAGTTCAGATTACAGATGTTTAATATATCCTCCACCAACGACACGAACAATATCACATCGATACTTAAATTCCTTCCATATTCGGGCAAGCATGACCTTCGTCACTGACGTTATGGCAGTACGGATCCGGTTCTTCAACTCTTCCATGTTCTGTGGGAGTGGTGGTACATAAACGTTGTCTTTAACGATACCCCACAGAAACAAGTTACAGGGTGTCAAATCCAGTGACAGTGGAGCCCAGCTGAGACATGTTAAGTCGCCAGCTCCTTGACGACCAATCCAACAGTTCGGTAGAGTTTCATTCAGATATTCACGCACTTGGCGACTCATCTTGTTGAAAAATGATGAATTTGTCTTCGTGCAGCCTCGGAAACAACCAATTTTGTAACATAGCGAGATACTGCTGACCGGTAACCGTGTTCCATCAAAGAAGAATTTTTCGAAAACTGTTGATCAGGATATCGCACAAAACACATTGATTTTAGGCGAATCTCGTACATGTTCAATGGCTGCATGTGGGTTTTGTAGACCCCAAATTCGAACATTGTGTTTGTTTACCCGACTACTAACATGGAAAGTCGCTTCATCACTGAATACGATGCGTCGTGCGAAAGTGTTATCATTGCCAAAAGCATCATGAATCTCGTTATAAAGTGTCACACGTTTCCGTTTGTCATCAGGATGCAGAGCTTGTAACAACAGTAACTTGTACGGCTTCATAACCAACCGATGTCTCAAAACACGCCAAATTGTTGTTGTAGGAAGTTGTAACTCCCGACTGGCACGACGAGTTGATTTTGAAGGATTACGTTGGAAAGCAGTTTGAATTCGTGCAACATTTTCTTCAGAAACACGAGAGCGGCCAGGACTCTTTCCTTTACATACACATCCTGTATCTATAAACTGTCGATACCATATGCGAATGTTCCACCCATTCGGAGGATCAATTTGGTAGCTCAAACTGAAACGTCTTCGTACTGTAGTCACGGAATTCCACTTCGCAAACTCGAAAACACAAAATGATTTCTGCTGCGGAGTAGCCGTTTTAAACATATGACGGTTACCAAGAAAAACAGAAGATAACTGACATCTAGCGGATATTAAATAAACTAGACTATGTATTCGTTTCTACAATATCCGAGCCAAGGCGCAGCGAACGATAGTTGATCAAAACAATACTTTGTAATACGTATATTCTTTTTGAAACACGCTGTATTTTTATTTTAAAAGAAAATTATTGGAACAGTCCACATATAAAAAAAGTATATTCATATTTAGATGAATACATCTTTTCCGAAATAACCTTCATTAAAACCATTAGTATACTCATGTTTAGTACTTAATTAAATGCTAAATTAGCACAAATATAATACATTGTTAAGGGCAATTGGGGGAAAATAACATCATCCCTACTTTCCCTCAGGTCATTCCATTATTATATACGTAAAAAAGACTAGCTTAACATTACCATGCAAACAGGGAGAAATGCCAAAAATATATGTGGGCGAGAAATTAATTGATGGTCATTAAAGTAATTTAAATTTTAAATTTTTACGGCTACTTTGTAGTCTACTGAAAAGAGCTTTACTGTTGTGCTTGTTGAGCTACCACATTTATTAAGAATATTAAGCTAAGAGATATTTTACACTTGTGTTGTTGTTTTCCCTTTTCATACGCATATACGGACAAAGAAATTGTTATATTTTTGGACCGAATATTTTATGTTAATTACAATAACAATTGGGTTAAATATGTGAAATTAAATCTAGGAATTTCACAAAGAAGGGTACTTGCATTTATTTTAATTAATGCCCATTTTTCATTTCATGTTTAATGTATGTATTCAAGTTTGTATTTAGTTAAAATTATCCTTTTCTTTTAGATTTTGTTCACACCTCACACACTATTTCTTTTCTTGCAGTAGGGTAGTGTTTTGTATATTTGCACGAAGAGCAATATATTTTGTACGAACAAATTCTCCATCCATTAAAATGAGAACAGTAAAATAAATAGGTTCTAATCTGCGTTTAAAATTTTATAAACCGTAGGAACTTATCGAGACCAGGAATTGAGTAACGAGTGGGCCATCTATTGGTTTAAATTTGAACCACTGGTTATTTCGAATCTGGCAATACTTATGCCATTCTATTCTGTCACGAAATTGAGTATATTATCGCCACTGAACGAAATGAATCGATTTACGCTTGAGCAACGTTGGGATTTATTGGAAATTTATTTCCAATACAAAGACAATTGGTCGGAAATTGCACGAAAACGTCGTACAAAATTTGGTCGCAGAGAAGGGCCAACAGTGCCCGGTATACGCAAGTTTATTGCTAAAGTTCGTTAAACTGGTTTCATTGCTGATGCGCCAAGACGTGAGCGTGCTCGTACAGTGCGTACACCTAAAATATCGAAGCTGTGGCTGAGAGTGTGCATGAGAATCCATCAACATCAACTCGTCATCGTCAAGAATTGAACATTTCACGTACCAGTTTACGTCGAATTTTGCGAAAAGATCTCGGTATGACGCCTTACAAAGTTCAATTGATTCGAAAGTTGAAGCCGCATGACCATCCGCTCCGTTTTCGCTTCGCTAGATGGGCCAACGAGAAACTGTACGACGCTCTTCATAGTATTGACGTGAACGATCTTTGGTTTCAACAGGATGGTGCAACTTGCCACACATCTCATACCACAATCGATTTTTTTAATTAGCCGAAATGGCGATGTCAATTGGCCACCAAGAAGCTGCGATTTGACACCGTTGGATTATTTTCTGTGGGGCGCCGTTAAAGACAGGTGTTATGCTGACAAACTAGAGACAATTGAACATTTGAAGGCCAACATTCGTGATGCAATTGCCGAGATACGACCCCATACACTCGAAAAAGTGCTCGAAAATTAGTCCGATCGAATGGGGTACTGTGAGGCCAGCCGCGGCAGGCATATGAATGAAATAATATTCCATCTCTAACCGGAATAATTGTACTTCACAACAAAAAAATAAATTTGGCAAAATTTCAAACCGTTTTTGTTTTATTGCATTTTTAAATTTAAGCTTTTAAATGGCCTACTCTTTATATCCGTTAATACTGTCAAAAGCATATTGGTACTTGGGAACAGGAAATGTACAATATCCTTCCAGATAGTAAAGATATTGTTCATCAACGATTCCTAAATATCATTATGTTTTTAACTGTCGGATACACTCAATTCCTGGTCTCATAATTTTTGTTCATTCAAAATTAATCACCTTCTTCTGTACACATTTCAGTTAGCGGCATTTACAAGTTGAGGACAATATTTCATTTATTGGGGTCAGAGACTATACAATTTTACAACATCGAATGCTTTAATTTTATTAAAGTTATGTGTTTATGAAAATAATTGTTCTGATAGATCAAGTTTTTTCATAGTAGCTCTAGGGCGATTAATTTAGCTGCAGCTGCAGACTTTGGACGATAGAATTCAGATGGATGCTCTGTATGTTGGTTTGTTCAAAGCTTTTGATAAAATTTATTATTGTACGTTAATTATTAATCTCTGCAGTTTAGTATGTACACTAGAATGATGGACTTTTAAAAACTAGGCCAAATAAGCTGAATTGAGTATGCATGGTTCACTATTATGAAGGATTCAATCTTATTTTGGTTTTAGGACCCAATGTTAGCGCCTTCGATCGAGTGTCGATCACAGCTTATTATTTTGTAAGTTGGAGGCTACGAGGTTATTTGTAAACTCTGATTGATTCGAATATTTTATAGAAAATTTTTTATAGAAATAGTATGCGTTGGCTCTATAAAGTCTCGTCCGTTTTTGATCATTTTTAGTGTTCCTCACTTGGGCCCAATTCTGTTCCTACTTTTCTTCAATTACGTTAGATATTGTATAAACTTTGGAAATGTTTTGAAGGTAAATTTGACGGAGCCTGTAGTTAATTAACTTAATCACTTAAGGTTGATATATGAGTCCTTTCCATAATAATTTTCGTATTCTTTATACAGTGCGAGTTTTTGCTTTCGATGGTACAGATCATGTACGGAATTTGTTTCGTGCGGGTTTTTGCTGTGGTTTCCATGTGCTAAACTGTTTAATTATTTGCTGATGATAGTTGTTGAAATACGTATACAGAATACGAAAATTAATGTAGAAAGGTATTATATGATATATCAACCTTAAGTGATTATGTTTGGAAACGTCTGTCAACTTAAAAACTCTACAGTGCAGTTTCCTCTCAGTCACGAATGTATCTGTCTCCAAATATATATTAAAGCTATTTCGACGTGATGCATGTCCGTTTTGTCTAAATTCTCCTGTTTTTCTTCTTTCTGATGGATCTTACTGGTACTTCTTAGTTCCTTATCTCACATTCTGGTTAAAAGCCTAGTTCTTATTTATTTTATATTTGTTCAAAAAAACATGTTGAGAACTAATATAAGTAATTTGTATCCTTGTCTTAGAAACATTCAAATTTCCGTAACTATTTGAAGAACAATTTCTTAATAGCAAACTCAACGTTAACGTCTTAACTGAGCAACAGTTCTTTTAGCAACAGTTACAATTGGCCAAAATATATCGAAGCCGCACAGCGACAAGTTGGGACTATTAAGTAGTTGTTCTGAGGCTTTTAAATGTGTATGCGCAATCATATTCCATTCGAGTTATAGATTTTCTTGCAAAAAATGACAGTTGAAATACTCGAGACGTTAGTTCGTCTTGTCGAATGGTCTTAAAATGGAACATAATATGAATATTTCATTTACAATGTGATGAATTCACTACAGATTTTGTACTAACTGTGACCTCAAAGCTAGTATAAAATATGTTTAAATTAATTGGTGATTCAAACACTTTTTTTTTGAGTAAAGACTATAGAATTGCCATGTTCAAATTCTCATTTATAGCTTCACTTGCCAGTATAGCAATGTAAACTATAATAATAATAAAATCTCAAATAATAATGGACTCAGGACACCGACTTGAAGTTTTCGTTTCTTAACCAGACTTTGTGATAACTGACTTTTTATTTAAATGCTCGAATTTAATTGATCATATACATATTAGCCGAGTACTAAGAGATTTATTTTGACGTAACGATTGTATACTTTAAAAAGCTATTTCAAAACAATGCGCTTAAATAGTCATGTCATAAGTAGTTAGTACTGCGGCCCTCGAAACATTGTAGTATCACAGGGAACGGTTACATCTAATAGTTTTCAAGTGTATATTTGTGTGTGTGTCTCACTGCGTATGTGTCTCTCTGTGTGCGTGTTTGTATTTAGAGGAAGACACAAAATAAACAGGAGAAAACTCGGCCTAAACACATTTTCGCAATTTACGTCCTTTTGAATAAAATATTACAGGAGAATAACTTTTCCTTAATATTACACCACCACGTTAGGCATTTTAACATAATAGTCGTGTCTACAATTTGTAGCAATTATTTTCTCCAAATACCGTAGTATTTGCATAGTAATTTCAAAACTCCAAAGACCATCTGAAATGCTCCACAATTTGCCATTTTAATAACCCTGAAATTTCATCATTAATAGCGACACACGAAATGAGCAAAAGCGTTTTCGGCATAACCACGGAAGTTCTCTCTCATTAAAAGATATCCGCTTTCCATTTCAACTTTTCAACTTAAACAAGTAACTACGTCTACTCGAAATGTATTAAGATAAATTTAGAATTAGAGATACGTATATAGGCACAAAATGAGGACAGACAATGTCTTTGTTGCTTTTCGCATTTGTCAATATTAAACGAAGTCTATTGTTGTTCCCTGATGGAAATACACGTATGAACAAATACGTGTATATAAAATATATAGGCGTGCGTGTATATGTACGTGCCCGTATTGTGTTCTTTGCCTCTGGAAGTTTACAATTGCATTTGCATGTATATAGGATTTGACAATTTATCCCCCATAGGCCCAACTCTGGATTTTCTTACGTCGACCTTTCCCGAGAGACCGAGTAATTTTATATCTGAGCTTTTCATATTTGCCCCGAATGCGTTTTCCATACTGATGTAGTTTTTCACTTCTTTCTACATACAAATAGAAAAATTTAGAGAAAAAAAATATACCAAACGGAAATGTTTGTAGACGCTTTTCAAATTCTCTATTCAATTTAGTAAATTATATATGTAGCATGTTGCGGAAAGGTTTTCAAAAATTTTAAATAATTAAATAAGGAATGGTATATCCAATATACCCAACATAGATATTATGTTCTTTCCCGAATAAGTAATTTTTCTCTTTAATGAAAAGTACTACAAATTATTATACTAAAAACAGGAAACTAGCTAAAACATCGAACTAGGGCAGAGCGGAAAGTTTATAAGTATATGGCAGTGAGAATCAAATAGAGTTTATTTTCTGTTATCATCTCTCAACTTGCTTCATGCTTATTTTGTCCCCGTTCCAAATTTCTTCAACTTCACTGTATTTAATACCATTTGTGAAATTTTTTTCAATTTAACCGTCATCCATTGATCTCTAGGAATTTCTAAAGGTACGATTTCAATTATACTTAATTTGAATTACGCCGGTCCTGCTCTCGAGTTTCTAACGACAGCGGACTTCTGTTTTTTAATTAATTAATTACAGTATTTTAATCACTGCAGGTTGATATATAACCCCGTTCCACATTAACTTTCGTATTCTGTATACGTATTTCGACAACTAAGATGTCGTCATCAGCGGATAATTAAACAGTGTCTCACCTGGAAAACTACGTCAAAAATACCCATATGAAAACAAATTTCGCACAAGATCTGTACCCTTGAAAGCAAAAACGCACACTGTACATTCGTTTCACATAATTTTTAAAAAAGATGGTGTTCTAGTCTCAAACTAAGATAAGACAACAGAAAAAAGGAAAAAGAGGAGAAAGGAAAGACAAATACCTATATGTGGTTTATTGCACTCTCCCTTGTCTGTCGTTTAAGCGACCAAAGAGACATGAGTTATGGTTGGACTCCAGGCCAGTGTTCAACACATGGCCTTTATTCTTTAAAATGTACATGCTTTCATACGTATCTAATTCTCAATAGTTACATACGTTCTTTATCAAATGCAAACAATCCGCGTTAACACTATGATTACTTTCCAACAGTTTTGCTAAACCGGAATTTTGTGTACGCAATATGTTCTTTATACGGGGTGTCTATGGATCGTTTTGTTTGGCCGATGAATTGTTTACTACAATCTAAACATTTAATTCCGTAAATTCCCGATTTTTTGTTATTCTTGACTTTGCCTTTTGCATTTCCTAAAAGAGATTTGATGGAGTTAGTAGACAACTTAGTTATCGAAATATGTATATATACTACGAAAATTAATGTGGAAAGGGGTTATATATCAACCTTCAGTGATTAATCACAATCATCAACCAATATCAACCACAGGCTCCATCAAAATTACATTTAATTAAAAATTGAATTAAATCATATTTATCATTCTTTGTGATATCACTAAAGTTATCTCGTCAGTAATACCGTAAGCTTGGTTTTCTTATATTGCTAAGGTAATGATGGTTCACTCCGTCGTTGCTATTTTATTAATTATTGTGTTAATTAGAAATTCCCTCTCGACGATGTTTGTTTACAAGTTTGCACCACACTTTCGTCGAGTTTCACAAATCAATCCTCTTTTTTGAAAAAGGAATACCTGGGACTGTTAAAGTTTCACGTAACCATTTGAAATTCTATGAAAGTTAGAAATGTCTCGTCAAACTGTATCTATTGTATTACATATTATAAATGCTTTGAAATGTTATCTTAAGAAAATAACAAAAAAATAAAATAAGTAATACATATATACATACATATATATGAGATACAAGTTCAAGCCCTACTCCAGCTTAGAAACTTTCAATTAATTTTTGATTAACGATGGTATAGTAGAAAATACTAGTTTTCATAAATAATACATATATTTCAGTGTTTGTTTCTCCTTCAAAAAAGAGGTTTGTTTCTCCTTGAAATAATTTATTTCTTCTTTCAGTTGTTGCATGTAAAACGGCGAAACAGAAAATTGTCAAAAATATAGCGATTCCTTACGTTTCATCGACTCGATTTGTCCCAAAAGGACAAGATACGCCGATGAAAAAATATTTTATTGCAAATAATACGGACCTCTTCTATCGTCTTACGGGATGAAACTATAATGTGAATTCACGCAAAAGTAATCTTCTTCGCCGTTCGCTTCCGAGGAAACGTTCTTATTTGATTTTATGTTGGAAATGGAGGGTCCTGCGGACGTCTAATGCTGCTGACCTTCCACTAGGCTGCACTAAATTCTACTCCGGTGAATCCGTGTAATGAAAGGTTACCCGGCAAGCATTACCGCGGAAGAAGTAGGGATGGACCAGCAAGAGACCTCCGTAAAGTGGTCGTAGTCATGGTCACACACATCACTGAATCACGTCACATGGTTGACCGAAAGGGAAATTCTAATGTTCTCATATTTAACCCGCAATTATTGGCAAGTTACCTTAAGGAGTGTGGTTAGTTAATATATTTTTATGACATTTTTGTATGTATTTGCATTTATTTTAATATGTGTTGAAATGAACAATAGTTTAATCTACTAGAAATACAATATATTCAATCAATAAAAATGTCTTTTTATAGCTAAAAAATAAAATCACCTTATGACCTGTCAATAACTGCGAATAGATAATATGCAATACTCAATTAAAGCGACTGGTATTTAAAAACAATTTATTTTATATGACAAGTGCTTTATTTACTGCTAATTATTTAAATTATAGATTTCTTAGTTGGCGCATTTCATTAATATTTTCAAATTTAAGATATTTTCCTTAGTCGCTAAAGCTAATACAATGAAAGTGAAAGGAGAAGGTTCAAAGAGCGGAGCTCAAATGTCTGGAGTTTGCAGCATCCTATCCCAAACACTGATGTACATATGATCAGTGTTTAGGATAGGATGCCGCAACTCCAGACATTTGAGCTCCGCTCTTTGAACCTTCTCCTTTCACTTTCATTATATTAGCTTTATATCTTTAAAAATGACTACTATCTTGCGAAAAAGAAGTTTGAAAGCACCAATAATTTGTCGAAATACTCCATCTAAGTCATTTAAGTTGCTCATATGTGTAGATTAAACGCAGACTAGTTTCCTTCAACACCAAGGTTCGTTGATTATGTTAATGCTCGAAGATAGTTTCACCAAATCGAACTTGTTCTTTTAAACGCGTGCCCTAGTTTGCGACTTGTAAAATAGTAGGTTTGCCTGGATCAGATTTGAAAGAGACATGTAGTTATACTGTATATATTTTAATGAATCTAACTCGGAACCCAAGTTTTGTTAATCACAAATTTTTCATTCCAACTAACTCACTGTTGCTTTTTAAAATTATTACGACAAACAATATCTCATCGATAAGCAATTCATCGATTTGCAAACACAATACGTATTGGCGGCTGAATTATAAATTTTGCGTAATTAGAAGAAGAGAAGGCCTTGTATAAAACCATCCTCATACGCTAAAACAGCTGATAGAGAGGATTGAAATTAATACTACATGCGTAGCTTTCGCTGACTTAGAAAAGGTTTTTGATAGCAAGAAAAATAGTATGGCATATCTTAAGAAAAAGGGACACCAACGAAATATTACCCAACATCATACAGAGCTTACATAAAATTACGAGAAATTATATGAAGTCAGTAAATGTCCAGCTAGAAGTTATTACAGTAAACGAGAGCCTAAAACAAAGGGGCGTCGTCAGTCCTATATTCCTGAAGTACATGTATAAGAACAGTTACAATCGTCTACCCGAATGTGGAGTCGATACAACCCTCAGAATGGCTTTTGCTAGTGATTTAAAATTTACGAGAAACTGCAATGATCTACAAAAAATTTGTAAAAATATGTACAAAAAACTAAAATTATGGCTCTAGGTATACAGGAAGCAGATAGGATAGGTTGAGACCTTTAGATGTTTAGCAGTGTTCACAAAGACAATTTGAAACAATCGAATACCGATTTATTATAGCTTAGGATGGAGTAGGTATTGGTAATCTTTACTTGGAAAATATTTTATATTTACTTATATTTTAGTCTCACCTTTATTATTTATCATTTCCTGAATAATTTTTCGCATAAAATGATAAGATTTGTTGGACAACGTTAGATAACATTACTATATCGAAAGTGATTCAAACACCTATAGAACTATCGGTTATTGTGAGTAGTACAAAAACAACAAAATTTTTGTGAACAGTGTTTTAGGTATACTGCCTTCGAAAAACTATATTCATTTATAGATCAATTTCTTCCTATTTACAGTAACTGCTAAAATACTTTGCACGAAGATTAGTTCAATGAATATTCAGTAAGGAATTAGAAACCGATGTAAATATTTTACCAAATATATTTTCAAATATGTATAAAACACTTCTATAGTCTATTTATGGAGTCGACATTAACACTCTTGCTTTATATAATGTTTGTTATGCTAAGCCTGTTTGGCAGTTAATGTAATACAAAGAAAAATAGGAATCCAATTAACAAAAAATATACACACTTGTAATAATGTAATCCAAGTCTTAAAAAAAAATAAACGAACAATAATAGATGCAAATTAACGAAAGGGATCCTCGTGTAATACATTGGCATTTCTGGACATATGTACCAGTGGAGCCTTGTAGAGAACATTGGTTCTTGCCCTAGCTATTGATAAGGTTGCTGATGATCTAGTGTCAAAACTAGGCACGAGGAAATCAACCTGGGACAACAGCACAGAAGAATTAATAAAATTATTTATTAATTTATAAAGAAAACCGCCACTAGGTCTCTTCCTGGGTATACCAAGAGAATCAAAATTGTGCATAGCAAGTAGACCCTCCCTCTATAAATAACGTAAAGTAAACATGCGCGGAAACTTTACGTCCTGTGGTATTTTAAAGTTCATTTTCGGATTCAGCACGTCAAAAAACATAAAGGGGAGCCAAATTTATAACAAAAGTTTTTTCATGGTTGGCCTGTGTTATTGATAATTACAAATTATTAATAATAAGATAGAAATAAGATAAAATCACTTTTAAAGATATAAGCAAAAATTTAATTTAAAAGCATTGTTTGCGACTTTTCCTAAGACTAAAATCGTCTTTCTTTATTCTTTCCTTTTCTCTAATTGTTGCGCGCGCGAGGTCCCGGATGGCTGAGTATTTAGGATAGTACAAAAAAATCATTAGTCCTCAATTTAATAACGGTTCCATCTTCAATTACAAAATACCATTTGACACGGGAATAATGTAAGTTTATGGTAATCTTCACGTAGCTAAAGTGTTCCGCGTTCTAAAATATACACATAAACTCACTTAAAATATTTCCTTTATTAAATCGACTTGCAAAAATATCGCACGGACGTAAACTCAGTATATATATATACGTATACGGGAACGCGAACTCTCTTCCGAGCTCGATTATTTCGCATTTCTCGTATACGTTTAACCGTATTAGCTTAATCTAAACCAACGACGCGACCGTACAGCCTCCGTGCGAATGTCTCCGTGTATAAACTGCACTTTTCCGTTTTAGGTACCTTATTTTACCGGAAATGTATTGCATACTGTGCACTCACAGAAGTGGAGTCGTCCCGCTGTGCGCCAGATTATTTACAAACTCATAAATACATCCCTCCGTACACCTTATGTACACTCTAGCACCTCGACTAAAACGAATGGGCGTAACTTCACGCTGCTTTGCGACTTGGTTTCTTCTCCGTGGAAATTTGTGTTCCGCTAAAATAATTTATTTCTGCGCATAATTGCGAGTACACTTACGGTGTTAGCTTAATGGAAGTAAACGTAAATACCAGTTACGTTATTGTTGTTAGGAAGCTTTTGCCCCATCTAGTGATTATCTTCAAATGCAAAAGGCTATGGTATGACCGTGCGTTACTCCGCTAGACGGTAAACGTTAATTTCGTTTTTCTCGGTAGTACTTTCTTATAGCTACGACTAGACGTCTGGTTTCGAGTTTTTTCTTTTTTCCTTTCCCTTTTCTTTCAAGCAGTTTTTAATTCTATTTGCATAGATTGCGATTATAAGGCGGAGATGTGTGTTGCTGAATCCAAGAAAGCGCTTAAATTAAAGAACGAGAGATACAGAGACGATATCATGTTTCTTTTACTTTCTTTCCTTAATTGTTAGTCTTGTATAGAAAAAAGCTTACTTTCTTTTGATGTACAAATAAAAATGGAGACATCCATGGGCTCTCATATTCCAATCAGATACAACTTATATTAAATTGGTTAATTACATGAAAACTCCGAGTAATGACTTTTTTTGGGGTGCAAAAGGCATTATTGGGGAATATCTATTTGTATATTATGTCTTTTAGACAAACTAAAGCAAAAAATTCATTAAAAGCTTCCTGGTTTAACCAAGAAATACGAAAGCAGTGCCCGGTTTCACGGTTATTGCTACGATAATAATTAAGAAATTAGACTAGCTGCACCGGTCTTATTCAACCAATTCCGAATCGTCGGATAACCATCTTTTTCCGCGACCAAAAATATAGTTGAGATATTCTCAACAGAAAACAGAAATGATGTTAGAACTCCTTTGGATGCTTATATAAAGAAACTTGAGACTTGTGAATTTTAATCATGTTATAGAGACTGTGAAACACAGCTGTTGAGAAGTAAGTTCGTTTCTTTATTTTTATTCCAGTGAATTTTCAGCACGCTCTCTCAGGCAAAAGACTCAAATTACTAATTTACAATAAAATCTCAATTAATAAATTCCTTCCTTAAAATTCCTTCCCAAATATTTACTTTCTGAGGATTTATGGAATTTCATCGGCAAATGTAGTTTGGAGAATAGATAAAAATCACATGGGATCAAGTCCGGTGAATATGGTGAATGGTTGATGGTTAAAATGCCATTCGTACTTAGAAAATCAGTAAAAAGCGTCGAGCGATAACATGGTGCATTATCATGTAACAAACACCAACTACCAATTTCATGATATTGTGAGCGTACACGATGGATACGCGCCAAAAGACGCTTCATAACACCAATTAGATAATATACGGCGTTGACTGTTCGACTAGTTGGTACAAACTCTTTGTGCACTATGCCGTTCGAATCATGAAAACAAATCAACATTGTCTTCACTTTTGACTTCTCCGAACGGTTCTTTTTCGGTCTTTCATCGCTTAGATGCTTCCTACCTCCATTGAAGCTTTCGCTCTTTTTTGAATCTTTAATCAAGTCTATACAATGTTGAATTCGGAGCAATTTTTGATCATCAATTAGCTTGTGTGGTACAAACCTTGCACAAAACTGTCTCAGTCCCAAATGCTGTGTCAAAATGCGATGAATTGAATTTCTGGAAGTATTTAATTCCATTCCTATGTATCGAAATGAGTATTTCGGTTCATTTCTGATAAATTCACGCACAAGTTCGATATTACTTTCCGTAACCACAGATTTTTTTACACTAGGATATTCATGGTTATTTATGTACCTACGACCATCTTTAAATCGTTTATACTACTCATACACACTCGTACGTGATAAACCCGCATCACTATATACTTTTCTCATCAAACTAAACGTTTCAGTAAACGATTTACCGAGTTTAAAACAAAATTTGATATTTACTCTTTATTCAAAATTCATTTTTCGACCAATGCTAAATATACACTGTTACTTTATGCGCAATTTATCTGCTTCTAATGATGCAAATGTCATGATTTTTGACATAACATTGGTGATAAATCTACCTTACCGTCGCATAATTTTTTAATAGATGGCGCCACTAAGAATTACAATTTTAAAAAAGTTCGGTTTTGTCTGCCACAGACTGTGTACATATGTGTGCATGAATGTAGTACACATAATATGTTATAGGCTGACTGTGATCCGTTCAATGTCTGTATAATCTCATTAAATTTAACTTTCTCTTTATTACGCGGCAAACTACGTCCATCTATTAGGATTTCTTCCTTTTAGCGGACGTAGTTCCTTTTACCGTTGCTCCTTCAATTTATATTAAACGCTTATAAATATACACAATAGATATTTACCTTAAGTAACCGGTACTTTTATATTTAAAATTTGGACAGTAATTTTGAATCCTTATTGATATCAGATAACAATAAAGTTTCAATAAAACTGTTACATCATCGCTAAGACAAAAGATCCACTCTCTATCATACTAAATAAGGTATTGTACTTCGTGCCGGGTGAATTCAATAAACGAATCGTATAAATCACAATCAGTGGAATGCGTTTTTCATTTCTACCTGTGAGATGCGTATGCCCCGAAACAGAATGACTTCGAATATATTGGAGACGTATGGTCTTTTAAATTACCATTGTTGTTGGTAAATCAACCCTGCGATAGAGTGACAGCTGTTCATAAATTATATTACAAATCATTTCGGGAAAACGAATACGTACCCTGTACATGCATGTGTGCGAGCAAGGCGAGTCTTAATCAATTTCGGGAGAAAATAAATCCGAATGAGATGCAGCATCAGCGATTCCCGGGGTGACCAATTAAAAAAAAAGAATCCATACTTGTGTGCGTGTGCATGATGCTGAGATTAATGGCAGTAATTTTAGGCTTGTAATAACGTTTGTATTACTATCCGGTTGTTTAGCTTCTCGCTTCCATTTTTTTCTGCCTCAGACATATGACGACGACTAGTCAAGTTTTGAAATATGTTAAATTTACAATAAATCTTTTTTTATTTGCTGAATTAATTTTCTCATAAATACCCGTGCATGTAATTTCATGCTTACTTCGAATCGAAATATGAAAAGAACAGCTTGCGTTTTATAGGCACAATATTTTTATTTTTATAAATTTATATATGTGTTAACGGCAACAACCAATCGGTGAATGTGAATTAATTTTATACGTACTACGTAACTAGCATAGTACATTGTAAACTACGTTTTCTACAACGTGTGTATCTTCTGATTTGTATGCGATAAATGATGTTCCACAGGGGTCTAATCTAGGACTCTTACATTTTAATATATTAACCTCTAATTTACGCCAATGATATCAATATCGTCATGACTATTTCTGGCTTTAATGGTGTACATTTACAATAACACGTCACTCTCAAAAAATCTTTCTTTTCATATACATAGCTCGTTAGCGAAGCGGGAAAATTTAAAACTCTGTTAATCATTTGGCGTTCAGGTGAGGGCGCTGAAGTTTATGACAAATTGTCAGTCATTTAACGCTATTTAGTAAACATGAAGCTGTGGTCAAGTGCTCGTCGTGCTTTCTGTGTAAAAGCGTTTTATAGATATGGTCACATCGTCTCAACTATGAGAAAGTTATTTCGCACTCAGTTCAATATTCCGCGTTATGGGTGGGTACCGTCTATTCACGCAATTAATGTATGGGTACAAAAGTTTGAAGAAACTGGGTCTACTTTAAATTTAAAACGTAAAGGAGCAGCAAGAAGTGTTAGAAACATTGATAGGGTTTGAAATGCTATAACAAGTAGTCCAAAACGTTCTGCAGTAGCACTGAATATTAGTAAACCATCTATAGGTCGAATTTCACATAAGGACTAAAGTTTTAACACTTATAAGATTCAAATTGTTCAAGAATTACAAGAGGCTGATTTGGTTTCTCGCATGAAATTTTGTCAAGAACTGTTGCAGCGCTTGGATGGTGACGAAAACTTAATCCATCATATGTTTATGTCAGATGAAGCCCATTTTCATCTAAACGGCTATGAAATAAACAAACTAGAACAACCGTTACTGTAGTTCCTTACACGAATATGGTCACAACATTTTCGAAACAAAAACTGGTTCGATTTCCAGAGATTACGTGGTTCCAGCAAGATGACGCTACTAGCCATACTGTTCGTGTGCCTATTCCTACTTTACGGGAACTCTTTCCGATCCATATCATACCCAAAAATGGAGACATTGTTTGGCCGGCTATATCGCCAGATTTGTCCGCATACGATATTTTTCTTTGGGGTTGGCTCAAGAGGAAGGTACACGTTGAGCGATCGCAAATGTTATCGGATCCAAAACTAAAAATTCAAGAAGTTGCACGTATTATACCGGAAACATTATGGCGATTAATGGAAAATTTTCGAATAAGACAACATGGGTGCCTAGATCATAATGCTGCCCATCTGTCAAACGTTGTTTTTAGAAAATGAAATGGCAAGTCTGACTTAACTGAAAACTATAAAAAACGTTATTGTTGGAATAAAAACTTATGTAAATTCAGTAGTTTTAAATTCTCTCTCTTAATCGACGAACCCTGTATATAGATAAATGTTATAGGTATGACTATTGCCCATAAATCTGATCTGCTAAGCTAAATTCAACATATATATATATAATAAGTTGGATAATAGCTTAAGAAAGCCCAATTGATCAGGAACTTGGGTGTTACATTTGCCAATGTTTAATAATTTAATATAACGTGATTCCTATTCCACCATACGCTAACATTTGTTAATTATTTTTAAAGAAAAGAATACGATAGATGATGTAGATGATGTACTTGTTGACACGCTTCTGCTAAAAGCTAAAAGGATTTTTAAAAACTCAATAAATTTGGAGAATATATATATATATATATATATATATATATATATATATATATATATATATATATATATAACAGTTGCGGAATACGTAGGAATAGATCCGAAAGAGGTAGAAACAGCCCTGAAGTAGGTAGAGGACATCCAGAAACAACTCTAGAATAAGTAGGAACAGTATGACGACACACACAAAGTCGCGAGTCACACCTTATCAGCGAAGTTGTGCTAGTCGAAGCGATAAGACTGTCTAGTCCGACCATCGTTACGCCTTCCGATGTAATCGAAGTTTATATATATTATTTATGTGGCCAAATCATGAATGCAACTTTGATTACAAGAATGAGAATTACTCTGATAGCAGATCCAAGAAGCTGAAGAACATTAGTCCGATAGCAGATCCTGGTAGTATGAACTGTAGAAAATTATACTGCTCGGTTGTGAAAACCTACGGAACTAATGTTAAATATATCAAATATTGTTAGAGGTGTATACCGTACTTTCTGAACATCGACATATTGGTAATGGTATGCTTCTACGTTACTTAAATTTTTTTAAATACCTTACCAGAAATTGGAATTCCGCATGGTCGTAACAAAATTTTGATTTAAATATTATACAATGTGTTAGTCTGAAGCATATGTCAGTGGCTTATGCATTGGATGAACCGCCTTCGAACCCCAAGTCACAACCAACTTCATATGTTACAAATTCATGGTCCTCCAAAGCCTATTACAGGACACTATTACGTCTGGAATTATTTTGGAAACAGAGCAAACACTTAAGGATGTAAACAAGTAATAAATTACTTTACCAAAATAATGGGTTGGAAGTCCTTGGCTTCAGTTTTATGATGATACAATATTAAGAAAGAAGTACACTTTAACGTCTATATTTTATATCAGATTATTTACACCAATATTAGTGTATTCTCAGACACAGACATGAACCGAATGCAAAAGCCTTTCTGTTGATGCAATGAGAGAACAAGAATAATATAATATTCCTAATGAATTCATCCAGAATATGATGCGTAGAAACACCAAACACAGGGTAGTAAGCTAAAGCAAGCATTAAAGAAAAAATTAATGACTTCTTATTATTTGAAGGATGAAGAAGTAGATGAATGAATCACAGATATTTAATAGAAAATGGATTTGAAAATTAATTAAGAAAAGAAATTAATAATAACTATTTATACGCCACTATAAAAACCTCTAGACACTAACAATTTAAATCGAGTGATCTCTAATTTAAGTACAAGTATTATACAATCAAACATAACGATATATTCATATAAAAGTTATAAGATATAATATATTACTAAAAACGACATATATACAGAAATCTTTAAGAAGAATTTAATTATTTTTTAAACTCAAGCAAGCTGAGACTATAAATCTACTTATTTTTCCTCTTTCATACTATGCGGCATTTATTAAAAAAGTTTAGCATGTACAAAACACAATTTTGCCTTAATTAAATTACGAAACTTTTAAGCTAATATGTACTCATAAGAAGTTTCTACGTGATTTGTAAGTGAAATTTAAATATTATGTTACTACAAAAGATATACGCTTTTAATATAATACTTCCAACATAAAATCAACGTTGATGTATTTGTTTTGCATTAGCGAAAGAAATTTATGATGCTATAGTATAACTACTAAATCTGGAAGGCTTCCAAATAATTTCTTTTGAGATATTATTCAATTTATTTATTTAAAAAAAAATTATTTATAATTCTCTTTATTTCTCTTTACTTCTTTCATATTAATTATAACATAACATAGTCAGATTTTTTAGAAATAGATAAACGGTCAAAGAGAATGGTATTACTATAAAATTCCTCGATAGCATTTTTGAAAAGTTCTCATGATACTGGAATTACTAATCTAAATATGTGTTTCTCGTATACATAAATGGATATGTTAGTATGCTTATTATCGTAAAAACCCATACAAACTTCCAAATTCATTCTAGAGTCTTAAAAAATTAAGAAACAACAAAGTTTTAAAAAGCAAACTTATTTCTGATTAAATTATTGAAGAATCTTCTTCCAAGTTTAGAAATGTAAAAGTGCATTCCTTGACTTTTAATAGACTATGCTGCTACCATCTTCAGATATTTTCTAAATACCAACGTTGTTTTCTTCAGCATCTTGTTGCATACCTACATATTGCTTTGGTTTAACAAGCCGTATCCGTTACAGTTGCATAACTCGTATCGGTTTGGTGATTTCCATATCGACAATTATAGGAAGTGGTTGAAAATTCACGAATAATCTTTAGGAAGGGCGATTCTGTGATAAATTCTGTGCCGACAATCCTAATATGGAAATGATATATTGTCATTGGTTGGGAATTGCTCAAAAGAAGTAAGTGCAGATTTGGCAACATGATATAAAATCATCAATAAATCAGTGGGATTGATATGAGAAAATATGAATATATTTAAATCTAATGAAAATAACATAATAATTGACGTAAATGCTGAAACTGGCAGCCATTGGTTTGAAGACAAACCTTGCAATATATCGAGGTAATTAATTGTGTATTTCTCATTTCATAAATTTTTCTCTGAAGAAATCCCAAACAAAGTAGTCAAGGGGATTCACATCTAGTGATATTACATGACGTGCTGTTGGTCCATTTCGCCCGATCCACCTATACGGAAATGTTCGTTCATCACTCCATAAAATAAGTGATAAAATGTATAGATTTTCATCAAATTTTATCAAATACAGTTTAATGAATATAAGAGTGCAATTAAATACCTATAAATTTTGTCTATTCAAAAACGAAAAACAATCAAATTGTAATATCTAAATAATTTTTAAATTTCAGTTCTCAAAGTTCGAGACTATTTACTGAAAATTGAATTTGAAACGGATTAAACTATGAGAGATTTATCATAAACGTCGGACAAAAATTGGTAAAGTAACTAGAAGTTCTTCATTTATATGTAGAAGAAAAGAATACATCGGAAACACTCGTTTCTTTCAATAAATACAACAATCTGCACACATTCGAAAACTATTAAGTTAAATAATAATACATCATTTAAATTACTTTGACGTTAATCTGGTACGTAGTCTTCCGAGGTCGTGGTCCATACTATCTTCTTCTGGGCTTTCGGGCTGGAACCGCATCACTGGTGTAACTGCCGACGTTTCGTACCCACTCGTGTAAGGCATCTTCAAGGCTCAACTACTGCTACTACTTGTTGCACTGAAATTGAGTTTCAGTGCAACAAACAGTTGGAAAAAGTCAGTTTCAGTTTCAATGCAACAAACAGTAGCAGTAGTTGAACGCCGGAAGAGGCAGTTGAGGCAGTCAAAACTCATATTTTGGAGATACCGCCTTCACAGGGGCAGCAATACTTTTCGGACTGGTTTAAACGAATGCAAAAATGCATTGACTTTCAAAGAGAATATTTTGAAAAGCAGTAAAACTATTTTCGATAATAAAGATCCTCACATAAAGGACACAAATATAAATGCATTTTTATGCTTATAAAAAAGATATAAAATGCATTTATATTTTTTATAATTAGAACCTTTCTGGGAATTTTAATGATATATTTAGGGAGAATACACATAAATAAATGAAATTAAAAGTAAAAATGTATACAAAAGACTAAAAATATTCTTCAAAAAATTACTGCGGTCGTGGTCTATGCTATCTGCTTTTGGGTTTCCGGGCTGGAACCGCGTCACTTATATATCTGCCGACGTTTCGTACCCATTTGTATGGATTATCTTCAGGGCTGAACTACTGCACTTATGTATACCATTACAACAAATACCTAATAATTTTTTTTTAACGCACTCTGTTCCTAGACTCCAAAGATACTGCTAAATTATGCATCAATCTGATATTTTACTTCAAACAACATACCTTTTACTGGAATTGGCAAAAAGTAACTTCCACAATTTTACACGTCTTATTTTAAGAGCGATATAAATTAATTTTATGTTTCATTATTTAAATATTTTGTAACTCATCATTTGTGTGGCAAGGTTTCTGAATATCGATAAAGTATTTACCTTTTTTTTTAATTCTGCAATAACTTTTCAATCCTAGAGTAAGTGAATCTAATTTATTCATGACCACTAATTGAGCATTACCAGTATTACATTTACTTTAAATTGAAGCTTTGTTTCTTCATCCAGGACCGTCATCAAAATGTGGATCCTCGAAAGCTTTTTTACGTCGGTCTAATAAGAAATTATCGTGCGGAAAAGCGTACCGAACATTCGCGCAACGGTGCGAACAATTCTTATCTGTATACGGATGGAAATAAAAAGTGACGGAAACCGTAAACATTTCGCGGACTACATTAAATCTTCCGCGGGAAAATTCGCCCATCAAAACGGGATTATAATGAAAACTCCCTGGAATTTGTCTTGTCTCGGGCGTGAATTATGTAAATGCAGGCCGCCAACGTGGAAAAGCGCGCGTGGTCCGTCTTCAAATTGCATCTCTGGCAGCCGCAAGTAAGAGACGCTTTTCCTTAAGTAACTAAACGAATCCTGTTGTATCGTACCGTCGTCGTCGTCGTTGGTGACGCTGCCACATAAACGCTCATGTTGGTTGTGCGAAAGCTTAAAGATTTTTAACTTGTACACTGAGCATCGTTAAAAGGAGTTTCTTGCATTAAATGCATTTTCAAGCTCTGCAAATTTGCATAAGATACGCTGCCGCAAATGAGACGGGACGTCTGATATTTTCCCTGCGAATATTTATTTATTTATTCCGCTTGCTTTCAGTCTTCTGGGAACGAGCTTGAAAGTGCGAAATCTGTGATGTAAATTAACTTGATTTATTTTGAATATCTCGAGAAGATATTATTTCATTTTATTTATATGATTTATGAGCTACGATGAATTAAATTTGTTGAGAATTATTTATTTAATTTACTGTTTTTTTTGTTTCTCTCTTCCTTCTTGAAATCTTAGGAATTATATTTCGGGAACTGGCAACGCTGTTAATGTTGCCTCCGATCTGATGATTGCATCGTGAAGTTTGTCATTTTTGACAGTATATTTACCTTGACAGTTTTATTATCCGGTCGCTATTTCTATTGTTGATCGTACCATGAAAATTTTATGTCAGATAAAAAATGCAATTAATTTTCGGCGTGGATTATCTCAACAAGAATGCATCGACGAACTGAATCCTTTATATGGTGATGAAGCACCATCAAAAACTACAGTATATCGTTGGTATAGTGTATTTAAACTTGGACAGCGTTCTTTTTGACGATGAATTTCGTGAAGGTCGTCCCACAAATGTTGTGTCGGAAAACATTAAAGCAGTGTAAGACCATCATGTCACATGCCGTGAAATCGAGGCATCTCTAGGTATTAGTAACACCAGCGTGCATAAGATCCTGTATGAACATTTAGCCGTTAAGAAGCTATGTTCACGTTGGTTACCACATAATTCAACTCAAAAAAGACTTGCGTTGATTGGTGTCAAGAAATGCAGAAAAAATACAATGGCGGTGCTTCAGGGAACATTTATAAAGTCGTTACAAGTGATGAATACAAGTGAACTATACGCATGGGCCTGATAGTAAACAACAGTCGTGTGGGTATTCCAGGATGACCCAAAACAAACAAAATTTGTTCGAGCTCGAAGCACATCAAAACAAATAATCACCTGTTTTTTTCGGAAAAACCGGTCACGTTGCAACCGTGCCTTTAGAGAGTTATAAAATAGTCAATTTCGAATGGTACACAACTATTTGTTTGCCAAAAATTTTTGAAGAAATAAGGAAAACAAGCCGAGAACAACAGATCATTCTCCACCATGACAATGTGAGCTCACGCAGGTCGGTTCAAACAATTGAATATTCGGCCGGGCAAAACATTGAATTGACGAGCGATCCGCCGTACAGCCCTGACCTAGCACCCTGTGATTCCTTTTTGTTCCCGTGAAGAATAAACTTCGTGGTCAACGGTTTTCTACGCCGGAAGAGGCAGTTGAGGCATTCAAAACTCATATTTTAGAGATACCGCCTTTACAGTGGCAGTAGTGCTTTTCGGATTGGTTTAAAGAAATGCAAAAGTGCATTGATTTTCAAGATGAATATTTTAAAAAGCAGTGAAACTATTTTCGATAATAAAATTTTTTTTTGTTTGCTATTCCTGAAATATAAACGGTTATCCTCGTATATTGGTTATTTTGGGATAGTTTCTCAGTTTTTTACTCGAAATCATACGTTGCGTGATCACATGTTGAACTGTTGTGTACAAATATCACTTAAAGAATTAATAATATTACATGTTTCTTAATGACAGAGTTTTTATTAAAATATTAACATTTAATCACGTAATAAAGTACAAAGACATTTTGAAATTTGTATTGTTTGTACAATGTATTTCCGGCAATTAACAATGTAATTTCTTTATTTTATTTTTAACGAACATGTCATTCTTCGTTTTAGAAGATTCCGAACAGATAAAGGAAACCATACAGAATATTCAGGCGCCTAGGAATTAAAGGTCAGCTGTTGGACCCTTAAAAATAAAGGAAACGAAAATATAGGAAACTTAAGGTAAATATAGATGCTACTGTTGATATATGGAGTGCTATTACATAAATTAATTTTTAAACAAGAATTAGGCAGATGGCAGAAAAAGTGGGTAAGTTCAGTCACAGGTATACAGCGAATATTTAGGAAAGTGTCTTGTATTTGTAGCCTATTATATTGTTTCTATTGTACAATATGCTTTATTACTTCATACAGTTGTCGTTAAAGTAGAATTTAGTGTAATATTGTTTTTAAAGAAAAATTAACTAATACTTTGGTTAAGAAAGATTAAATAAACTATAAATAAAAGAAATTCTAAGTTTCTTGTAAGCACACAGTGTTGAAAATTCTCAATGCCTGAGATCGACGAAGAATTGACACATTTGGATCCTTACGAACACTAGGGCGTACAGCTACAATATTCTCTTCGCTCCTTGCACTTCCATGTTACATTGCGAATATGTTGATTCGAACTGTTACACAAGACATTCAATTGTTTTCCAATTGGACGATCATAACGATCAAAAGTTGGAGTTAATGCACATAAAGTAGCCGCGATCGAATACGAATTTTGATGAAACATCTGAGCCATTTGTAAAAGTTATTGAGCGCCTTCCATGATAAAATGCTAGGTGCAAACAACACAAATGTCAAATAAGCAAACTCTGGGACTGGGAGCGTGATATACGAGTACTCTTGTAATCCAGAAGCATGGAAGTCTGATATAGTGGATATAGTGGTAGTCCTGATAAAACCCCATATAAAACCAAAGTTAGTCGTCTGATCCTGTTTATTGATGAAAAATTAGCTATGGTATTAAACTAATCAAAAAAGGTAAATAAAATGTTCGTATTCTGTTACGTAGTTCGGCAACTAAATTGTCATCATCAGCAGAAAATAAATCGCAATGTCGCACCTGGATCCGCAGTAGTAAAACTCGCACAGAAACAAACCCGTACCAGACTTTAACCGGCAAGCACTAAACACACACTGTAGAATGATTTCGCATAACTGAAAAATTTATTCTGATCTTAAAACTAACCACTTATCTTAAAGAACACCCCTTGCTTACACTTGCATACCTTTTTTAACGGTCGTATTTTTCTTTTTCAGACTCAAAGAGACAAGAGTGTGTTATTGGACCCTCACCAGTGTTTAACACATGGTTTTCGCTTTTCGAAATCTATATACCTTCGTAGCTATTTAATTCAGGGTAATTATTTATATTTAAGTTAACGTAGACAATCTCCGATTATATTATAATTTTACGACATGGTACTAAAACTCAGCAGGTCTGCCACCTGAAAAAGTATTTCAATTTGCAAATACATGCGTCGTTCCTATTAGAAAATCTCTTATATCTGAAGATATTTTTTCCATGGATAATCTAGACCATTTTCTATTAATATAGAAATGTCTGTCTTCTTTTATACGTTCAATTAATGCAGAAACCTTTTCTGTAATGTAATATATTCGTAAAGTATCGATAAACAAACGTGTTAGGATGAATTAATACATAAACATTAAACGTACAATATAAATAAGAGCAGACAAATGCAAGAAAAATACCGGTTGTGCGACGAGAAACATAAAACAAAGTTCATTTTCCATTTTTTCCGTATCGTTCCTGTACCGTTATTTCTTTTTTCGTTCCCGACCAGACAATATATCACCCGTACATGACACGGCAATAAAATGAAAATAAAATTGCAGTTCACCTGCAATATATTTTCTACCAGTCTCGCATATATACTGGGACATTTCCAGTTATAGAAAATTCAATAATTTATAGATGGCGTTGCTTTACATTTTATTCAAAATACGGAAAGATGTATGGTACAAATACAGTGGTGATACTTAGGTAACTGTCAGTTGTAACGGTAGCGCGTTTCTTAGTTTTCCATCTTTTGATCTATCAAACTACACAAGACAAATATGCCGTTCACGTTTGGTATCGAATCTTTTCTTAATTCAACACATGTGTTCGTCTTCATTTCTCTTTTTGAAGTAGAAGTTAAAGCGTACGTGTACACTACACAGAAACACTACACATACACACACACACACATACATTGATACACGCTGCTATTACCGACCGTGCTGAAAGATTTATGAGTTTAGCAACATTTTCGCTTTATAACGGAGCAAAAGTTATACACAGGAAACGGTTTGTGAAAGGAATAAAACGTAACGAATGAAGGTCATTTTACGTAATAAAAATTAATATCGTATCTCAAAGATAATATTGTAACTTTTATTTTTGGTTTTGTTGAGCGCAATAAAATTAGCGTTGAAAGATTGCATCTAGATTTCCTTTCTTTCAAAATTTGTAAAACTAAAACAATAGAAGTAATACACCTACACAGAAATTTTCGAAAAATATCATAAACATGTTAATGTCTGTTAGAATTTTATACACAAAATATAGCATATAGACTGCCCTTTAAAAGCAGAAACTACACCTACAATAGCTCATATTCGAAATGGTAATGTTGCAATTCAAAAGTTTGTTTTAGTAAAAGTGACACTCCGCTTTACTATAACTGCAATATTCGGCAATCCATGATACCTAGAGTACACAACTTCAGGGATCTTGGAGTTTTGTTCGACTTGCATCTTAGCTTTTCTAACCATATAAGTAGCATAACTACATCATCTTCCAGATAAGGAACCCAACATTCCTTAAACGTTCTTGCAGGGCTTTTAGTAGCTTGCACACTTTGAAGGTTCTTTAAGGTTCTCTTGTCCGGTTCAGAGTCTACTTGTTTGCAAGTGATTTTATCTTATATCTACCTCATTATTAATAATTTGTAATTATCAATAACACAGGCCAACTATTAAAAAACTTTTCTTATAAATTTGGCTCCTCTTTATGTTTTTTGACGTGCTGAATCCGAAAATGAACTTTAAAATACCACAAAACGTAAAGTTTCCTTGCATGTTTACTTTACGTTATTTATAGGGTAAGGGTTTACTTGCTATGAACAATTTTGATTCTCTTGGTGTACGCAGGGAGAGAGCTAGTGGCGGTTTTCTTTATAAATTAATAAATAATTTTATTGATTCTCCTGTGCTGTTGTCCCAGGTTGATTTCGTCGTGCCTAGTTTTGACGCTAGATCATCGGCAAACTTCTCAATAGGTAGGGCAAGAACCAATGTTTTCTACAAGGCTCCATTGGTACATATGTCCAGAAATGCCAATGTATTATACGAGGATCCCTTTCGTTAATTTGCATCTATTATTGTTCGTTCAGTTATTTTTTAAATGACTTGGATTACATTATTATAAGTGTGTACCTATATTTTTTGTTTTTTCTTTGTATTACATTAACTGCACATATTTATGTTTTTTTTATTTTATTTTTAAGTGTATTATGTCCTGTAAATGGTCTGTGTAACGTTTGGGGATTAAAGATTCTTATTATTATTATTATTATTATTATTATTATTATTAAAGATGTATGCTGTAAGAATTCAACTATATATGTACGTAAATCGTTCACAGTAGTATAGCTAAAACAGTACGGGACCAAAAACCCATAGGGAATAATATAGGTGTCCACTGTGAGTTTCTATACCCTCCACTACCTCCTTCACATGACCATGTCACAGCACTCACAAAATTCAAACGTTGAAGAGCTAGCAAATAGTTCTCAACCGATTTTGAACAAATAAAGGACGGCTTTTAATCGATAAAGAACGAATTTTGACTGATAAAGAACATCTTTTAACTGAGAAAGAAAGGACTTTGACTGGCAAAAAACATCTTTTAACTAAGAAAGAACGTGTTTGAGTTGACACTGAACTATTAATGAACTGATTCAATTTGTTCTCTACCTGTTAAAAGCTATCCTTTCTCAGTTAAAAGCCATCTCTTATCGATCAGACACCGTTCGTTTTCTATTCAACATAAGTTCAGAATCGTTTATCTCCTGAGCGTTTGAATTTCGCGCTTGCTGTAACGTGATCAGGTGAAGTAGGTAGTGGAGCAGTGTAGTCTCACCGCGGACCCCTATATATATATATATATATATATATATATATATAAATTTCTTTGAAAGCTGTGACTAATTGACTAATTAAAAAAGACAAAGAAACTGTAACCATATGCATTTTTGTATTCTCGATATGATTTAGACAAGTGACTTGTCACAGTGTTGTACATTGGCCGGAAGTAAAGCTACACATAAACCGGATCACTTTAAGACTACACAAATACTGGCCGTCACCAGAGAATATATTTCGATCATTTACCAAGTGAGGAAACTTGGAAAATGACCTAAATATATGTTTTGATGATATCCAATGTTAAGTTTACCTAAAACAGCACCAGAAGTTGAAAATTTTTTAAGTTGTTAGATGAGTACTGCGAAAAACTATCACTCGGGGATTCAGCGGAACAAACCATCTAAAAATCATCTAAAAATTGCGCTCGAATGAAAGAGATTTTCGTGAAATGAGGAGGCAATCACATTCGCGAACAATTATTTTGCAGAGAAAAACGCCGAGTACTATTTAGACGAGTTAAAGAGATGGGAGCATCGCTGGAAGAAGTGTGTAGAGTTACAAGGAGATTATGTAGAAAAATAAATATAAATTTTAAGAAAAAACGTCTTGTATGTTTGTTACGTTGGAAACTTTTCAAACCATCCTCGTATAGTGTGAAATTTTGACAAAGCATTTTATTTATTCCTTATAATATTTATTGTTGAATTACTAGAAACCAGAAGAACTTAAGCAACAACATTATTATATAACACTAAGTGTAAACAGTCAAAAATGGTGTAAATTAGTATATAAGAATATATAGATTTAGAACGTTTAGATTTGTGATGCTAAATATAGGAATGCAAAGCAACTTACTTTTAAAAATATTAAAGAATTATATAAAAACTATTTTACGAATATTCACTGTGGTATGCTTTGACACATTAAAATTAATTAACGCTTTTGATATTACCGGCAACTTTAGTAATGGACGATAATGTTTTCAGCTATGCGGCGGCATAATATGACAAACGAACATTTCATCTCACAGATATTGTGATTATTTACACATCGCAATCAAGTTTTATAATGACATTTCATTCATCTAGATGAATATAATGCAAGGACATAGCAAATATATACATAAAATTCAATATTCCTAGTGCATTTTCAATTACGTTGCATAAATGAACATTGAAACGCCATTTAAATGTATTAAACGTTATCATTCTGTTTGCATCTAGGTGTGCATAGCAATTTTCTACTAATAATTCCATTGAATGAGTGTTACATTCCAGGCAGTTTTGTGAGAACGACACCTCGATACAAAAGAAAGAGACATGCATTGCGGAGTCTATTTGTCAGTTGAGATGAAACGGACAAAAGATGTGGCCCGTCATCAATGAGGGATCTAGACCTGTTCCAGGTGACTGTGGGGTGGCCAGCAGCCGTCACTGAATGAAATCGAACGTGTTTCATTCGATTTCCAGGTTAATCTCTGGTGAAGTCCTCTTGTTCGCGTTTTTATTGTTGTTGCGCGCTGTAGAAGGTGAAAAAGTTATTGTTGTGTTTTTGTGTTTCTAAATCCTTCGTGTGTACATATTTTCACACCGAATCCGGGCGGTTTGTATGAATGCGCTCTGGCATTGTAGAGGATTATGTCACTTTTCAATAAATTCGGATTTGTCAGAACATTTATAGAGGTACGGCCTAAAAAATTACAGTCCCATGGTATTGATTCATAATGTATTTATTGTTTTCATCCGTTAGACCTGTGATATAAATGAATCAATAATAGGATTACAGTAGTACAATTGTTTTGAATCCAGATATGAAATGGTCAGTTGATATTTATTTAGGTATTACAAATAATGCTTTAAGTTTTCATTTGTTCTTTATATAGAATTCACAAAATATTAACAACATTGCGGTATAGAAATATTATAATTTATTGACATTTTCTTCTATTACTTTATGCATAATCAATTAAGTATCAATTTCTCAAACATTCTGGACGTATTTGTTATTCAACTAGCTTATTTGTCTGTACATCTTCTTTCAGTAGCAAACTAACTATTAAGGTAAACTGTAAGAAAAGTCAGTTATGAATTATTAAATAGACATAAAAACTTTGTAATAAATAAGTAGAAAGGATCTTCTTTCCGGAGACTCCAGAATTTCTACATTCTGCAGTAAAAAATCAAACTTTTTCTTAATACATGAATAGACTTTTTGACGCAAATGCGTTCCCAATTTTTGGAAGTCTAACCAAGTCTAGAAAACGAATTTGAAATTCCACTTGATGAACAGTATTCATAGCAATATAGCAACTTTATCCTGTCGAATAATAATTGGTAGTTAGTTTGGTACTTAATATTCGTGTCCGATTAACAGGAGCTATCGCGTAATAGCAGTCGATGTGAGCGAATGGCATCTAATGCAATTATAAATGCTAATTGCATTCGTTACCATAAGGAAGAAAATTGAAGATATAGGAAACTTCAATAAACATCAAGTAAAATACAGATAGTCGTATATGCAGACAATGTATGCATAATAGCTGGAAAGCAAACAGAACTACATCGTGTAATGAAAACAATCAAACGGGAGGCTAAGATAAAAGTGCAGAAAACACATGAGCAGGAAACAGTGTTCATTTATTGCAACAGGAATGACAAAATGCATAGAAATATGAATTGTGAAAATTATATTTTTGAGGATATTAAAATATTCAGCTGTATACAAGATATAATTGACAAAAAAATTAAAGATTTGACATGAAGAAGGAAAGAAATGCAGAAATGATATATATAGAACATAGTAACAACGAACGACAGAAAAACAGGAAGCTAGGCTCAAAGAATAAATTGAGAATACATAAGAGAGAATACACAAGATAATAATAATAAAATACGCTGCAGAAGCTACAACACTTATAGCAAAAGATAAACATAAAATAATTAACTGTCGACTTGACACTGTTTCAGTGCGACTGTTAGGCCCCGAAGATGTCCTATACAAGTGGTGACGAAACATCGGCACCAATATTTATGAAGACCCGGTTCCAACCTGGCCAAGATGAAGAAAGTATAGACAACGATCGCGGAAGTCTATGAGCCAGATTAATGAGATAGACAAGTTAGTAGAAGAAGAAAGCATAGTGAGAAACAAATCAAAACACAAAGAAAATGATGGTATGTCATATAATAAGAAGAGAAAGAACAACATGGGAACTAACACAGAACAGTTCTAGGGGTTGGCTTAGAACTACGTAAAGACTACAAGTGGAAGATAATATAAAAACATTGAACCCAGGAAGCTAGAGAGAGAAAATCGTGTACAAGTAGAAATGAGAAAAATCTTTGAAGAGGCGAAAACGCACCAAATTATAGGAGAACAAGGAGATTGTGGACTGATCCACCACAATAAAGGTATTCGAAGAGTACCCTAAATGGAAGAGCTACAATTTCACAAAGAAATGTATTAATTAGCTTAAATAAAAATAAGACAGTACTTGATGAAAAGTAGCACCTTATATGAAATGATTTTGTACCGATTTACATAAGGATGATTAAGCTTTCAAGGCGTCTAAATCTAAAGAGAGTGATTTGTTAATAAAATTAATTTGTTAGTAGTTATTTAAAATTATTAACTAAAATCATCGTGATGATATAGACGTATATAAAGTATGTTCTTTAAGTAAGTACCGTTTTCATATACAAAAATACGAGTGCAATTTTTTAAGAGTTTTCTTTTTATAATTAATCTACTTTTCAAGATAATTACCACAAATATTAAAGTATTTATCATATTGTACAATCAACTCCTGAATTCCATTTCTTTTAGAATCTGTCGTCTGTTTTGCCAACCACTGCAACACGCCCCTTTTCGAGTGAAGGAACAAGTGGTAACCACTAAACCCTAGATCAGAGCTATATGGAGGGTGATCAAGTTGTTCTTAGCCATATACAATGAGTTCTTGATTTCTAGATTGCGCAATGCAGTTGTATACTTAAGGTGTCACAATATGTCTCCGAATTTATTGTATTATTCCGAAGCAAAAAATCAATCCACAAGTAACACCTCTTGTTCATCCCAAATCATAGCGCACATGATTTTGTGTGCTGAAATTATTTGCTTGAATTTCACTTTTTTGAGTGATGTTGAATGACTCCATTCCATGAAATGATGTTATGATTCCGATGTCACAAAAGCCACCCATGCTTCATCGCCAGTGACAATTTGACTTAACAACTCATCATCTTCATCATTATACCTCTTCAAGAAAGTCAAAGCACTAGCTACTCAATTGTTTTTATACATCTTCAGTCAACATTTACGGTATCCAGTGTGAGCACACTTTCCGATAATTTAACGTTCTCTCATAATTTCATAAAGAATACTGCTTGAAATTTGCTGAAACTTATCAGACAATGAATAAATCGTAAAGTGTCTGTTCTTTCGAACTTTTGCATCAATTTTCTGTACTAGGGCTTCATAAATGACCGACGGATCGTAATTATGAAGATTAATACGATCATCTTTAAATGTTCGCACCATTCCCTTGTTGATTTCCATGTTTTCTTCATATACTTCACCAATCTTCCGATAAATTTCGACCGCTTTTACTGCCTTTGTATACAGAAAACGAAATATACAGCATGTACTCCACAATCAACTGAATTTTCAATGGTCTGAGACATTTTAAATACGCACATACAAACATAAACACGAACGAATGCTTCTATACTGGGTGATGACTGCCGCATCTCAGTAGCCATATTTAGAAACGATATTCATTTTAAAAACACTCCTAATATATAAAATATTATGTTTTATACATAATGAATATCCTATCAATCAATATTCTTTCGATTTACTTGGTACTTTCTACTTTTCTTTCAAATTTAATACATATCAGTCATAAATTGCTTAATCTCCAAGAAACATAATAATTATTATCAGTTTAACAATTAGATTTTATTGTACATTATTCACCAGCATCAGTTTTAATGCCCTGAATTCATTTAATTTAATGCAGGCGGAAGAACGACTGCATCTACAACAGAAAAAAAATCGTTTCTGACTAAATGAATCGGAGAGTCCCTGCTACATGAAAATGGGTACCGTTTGTGCCTATACATGCGGAATTGCACTGCAATAAATCGCTTCGTTTTGTGGTACCCGAGTGACAGATTTTTAGTGACGATGCAACTGCACGTGTTCTGAAAATAAACAATACGTATGCAAGCCGTTGCCCTGTCGATTTGGTCTCGCCAATGTACACGATTGTCAATAAAACGGTCTCATGTACGACACAGTAGTGCACCGCCTTCTACTAACAAATGACTCCTATTCAATTGAATTGTTTGTGATCGTGTATGTGCGTTGGATTCGGAATCTACTGCGAAGAAACTGATACTTTCGCTTCGCTTTCTGTTGTCCTGGGCGAATTTATTTCCGCAGTTAGGCTGAATAAGAATCTTTTATTTCTATTGTAGCTTCCCTTGCCTATTACGGGAAATTACTGTAAAAAGTATTCGTGGAACAAATGTATAGTAAATATATATGCTCGTTCATCGAATTCATTGCTTTTCTATTATTTCTTGTGAATTTGGATTGCGGTAAAGGATATATTACACTTAAATTATTAGTTTTAATTAAATATCAAACCAAAGATTCAGAAAGAACAACATAAACTTAAGAAACTATAGATTGATAAGCATGACACAATAAAATATGCTTTGAAGTATAGAGAAAGAATGTGGCATGAAAGATCAATGGCTATATATTCCAAAAGTTTAACCAAAAGCACACGCAGACATATTGTTATGTTGTATTAACAGTAAGAAGCCATGTAAGAAGAATTAATTTATAAATCGCAATATAAACAAACAAAGTATATGTCTCAAAATTATATAACAGGTCTTCCAATAGAGACTTCTGAACTTTTACACATACATTTTAAGTTAAACGATTTTTTTATGTGAAACGAATATACAGTGTGGGTTTTGGCTTTCAACGGTACAGATCGTGTACGGAATTCGTTATTGTACGGGTATTTTGCCCTAGTTTTTCTGGTTCAACACTGTTAATCGTCTGCTGATGATTACAACTTAGTTGTCGGAACACGTATTCAGAATACGAAAATGAATGTGGAAAGGGGTTATATACCAACCTTCAGTGATTAATGTATCTTATTTCATTTTACGTTCAGAAGATTTCATATATTTTTCTCATATTTTTATATTCTAACTTCAAATTTTAAAGACATCCTATATACATACGTATAAAAACAATGAAATTCACATATTTATCATAAATTGGAAGGTATTACGACGATCTATCTTTGTTTATATTATGTGTCCATTTTGTCGAACAAATACTGGAAATTGTTCATAAAAAACAAAATATTGAATCATCCTCGTTTATTTTATCGTATTGAAAATGGTTCCACTTGATATGGATTCAAAAAGTTTTCACGACCTGGTAATTCAAGTTTAAAGAACAGGACTAAGTCAAAGGAAAAATTCGTGCAGACATATATGCTTTATAGATGATATTTTTCAGCTTTTATTCAAAAATTCTCGTACGAGGTTTGATGTGTGCTAAAATCAAAAAAAAATAATGTGTAAATCACTCTCTCGAACACTTCGTAGGACCCACATAATACTGCTTGTTGGTTAGTCACTCTTTCAGAAACAATTTCGAATAGGCAACATCAGAATAGTCAAAAATATCACATGGCTTTTATTTCTGCGACTTCGGCATAGTTTTTTTGGTTTCAATATTTTATCGAAACTTTTTTCGGAAGCTTGTTGGTGATGCTACATTTCAAATTCATAAAGACACGTCTCATCATCCGTTAGATTTCAGAAATGTAATGTCCGAATTGGTTATGTTCGAGTATTTGGTCAATAACCTATGTACTTGCAATGCACTTTTTAAAGAATGCTTAACACCTTTGAAACAAATTGTTCTAGGATGTGTATCCTCTTTAAAACATCAACCAAACTTGTGCCAAAGAATTCGTGAATCATATTCAAATCCTGGGTGATTTCTTTTTAGCGTAAATAACTATTTTTGGCCACCATTTCCCTCACTTCGCCGATTCTCTCGTCAATCGAAAACGTTGAAGTTCAACCGGCAATATGGCAAACTTTGTAGACCTTTTGCCAATACTATGTACCATAAGTATGATTATGTTTTCGATGAATCTAATTTATCATAGGTCGTTTTGCAACGATTTGTTGTAAAAAATTGGTTAGAAACGCATAATTTCAAAAACTCATTGTTAAATATTTTACAAATTTTAAAAATCTTAACTCTAAACAAACTCATTGTCGAATCGCGCCCAAAATTTGATATTACAATCAAATACGTTGATACTAACTTTTTTCCATACTTTACGCAGGCTTTTTAGTAAAGAATTCTTGGTATTTATTTTACAAAATATATATGAACCGCGTCAACGAGGTTGTATCTACACACAACCAGCATTACCGTATATACCCATGCTTCGATTCTTTACATGCTCCTTATATGCCCAATTTGAATGAATGTAAAAAGAGAAATTGCATGGTCGTTTAGACATTCTCTCCTCATAATAACATGAAGTGGATTACTCCACTTCTTCCACCGGTATTAATATTTGCAATTTCCCCTTAGCATTTCTACTTTTAAATACCACTAAAATAGTCCATTAATTCAGAAATTTTATGCAATGTTATCTAACTGTAATTGAACGTTATTATTAGATTTGTTATTATACATCATTTTTGCACGTCAATGCTCGACCATGCCCTTGGTAATGCTTAATGCTAAATATTTTTGACAGAACAATTTATACGTTATGGAATGAATTATTTTAAACAACTTCAACCTTACATCTTACTGACAACAAATGAATTGTTTCTATTACACACCTAATTTAGAGTAAAATTATATCCAAGGATTGGTACCAAAATAGTATAAATAAAATATTTTAAAAGTAAGTTCTTTAAAATTTTTAGGCTTTCAGTAGTTTGTTAGAAATGTTTTTCCACTTTTTAACTTGCTTCGCCAAGATCTACTAGAAATATATCCTTGTTCTTCCTCAACAGATAAGGGTGACTGAAATAAATATATACGTAATAAGATCACTATCGCTGTACTATTCAGTCATTACTTTGTATGTCATTTCAACAAAAATTTTATTTTATCTGCTAACATAATTCTTTAATTTATAGCTCTTTAATGTTATATCATAAATTATTGCTACCATTGACTTAGATACATATATTGTCTGCAAGGGTCGAGTTTTACATTTTACGGTGAATTTTTAGAGAATTTTTCGTGAACTTTTTTTAATATGAATGTAATAAATTTATTGTTTGAACGATTCATGAAGACACTAACGATAATAGAATTACGTTTGGAAACACAGTCCCGTTATTAATAACTCTCCCTGACGGTAATTTCTTTTAAATTACTTCTCCAACAGAATATTACCGAAACGTTTTACAAGCCCCGGTAATTTTTAACGTCTACATCTCTCAGCTACAAAACTTTATATTCTTGAACTTTTCTCTTTTACCTCCACCATTGTTACACAGAGCACAAAAAGACGTGAATAAACGAGCAAATAGAAGAAACAGACTCGTATAGCTATTTTCATCTTATGTAAATCCAAGGATGAACTTGCTCAACACTTGAGCACGAAAATATTAAAAGTAGATTAGTGTAAGACTGTGTTGCATTGAATACAATGAAAATAATGGATTGCACCTCTTCTTTTAACTCTTCGCTGCCGTCGCAGCCGTTGCCGACGTCGACTCTTGATACTTAATTCTCCTGTACTGTTACTTTATAGTTTGGCATTTGTTAGATTAAGTTAAACAATTAAGTTTGGATGACGTCGTAGCAGCGTGAAGCTTTCCATCAACGAAACTAAAGGAATGAATATTTCGGACTATTTTGGTATTTTAGGGGCGTATAGATGTTAGTTTGAATCTAGTAAACTGGTATTTTCAACATAAATGAATATTATTTTAAGTGATAAGTTTAAATTGGTATTAATGTTAATAAAAAATACGAAATGCATGGATTTAGACCAACCAATTTAAACATGCTTTAAATAATTCATATTGTAGTATTCTAAATCTAATAAAGCTATAATAATAAAGTATAATTACACTTTGTATCAGTCTAAAATAATTTAAAACAAGCTTTTATTGTAATTCAATACAACTAACATTAATTATTAAATAATAATTATTAAATCATTAAGATTTCCACATGTACGCGATTTTTTATTATGGCATCATACCTATAAAAAATTCAATAAAAAACTTAATTTTATATTGATTAACTATGATTAAAGAGGGTCAGTTTACCGGCACGAACTAGGGAGTTCGACTGGCGACGGGACGGACGATTTTATTCATAATTATATCGCGGGATTATGTATTAGTCATTCGAGTTGCCTCAACAGTATTTATCGCTGATTCAACTAACCATACATAGGTGAGCTAAAAAATTACCTGAACCAAAATAATAATATTAAAGCAATTTTCACCCTCATTCTTTTGTACCTGGGTTTTCGACCATTAAGAATATAATAAATCTCCAGTTCAGCGTGATTTTTTTCTTCTCGTTTTTAAGTTATTTATTCATTTCTTTTTTAACTTGCAATATCTAGATTTATATACATATATATAATATATACATACATCAGGTGTACCGGCAAGTCATTACCGTTTTTTCGTAAAAAACTATATAATTATCAAGAAAATGGAAAAATTTATCTACTAAAGGTATAGGTCATTTGATTCTATACATCTTGCCCATCTTGCAGGTAATTTATAGATGCCATCCCAAAAAAACTGTTTGTCTTTTTGAACAAAACCATTCATCGAGCCATTTTATAACTTCTTCGAAATTGGTGAAGTGTTGCTGTCCCATTGTTGCGAAAGGTGACAGTCGAACAAAGCAAAGTCTGAAGAATACAGCGGGTGAGATATTATGTACCATCCAAGCGCATCAACGCTTCCTTGACCAGTTTTGCTCAACGAAATGGCGCGTTATCATTCTGTAAAATCACTATCGTGTCTTCGGACCCATTCTGGACGTTTCTCTATCAATGAGTTGTTCAAATTAATAATTTATTATCGGTAGCGATCGGTATTAACTGCTTTCCCAGGTTTCAAAGGTTCGTAACACTACACCATTCTGGTTCCATCAAACACAGAGCATTGTCTTGCGACCAAAACGATTTGGCCCTAGAGTCGATGGATCGGTTTCGCTAGGTAATAATCATGATTTTTTGCGCTTCGGGTTTTCGAAATAAATCAATTTTTCATCATCCGTCACTATTCGATGCAGAAATTACTTCCGATCGTATCTTTGAAGCAGCATTTCACAGACGATTTTTGGATGTTCTATTTGTCATTCGATTGATGTGGAACCCATTTTTCCATTTTTGGACTTTTCCCATTGCCCGTAATGGGTCACTAATCGTTTTTTGAGCCACATTTAACGTTTCTGCTAATTGTTTTTGAGTTTGGATTCAATCTTCAAACTTTTTCAGTCTACGAGAAACCATGACATGTATTTTTGGTTGGAGCATGCTCACCGTTAGTTTCTACCATCAAACGATGACTTTCAGCGGCTTTTTTCTTTTGATTAAATAAGAAAAGTAATATTGTCGCAAATGCACTTTTTCAGGCACAAAACACGACATTTTCAAAGAGGTATAAATCTACGACGGTGTTACTTTCACAAAATATAACATATATGGCTTTGAAGCTTGATGTCAGTAGAATAAAATGACATATGTATCAAATCATAATATTACACAATTAAGCCTAGCTACATCTGTCATAAAAACCAGTAATGACTTTCCAGTACACCTGGTATATATATATATATATATATATATATATATATATATATATATATATATATATATATATACTTATGAAGAATGAGGTTTAATTATTCATTGTTAATAGTAAATCTTTTAAGAAAAATTAATGAAAAATGATATTCAATGTCTCTCATAAAAATCTTTAAACAAATTTGAAAATAGTAATTATACGAATGATAATTATAGGATAATTAACTTTATTAAAACTACATTTGTATACAATAAATATAACAAATCGATACTTACTTTATTATCTTTATACTTGGCTTTTCTGTCTCAGGCTAGTCTTTGAATTGAAATAATGAGTCATGCTTTTAGAATGAACAATTTTGCCCATAATGTTGTATGTATGTAAATCTATTAGGTTTTGTATTTGTAGTAATTTTGCCGCGACGAAATGATATATATATATATATATATATATATATATATATATATATATATATATATATATATATATATATATATATATATATATATATATATATATATATATATATATATATATATATATATATATATATATATATATATATATATATATATATATATATATATATATATATATATATATATATATATATATATATATATATATATATATATATATATATATATATATATATATATATATATATATATATATATATATATATATATATATATATATATATATATATATATATATATATATATATATATATATATCCAAATACGACACTGTGATTAGTTCTCCGCTAATGATGACAACCTAGTTGTCAAAATACATATGCAGAATACGAAAATTATGGTGAAAAGGGATTATATTAACCTTAATTGATTTATTTAATTAACCACAGTCTCAGTTAAAATCTACCAATATATAACTATGTAACTATCGTTTTGATTCCGAAAGAACATAAATGAAAATTTTTTTACAATTCTATTTTCACAGAAATCTGTCGCCCGCTAATTTAAACGTTGTGTCCCAATTTAATAAAACACTCCTTGAAACTTGTGGAAAGTTATTCGGTAATGATGAAATCGTAAAGCGTCTGTTTTCTCGAACTTTTGTTTCAACTCTGCATTGTGTTCAGTAATGACTGACGGTCGCACCATAATGAACGAGCATAGCAATTTGGACCATTTTCACGCCTTTTGCACGTAGAAAACGAATTGCAGCACGTATTTTACAATGGTGGAATTTGCAATTGTTCGAAGCATTTTAAATACGCACAAACAAACGTACACATGAACAAATGCACCCGTACTGGCGTCTGTGACTAACCAAAAATATAAGTACTCAGCGTACATACGCAGAACAATGACTGCAACGCTACAGCGACTATATTTAGAAACGGTACTGGTTTATAAGAAAACGCCTCGTATAATTAACGACTGAAATCCATTTCTTCTTCTTCTATTTGGCTCACGAGGACATCGGATTTGTCCTCTATTCATTCATCTACTCACATCTTTCAGTTTTTCGGATTATTGGCTAATATCTTCATTTCGTTCAGTGTTTTTCCCTTTCGATTCCCATTTTCTCTATCTGTTGTATCCATGTCTTTCTCGGACACCCTCTCCTGCTTTTCCTTCTTTTCTTGCTTCCATTATTCTTTTCACCAATTGGTTATTTTCCACTCTTGTCACGTATCCAAACCAGTTCAATTTTCTCTTGTTCTTTTTCCTTTATATGTCCTCTTGATTTAGCCCCTGTCTGATATCGTCATTTCTTATCTTATCCATCTTTGTCTTTCCTGCTACGTTTCTCAATTGTTCTATCTTCTTCATCAATTCAACAGTCTGCCGGAAAATCAGCTATAGGAACAGATGGGGCGCAAACGCGTGTTAACATTGGCTATAGCTTGCATTACGTCAATGACGTAAAGATGCCACGCAACGGTGAATTGTTAACTGCGACGGGTATAAATAAATTTCTAAATCGTTTTCTTACGTTAGAATATACAGGAATTATAATTGAGTATAGGATATAAGTTGTACGCTACCGCGAATGCCTAGATTTGTTCAACATTAATGATCGCATATTAAAACAAATGCAATAAGTAAAAAAACAAAAGCAAATTCAAATTGAAAATTAGGAAGTTCATTTATTTTATTAAGACATAAATCGAATTAATACCTCAAGCTATTATAAATCATTTATTTACATTTCTCTTTAAAACCAATTTCCGGTTTGTATTGTATCAAATTTCCTAGTAAAATATATTGTGAACTATATTTCCTGTCTATCTAGTGATTCCTTTCAGTGTAGGTAGTAAAATAGCACAAAACTATACCACATGCATTCCTATAATAAATGTGCGAAATGTCTTCTATACAGAAAATATATATACAAGCGAAGGGATCAATAGAAGTTTACGGGGCGTTACTGTAATTGTTCGATTGTGTACATTTTTTTCCGGACAAAGAGCAGGATGTGTATTGATTCCGAATCACTATTTCGTTTTTGGGGCGCGCCCGATTTCAATTTGTCTCTTGGATTGCGTATTTAACTTGAATACATCCCTTAATGGTAATGGGTAATGTGATACTTTAATGTGACCCTAATATCAAACCAATTAAACTGAATAATTTTAAATGTAAGTACAGCATTGGCCATAAGATATTTTTACTCATTTCATTTATTGGATTTTTATTTATAAAATTTGAAAAATTTAATTTTTGTAATATAATTTTGGACGGCCGTGTAATGAAGTATATACTGTTAATTTTTTTATTTATATAAATTATTTTCTTTACCAGTTACTATATCATGTTCGTTAATATCTATCCTACCTCAAATGGGTTTATATTGTAAACGTATCTTTAATTTGACTCCCGCAAGAATATTTCCTTCGTTTAGTTCGATTAAAAGCCACACCATCCGGATGTAAAATGATACTGACGAATAGATGTAAATTGAGCATGTGGAAGTAATAAAATTTGAGAAGTTTTCCAGCATTATTTTCGTTAATATCTTAAAAAATTGAAAGACAAGTTCGTCAATTTTTATATTTATGAAAAAAAAGTATCATGTTTTTTAATAATCGTTCTATTCCAGGTTAGATTATATAGTGGACGTTTAATTTTCTTTTATTTCGAATGCAAAAATATTTTATCTATTTAGTCGAATTATATGCACTGTTCACATTGAAAAGAATATCAATGAAAACATGTATATGTATATGTATACGTATCAGTTTACAGTAAAGAAAAAGAAAAATACTTAGTATCTTTTTGGGCAGTTATTGAACTTTAAAACAAAAATAAAACTGGACAACAAATTTTAACTTTTTGTTTTGCCATCAAGTGTTGTATACTAATTTTTATAGAAAACACAGAAATATTTATTTTAATAAAAGGCAGATGGTCAAGCTAACTCTAACGTAAATAGTAATCTGCTAACATTACAGGATTTCATTTGCCGTGATACTACTTTTCCCATTCCCAAAATGTCTTGGTGAAAGCTCTCGCTTTGCTCATCACTAACATCGCCCATATTTTTGTCAAGAAATGCCGCAGCGATTGGATGGTGACGAAAACTTAGTCCACCATATGCTTATGTCAGATCTCACTTTGATCTAAACGGCTATATAAATAAACAAAATAGTCGATATTGGAGCGCTGAAAACCCGCTTCACTTACAAGAGAAACCCTTGAATATTGCTAACGTAACAGTGTGGTGTGCCCTTTCATCTTCTAGCATTGTTGGACCATCCTTTTTTGAAGACGAACAACAAATTGCTACAAGCGTTACTGCAGTTCGTTGCACGTACATGGTCACAACATTTTTGAGACAAGAACTGGTTCGATTTCCAGAGATTACGTGGTTCCAGCAAGTAGGTGCTACCAGTTATACTGCTCGTGTGTCTATTGCTGCTTTACGGGAACTCTTTCCGAACCACATCATATCCAAAAAGACATTGTTTGGCCGGTTATATCGCCAGATTTTTCCGCATGCGACTTTTTTCTTTAGGGTTGGCTCAAGAGACAGGTGTACTTTGAGCAACCGCAAATGTTAGCAGAACTAAAACTAAAAATTCAAGAAGAAGTTGCAAGTATCACACCGGAAACATTACGGCCAGTAATAGAAAATTTTCGAATAAGACTATAAGAGTGCGTAGATCGTTATGGTACCCATCTGTCAAGTGTTCTTTTTAAAAAATAAAATGGCAAGTCTAACTTAACTAAACTATAAAAACTTTAATGTTAAAATAAAAGCATATAAATACAGTAGTTTTAAATTTTCCCGCTTCACTGATGAATCCTGTTTTTCAATAATTTTTAATGGATCTGTTAGACCTCTTCGATTTTTTGAAACTATCGTCAGATCAGCTGCATGCGCACCTCCTTGTAATATGTAAATCTGAATAAAATCTAGAAATTATGGCCATTATTTTTACTATTTTGCTATAACTTAATATTTGTATTTAATATATTATAAGGAAACGAAATAGTCAGCTCCTGTTATTAGCGGATTGGAAACTGAAATAAATCAAAAGTATTTAGGGTAATATTACTTCCATTAACTTTTATGCAAAGGAGGTAAAAATGCAATTTTTTGACTTTCCAAATATCCACATAAATGGTCAAAACAACGGAAAAAATAATAATATCTCGAATAACTCATACAGACGTTTACAAGGTTTTTAGTGCCCATCTCTCACGAGTTATAATTATCTCGCGATGTTTACATGCTGTTTAATTAATATTTTTATGACGTAAACTGAATAATAAAAGTTTTAATTGTTCGGGATGAAATTTCAGCGTTTTTTAATTTACATTCAACATCATAAAATCTTTTATGCACCGACAGAACTTTATAGTTTGATGGTACGTAACGTATTTCAGCAGTTCCGAAATTTCCCGTGTGACATTTAAATTTTACTCCGACACGATAATAAGAACTTGTTTCTGGAAGTTTCACGACTGGTAGTGGTTATATTTTAAGACTCTGCCAACCTTAAATGCTGGTTAATAAAAACCCGGAGAATATGTACAATAATTCATCTAGTCGATAAAAGCTCTCTACGGAAACATTCTTGGATCACTGTTCCCTTAAGATTACTTCAAGTGAACTATATATGCACACACAATTTACTGGTATATTACATCTTAAAACCATTTTCACAGACCAAACAATATGAACGTCAATGTGTAATAATCATGTCACTGAATTAGTTATTTTCTTCATTGTATTTTTAATATAATGAAGAACCAATCATTTACTTGATTTGGAGATTATGTGCTGACAATCTTAACCAACGAAAATGTTTTTTATTTAAAAATTCATGAAAAAAATGGGTCACGCCCCTGCACACTAACCTGTATTTCCAATCTGTGAAATATCCTCAGCTATTCCTAAGGTTAGAACTTCCAATCTATCGGAGAATTAGTGAGTATTCTGTGTATCAAAAGATATTAAGAGGGTGCCACAGTATTGTAGTCCCTAGAAGTTGCGTCCCAGTACTGAGGCACGTCATTTTTGACAAATTTGTGGTCTTAAGTCTCGTAATAACGAGACTTAAGATCACAAATTGCCAGAAAAAAAAGAACATAGAGAAAATTCACAATAACAATAACAATGATGTATTGTAAAACCAGTAAGTAATGGTATATGCAATCAATAATACAGGTAATATGCAAATATAGTAGAAGCAGAAAAACACTATATATGTATGTACATAAAACTAACGATCCCTCGAATACGTATTCAGTTAACATGACTCATATTGTTTGTTTTTATAATTATTCTAAAAAGATTTAAAGGTGGACGACAAAGTAGAAACACCAAAATTTACACTGACTACACTTGACACTTGACTATATACTATCGAATTTTATACACAAGAAATAATTATACAGACTTGTTCATTCTAGAATTAGATATGCGCTGTCCACAAGTGGAAAGAGTGCAGTTAGGTTAAAGCGCGCGAGAAAGGAGGATAGAATATCTCTCACTGGCAGTTTCGTTTTCTCCCACTTTTGCATTGCAAACAACTTCCCCTACTTTCTCGCGTATTACGCGTGAGAATGTCTGAAATCAGTCTTCACCAGCAACATGATGTGTGTAGGTCGGGGCTGTAAATCATTATGCATTGACAATACGTACCTACATTTTTGAATTGTATAAATTATTTTATTTGAATCTTTTAATAAAATGCAACGGTTTTTTTTTTGAAATGTTTTGCCGTTTGGCGTGAAACTAATAAAATATTCTTGAAATAAATGAAATAGAAAATTCTAAAAATTAAAAAGATTTTCAAACATGGCTATTTTTTTGAAATGTTTTGCCGTTTGGCGTGAAACTAATAAAATATTCTTGAAATAAATGAAATACAAAATTCTAAAAATTAAAAAAATTTTCAAACAATGAAAAAATTAAAAGAAACTTTTAAAAATCCTAGTGTAGAATACGACGAACTGTTAGAGCTTTTACGTCAACTACTTCAGATATTTGTTTACTAGAATAAGAAGGTTCACGCGAGAAAGTAGGGGAAGTTGTTTGCAATACAAAAGTGGGAGAAAACGAAACTGCCAGTGAGAGATATTCTATCCTCCTTTCTCGCGCGCTTTAACCTAACTGCACTCTTTCCACTTGTGGACAGCGCATATCTAATTCTAGAATGAACAAGTCTGTATAATAGTAAAGCGTTAATATTACATTGAATGACTGTATCTACACTAAACCGTTCAAGAGAACTATACAATTAGTAAATAATTAAGTTTAAAATTATTGACTACATCTATATGGAATTGTTAAGAAGGAAAAGAACTGTTCAATTGTAAATGATCAAGTTTAAGATTATTTCTGGTTAAAATTATAATGGTACGGCCTCTAGTTGGTGGTTCCCTAAATTCTGACAGGTTCGCAGAGATAAACTGATCTGCTTCCACCTTAATTAATGATGCTAGAGGTTGTGGTACAACAACGGATTTGATTTCAACTCGCTCACGGTAAGGCTGCAAATTTCAGCAACTTACCTGCTCCACTTTCCCTAGGCTTCTATAAATTAATCGACGTAAAAAAAATACCCGAATTAAGGACTCCAAAAAGTCAATGTAAAAGGAAAAAACCGATTAGTCAAATAATATATAATGATTCACAATTCATACCTCTATTTACTGTACAGAGACATAAAAATTATCTTGTTTATTTGTGTAGATGATAAATTAGCGACAAATCCAAAATGGAGGAATAAATCCAAGTGTGTTAATAGATTAAACTGTTTACCAACCTTACTATAATTCATTGAACTCTAAATTAGCTAGATTTCAGACTACAGTGGCGTCATCAGTGTGACCGCGCATGCGTTGCAAACTTCGACTATCAGCTGACGCACTACCAAAAATTCAAGGCATTTGCTGAGGTAACTCAAACGGAACGATCGTTCATTAGAGGAGCAAAACTTTTTTTCATGTTGAATTATTACGATAAAACAAAGAGCTGTAATTAAATTTAACGCAAAACTTGGTAAAAATGTCTTAAAAACGTATCAATAGATGAAACAACTTTACCGTAGGTAGATCAAAGTGTTTCTGCTGCCAAGCGTTTTTTTTGTACGGGATGGGTTCGATAAACATGTTGTAAGATCAAGTTTATCTACGACGCCTGAGATTATTGAAAAAATTTCGTTGCAAACAATCACTGTATGTCACTACAAATAATGGAACGGTTTCTAAACACCAGCAAAGAAAAGTTTAGAACCATTCTATATAAAGATTTTGTCAAAATTGAGGTCTGTACTAAACTTTTTCCACACGCTTCAATCAACAAACAAATATCAATAAAAAACTCATATAGTAGAGACACCATTTTCGATGGTGTCCAAAATGGTCCAAAGTTTTTGAAATCGATTGATGCAGATGACGAAACATTGTTTTCAATATGGTTCAACACAAATCGACAGAGTGCGGAAAAAACAAGAAAAGTTATATCCAAAAACAATGTAATGCTCATTATATTCTTTGATAGCAATGGTATTATCCACAAAGGATTTATTCCAGCTGAACAAACTACTGATGAGTGTTATTTTAATATTTTGAAGCGTTCGATTGCCGATATTCGTCACATTTGTCGGGAATATCGAAATGAAAACGGTTTCTTGCACAATAATGCACACACTCACAACTCACTTATTGCTCTTAGATTTTTGGACAAAAAAATGTGAATTGAATCATCTACTGTATTCACCTGATTTAACACACTACGACTTTTTCATTCCTAAAACTTAAAATGAAGTTCAAATGAAATGAAAATTTGATGTAATTTTTGAACTTCAACCTTGTGAATTGAACAAGGTATTGAAACCAATATTTAATCGCTGTAACAAATGTATTGAAACCAAAGGGGCTATTTTGGATAAAAACCAAAACAAGTAATAATTTCTTGTTTCTATTTCTTTCTACAGGCCCAGTCTGCGGCATCCATCAATGTCTCAGCAAAACGTAAAAAAGATTTTGACTGAAACTCATACATTGCATTAAGCAAAATTTATAAACGTATAGATGTAAAACGCATGTAAATAGATAAGATCAAGACAAAATCTCTAAATTCTTTTAGAGAAATCAAATGAGGAGATCAGGTATTCGCATCTGAATTCACTAGAAGAGAACAGGAAGATCCTATATCGGAATGCTCATTATTCTTCGACTTGTTCCATACTCCGTTTTCAATTATCATTGTCTCTAGACAACGGGGTGACCAGCCAATATCTCAGGAGATAATCCAAACACGCTTGGGATGTTTTGAGGAAGACGTGTTACTGTCCCAATTATGTCAGCAAGAACGATTCAGGCATTACGAGTTCTTATCAGAAAGGGATGTGGTATGGTTCGCCTAGAATCATTCGCCATACTAAACTTTTTAGATGTTCGTGGGAGTTACACATTATTAATTTCTAACTATTTAATGTAATGAGTTATCGCCATTGACATCTTTTTATATTTTCTCGATAAGATCCCACTGAACTTGTCGAAACAAATACAATAATGTATTTAAATACTTGATTTATGACATTCGTTAATTATTTTAAGTAGTGTATAGATGAAGAAGGTATATATCACGCTGTACTTCAAACTTACGAAGAAATACATGAGCCAAGATCTGATATATTTGTTTTTCTAAAGGAACTATTTTCCAGACAAAAATCTAAAACTAAATTAATAAAGCAGCAAGTATCGATTGATTATTAATCTTTATGAGAATTTTTAGACGTTTTTTATAACGAAGCTAATTTCGGAACTCTTTGTTTTGTCCTAATTTAATCATGGAATATGTATATTCTCTCTAATAAGCATATTCCCAGATGATGACTTGCCCATTTTTAAGTAATGTCGTTTTTTTACCTCATAAAATTCACTTTCATTAATTTTAATTTTCAGACAAACAATATGATCATGATATATTGTTATTTTTTTAAACAGAACGACCAGTCATCTCCTCATGTTTCGAGAATAATTGATGAAAATCAATTATTACCTAGTTTCGAATAATCCGTAATAGAATCCATTATAGACTTAATTAATAATTATCGTAAAATTAACAAATTTTATAGTTTATCGAAAATAAGAAAGGCCAGAATTCTCAATTATTTTTTCTATAATTTTTGAATTAATTATATTTAATCAATGAGAAATACTGCTCAAAATTAAAAAAGCAATAGAATATAGTACTCCAGAGAAATGTTATTTTCATGGTATACGGGGACATCTTCACCATTCTTGTGGACCTTAATATATATAATTTAATAATATTAAATTCGAAACTGGACTTGGAAGTCTATTTGCTTTTAACAATCGGTGTATGGCTAAACGTCTGTTATTACTGCAAGATGCTTCCAGTAACTTAAATTTTATTTGAAAAAGATTTTTGAAACAAATATGTGAAGAAAATGGACGTCAAAAATTATAAAAACAATGCAGAAAGACAGTCGAAAAGAATACCGATATTATACCAACATTCGAAGAGCATGGTTAAAAGATGTACTGGAAAGTCATTACCGGCTTTTTCGTAAAAAAAACTACATAAAATGTATTTATTCATAGAATTGACCATTTTATTCTACACATCTTGCCCACCTTTTGGGCAATTTTGGGTGTCGTCTCAAAAAGCTGTTTCCTTTATCCTTTCTATGTCTATACGGCGTATCCTTACAGCGTTCTCTCTACCCTTGGATGGGAATAAAAGTCACAGCAGATTAGCGAGCCGAATCTACCAAATATGGTGGCTGAAGAATTACTGGTTGTTTTTCAAATAAAAAATCACGTGCAAGTTGTGAAACGTGAGGAGATGCATTATCGAACAAAACCAATCATCGGCTCATTTTCTAAATTCTTCGAAATTACAGAAGTGCTATTCTACAAGCACGTGTCCCGTTGATGCGAAAAGGTGATAGTCGAACGGGGCAAGGTCTGGAGAGTGCGGCGGGTGCGATATTATGTCTCATCCAAGTGCTTTCAACTCTTCCTTTACGGGCGATATCGTGCTGTAAAATCACTTCACCGTCTTCTCGGGCCCATTCTCGACATTTTTCTATCAATGCATGGCTCAGATTGATAAATTGTTGTCGGTAGCAATCAGTATTAACTGTTTCACTAGGTTTCAATAGTTCGGAGTACACTACGACACTCTGGTCCCACCAAACACAGAATCCTACGACCGAAACGATCTGGCCTTGAGGTCGATCGACTGGCTTCTCCAGATTGTAACCGTGATTTTTTGCGACTAAGGTTTTGGAAATAAATCCATTTTTCAACACCCGTCACTATCCGATGCAGAAATTTTCTACACCCATCTCTATTCGATACAGAAATTACTTTCGATCATGCCCTTGAAGCATCATTTCACACACGATTTTTCGATTTTTCATTTCTCTGTCATTTAATTAATGTGGAACCAATTCTCCCATCTTTTGAATATTCCCACTGCTCGTAATCGGTCGCTAATCGTTTTTTGAACCACATTTAACGTTTCTGCCAATTATTTTTGGGTTTGGATTGGGCCTTCATCTAATAACTCCTGCAGTTTCGCATCTTTTATTCCAATTTTTATGTTTATTTTAATTTTCTGTTTCAAATGTATATTCTCTTCCACTATTCAGCCCTCCCAAAAATCTGTCAATTCTTTGATTCAATGACTGAAATCTGATGATCTCTCACGACATTAAGAATTGTTTATGCTTTAAATGGTACTATCCTAAATTACTTTTATTCGAAGAACGATATAAGCAGGGATTTTTAGGGATTCCGATCCATTAACTCCTCTGTTGAACTCACACAAAAGAATATGTCTGAAATGCTCATTTTTTTCTACTTGAGCATATTGAAAACATTTAAAAAATTAATGTCCTAAAAACTAAAAGCAACTTATGATGAGTAACTAGAGCCTATATGCCTATTCGTCATAAATAATAACAGCTGATTTGAATTTGGATTTGTCAAAAGTCTTCAGTATATTTTGCAGAACAATCCGATGCCATTTGAATAAAAGATTTTGAATAAGAAAAAATACATATTTTGTTAATAAAAACATCGTATTCATCATAGAAGCTAATAGTTTATTTAATAAAAATTTTAGGAAAAAAATAAGAATAAATACCAAACAGTCTTGCAACAAATAAATTAAATGATTTAAATAAAAGACTTGTATTAACTTTCATTGATATGTTCTATGGTATATAATTTATTTTTCTAGGCCCTCTCATCAGAAACGCTTACAAATAATTATTAAAAAAGAATTGCAAAAATTATTACAGAATTTAGTTACAAAAGATGTGAGATTTTTTGTGCTATGGATTCACTTAATTTAACGAATACATTAAATAATAGTTAACCGTTTGCAGTGTACATACACACATATGTATTGTACATATATATAGTACTACCGTCTGTCTTTGAAAAGCTGGGGTACACTACATAAAGGTCCATTGTGTATAGTTAATGGAAAGCAGAAGGGATTGTATTATTTCCTTAAATTATAATTTACATATTAAACCGCATTAAATAATTTCGTTTCCTTAATCTCTTTCTGCTAATAGTTTTATCGATCCAGTAAAACAGTGCTTCTCAAAACTTTTAGGTCACTGCTTCTCTCATAGAACTTTATTATCCTAATGATGCCTATTTTTATTATACACTACCGGTCATATTTATTTGCCCACCCTTAGTTTTAGCCGAAATTATTAAACTATCAAATGTGTACTGAAAATTTATTTATTGTACCAATACAATAGTGTAAAGCAAACATAAAATAGTTACATTTTTCTTATATAAAAACTTTATCATTAATTATTATTAAATTTTGCTCCCATCAATGTGGCCACCTTTATTTTTGATAATTGCGGTACATAACCGCGGCATTCTATCAATTAATTTTTGCAGTGTATCTTCTGTAATTTGTGCCCAGGCTTCTTGAAGTTGTTCCCACAGTACAGTGGTGGATGATAGAGCACGTTCTCGAACCTTCCGGTCCAATTTTTCCCAAAGAATCTCTATTGGATTCAGATCAGAACTTTGAGCTAGCCATACCATTATAGAGATTTGCCCTTGCTCTTCTAGTTGACGCAAGTAATCGCCACACAATCTAGAAGTGTGTTTCGGATCGTTGTCCTGTTGAAATACAAAGTTTTCGCCAAGAATCCTTAGTCCTGAAAGAACAGCGTTATTTTCGAAAATTTCCTTGTAGCCTTCTTTTCTTAGGATTCCCTCAATTTTGACGAGATCGCCTACAGATCTTCCACCAAAACACCCCCAAATCACTACTGAACCTCCTCCATGTTTTACGGTAGGCGCAATACATTCTGGCAGTACTCTTTCTCCTGCGGATCTTCTTACGAATATTCGCCTTTTACTACCGAAAAGTTCAAACTTCGATTCGTCTGTCCACAACACATTATTCCACTGATCAATCAGCCAATTCTTATGTTCTTTAGCCCTATTTAGTCGTTTTATCTTGTTTTGCTTTCGTAGTAGTGGTTTTCGCAGAGCAATTCTTCCGTATAAACCCGCTTGCCTTGACCTTCTCTGTACCGTGGACACACTAATTGGTTTAGCACGCGCTCTATTCATTTCAGCAGCAATTTCTGGTGCTGTTTTTCGTCTATCGCGTCTACTTATCCGTATTAGATGCCGGTCATCTGCAGAGGTTTGTTGGAAAATGTACCACTTTCTTCAAATTTTTTAACGTTGGCCTGTGTAATAGACGCATCGTCTGTCTTTACGCGCTCAATGTAATAAAATAATTTTTTTAAATATAGGTTACCATTGTACATCAAAAGGTAAATGTACTCTTTGTATTAAACATAGTTTCATTTTTAAAAGGATATTCTCCTCACATTATCCAAAAGGAAGACATCGCACTTCATCTTGGTTTCCAAGTTCGTGTCGTGTCCTACTTTTGCTGCCGACGTTTTGTCTTAACTAGAACGAGACATCCTCAGAGACGCGCTGTCGACAGCTGCTGCTGTCTTTGTTGCACTGAATCTACAGTAAGTCTGTTGCAGATGAGTTGATGAGTGACATCATGTTCGTATGTAAACAAGGATCCTTTAGAATAAATTGTTATAGAGCAACTACATTTCTTCATTTATAAACTTTAAGTTCCACTATTACATATTAATATTTATTTCAGCCATTATTCAGTCATAATACAGTCTATAAAAAATATATAATTTTCTTTTCGTGTTTCATAAATGGCATATACGAATTATAAAACGTCCTGTAGATGTTCGATCAAATACAATTTCTTTGGTAAAATTCGCGATACACATCGTAAATTATGTATATCTCACATTAATATCATAAATTAATATATAGACAAAAGAATGTGAAAACCAATAAGAACTCATATTAAAAAATGAATGACTTCGCCTATATTAATTAATAACACGACAATTTGAATATCAGTAAAGATGGCAGCACGATTCAAATAGAAACATCAAAGAAAAGTCAATAATTAATTTAAATTTTAACGTAAAATAAAAATTTAAATTAACAATACAGAATTAAGTATTATAGAAGCCAATTACATATTTAGATTTAGATAAATGTAGTCAGCTCGATGAAATGTCGTAGAGAAAAGAGAAACGTTATGAAACTTTCTTGAAAATCTAAACGCTTTTAACTTTACGAAAATGAAATACAACCATGCTCAGATGTATTAGACACCCCAGGTAAAAACCCTTATTCTCGGTATTATCCAAGTCTGACGGAAATTAACCGTAAAAATAGTTAATGGTATTTACAGAAATGCGTTTTTGAATAGCCTAGTTAATCCCCTATTGAAAAGAATAGGTGGAAAGGGGAAATTGTGGATTTTAGAAATTTAGTGTCATTCTAGCAGTGTGTGAGCATCGTGCGTTTGTGAGTTTGTGGTAGAGATCAATTAGATTGTTCTACTTTTTCACGTTGTGTCAGTTATTTGTTGAAGAAAATTGACTAAAACACGCGAGTTGTCGGTAGGGGAACGCGCCTAAATAGTGCTACTGCATTCTCAGAAGTTATCAATAGCTGCAATTGCAAAAAAAAAATGTTCGCGATGTGCAGTCCGTACAACCATTAGTCGCTATCAGGAGAGGGGTCGTTTGTTAACAGACCAAAAAGTGGCAGAAAACCCTGTACCTTGATTAGAGAAGACAGAATTTTACAAAGACTGGCTCTCAGTGATAGAAAAAAATCGTCGAAACAGCTTGCCAGTGAGCTGAAACAGCGTTATCGCGTAACAGGTTCTGCGCAAACAGTGAGAAGGCGACTCCAGCGTGCTGGTTTACGAGGGTGTAAAGCGCGACGTAAACCGCTTTGAACTGACGTTCATAAAAAGAAGCGGTATTTATGGGCCAAAAAACATGAAAATTGGACAATCGAGAAGTGGTCGAAGATTCTTTGGTCTGATGAATCGAATATCGAGGTATGTAAGTACATCTTCATGACTAATATTTTATCGTTGTATGCAATTCAGTCTACATGTAACATTAAACAAAATGAATCCTGTCTAAGTGCTAACTTTCTTCTTTTGCCTGGCAGCTTTGGGGACTACCTGGGACGCTATACATTCGGCGTAGGCAAGGGGAAGCTTATGAACCACAATGTATCATTCCCACAGTAAAATTTGGAGGTAGTAGTATCATGGTTTTGGGTTGTATTTCTGCATACGGTGTTGGAGAAGTGTACCTGTGCGATGGACGGATGAATAGCCAACGCTATTTAACCATGTTGGAGGAAGTATTAGAACCGTCTGTGCTAAAACTATTCGACCAGGATATTCCACAATACATTTTTCAGCAAGATAATGCGCCCTGCCACAAATCAGGAACTGTAATGCTTTGGTTCGAGGAAAACACAGTGGAGGTATTGGATTGGCCGCCACAAAGTCCCGATTTGTCGCCCATTGAAAATTTGTGGCGTATTTTAAAAACTAAGATCACGGAACATAAATGCCTGTCAAAGGCAGAATTATCAACAAAAATTCGCGAAATATGGGCTGCAATACCACCGGCAGAGTGTTACAATTTAGTAGCAAGTATACCTCGACGAGTGCGAGCTGTCATTAAGGCCAAGGGCGGAGCGATAAAATATTGATAAATTGTACTATATTACTAAATAACACTTTGTACATAATTTTCACAACAGTTTTATTTTCCTCACCTCTCTTTTGACTAAACTATGTAAACTATATATGTATGTATGCACATAAATTCGTAAGATGTCTAACACATTTGAGCATGGTTGTATATACAGTTAATTAAACCTAAATTATTCTTCTAATTTATTTTTATATTTATAAACTTTTGAATTCTTCTTTTTTAAATTATAAAATTAATTTTGAATTGTAAGTTATACAAGGTAATACATATAAACTATGGAGGAGGTTCATTATATCCCCAGTATTTTGTGTTTTCAACTTGTATTTATTTTTATTTTTAAAATTTTAAGGTAGATAAAATCGGGAAATATTTTTAAACACTTCAAGGTAGAGGAATAAGCGACGGAGGTTCTTTATATTCCTTAAATTTGTGTTTCAAACCAGTATTTTGAAATGATAATTACCTTTCAGCCCAACTAAGTCTACAAATAATAAATCTTATAAATATTTTACATGAAAATAGAACCCATTTAAATTATATGATTTCAATTTTAATTGATTTTATTTTTAAATATATAAACATGCACCAATGTATGAATTTAATTATAACTCAATTTAGTTATATATAATATAATAGAAAAATTATTTTATTTTTGTAATATACGTATAAGAAGCTTTACATTCATAGATAGAAGAATATGTACATAAATTGTTTTATTTTCTATTTTCGAATATTTTCAAAAGCTTACTACTTATTTTTATTCAAGTGCAGACCGCTTCAAAAGAAGAAATTTAATGTATTAATTATTTTACAATTGCCCTTCTACATTTTTTCCCAATTTATCTATGTATTATAAAAATGATTTTCTATTCTCATATACTATTTGAAAAAGTATTTTATTAGGGGCAGAATACATCTAATAGGTAGTAAATCGGTTATATTTGTCAAGAAACATTCGGGTGTAAAAATAAATAAAATGATGTTGCAACAGCTGCAAGTATTAAGAAAGTTTGTTTTGTACATAGGATATAAAAAAAATAAATAGTACCCGTTATCCAGTAACAAAGGACTAAGTCAAATTGTAAACAGAAGACGGCCGGATTTCAAAAGATATCGAAAAGTCCTAATCAAATATACACATACCAATACCAACGGTAGTGCACAATCGTTTGTATGTATTTGGAAATATAAAATCTAAGTTTGTACCGGTGTAAGAAATGCAGTATGCTTTTATATGTGAATGAAAAACTTTTTTGAATTTCTAAGAAAGGGAATAAAATAGAAACGTGATGAACGAACCCAAAACATAAATTAAGAAAGGGCGTTTCGTTATTTCCTCTCTCGAAGTCGTGTAGGCACACTACCGGCACCTCATTATTTTCCAGTTATGAATTTATTCAAATATTTATAGCATGAATTTATATTGTGTATTATTAGGTATTATATACAGAACCATGTCACGTTTAAATAAAGGAATTTTATAATAAAATAATTATACAAATATTTACCCATCGCACTATCTAATACTTGGTATGAAATGAATTAGTGTAAGCTTTATTTGTAGAGAAAATGTAAATTTTGCTACTACAAAAATCATGAAATTTTAGGACTACTAAATTTATTTCTCTTCAAACGGGTAATTCATTTGGAAGTACTTTCTTCAAAAATAAAAAGAATAAAAACTTCAAATTTATCGGGTATTCTTTATTATCATACGAAAGAACTATTTTTGGCATTTATTTTTTAAATTATTTCTTTCAAATGTTGGCTGTAACTGCGCTTAACATAGTCCAATTTAAAGTTCCAATTTTCGCTAACAGGTTCAAGCATTTCGAGTGGTATTTGATGAATAACGCGAGTAATATTGGCTTCCAATTACGCAATCGTATATGGTTTATTCACGTAGACTTTTGATTGTACATAACTCCGAAGGAAAAAGTCGAAAGGTGTGATATCACATGATATAGGCGGCACTTGCACAGGTTCTTTACTTGAAATTAAATGTTGACCATATTGTTCTCGCAATAAGGCCATACTTTCGCAAACTGTGTGGCAGGATTCACCAAGACATCTAAGAAAGAAAGGCAACCTTTTGATTCAACCTCATTGAAAATTATCAAATACTTCGACACTAATATTTCGTTTATAGATATTGATTGGTTTTATGAGCATTATTCCTATTATATTTACTTGTTTAATATATCAATGAACTATGCTTTAACATTCTATTTATTTGTAGAAATATATTGGTCAAAGAATATTGCGAGCGCCATCTTGTTGGAATCAAATGTCGTCGAGATTACAGACTTGATGCAGCAAACAGTTTTGTCTGTATGTAATGGCAGCTCTTGAACCTCTTTGGAGTGCTCTTCACTCCAAATATGGCAATTGTGCTTTTTGGCATAGCCATTAACTAGAAATGGGCCTCATCGCTCAACAAAATTTTGGTTGAAAATAGTTCAAACTTTTCAAGAGTCCAAAAACTGAAACGGTGACGGTTCGAAAGGTCGGTTCCTTTCAATTCTTGAACGAGTTCAATTCTGTATGCTTTTAAGCCAAGATCCATACATAAAATACTCCAAGTTGTGGCATACAACAAGCCAAGCTGTTGAGATCTACATCGAGTCGCTATATTTTCTTCACTATGTACTGGGTGTGGTCTATTTGGTCGCGTATTATCCAATGATGAAAATCGCGTTATTTTTCGACGGTATATCGAATTGTGCATCCGGTGGGCCGATTATGTAGAAACACATTACTTGTAGGATGGTGATTTTTGTAATACAGCTGAATAATTTGTAGACGCTGTGTCATTCCATAATAAAATGTGACACAATACTAAACAAAAATAACGTGAAAATTTCACACGACTCACGCTGTATCTGTCAAAAAATCGCTTTTGAACAAGTATATTATAATGAATCACTTATTATATACGAGGATGAGCTGCAAAGTTCAAGAAATGAAAGTAAAGAATTTTGCTGTTTGAAATCGTTTACTTCTCGACATAATCTTCTGCTACTTCCATACATTTAAGCAGCAATATTTCAAAGTTTCTAATGTCTTCGTAAAATTCAGAACTCTCAAGTTCGTTAAATGCACACATAGCAGTTTTAAGTTCATTGCTTGTTGAAAATGTATGACCAGAAAGCTATTTTTGGGTTACGAAATAAGGATTAGAAATGAGGGTGATAAATCCAGCAAATAAGGCGAATATGGCCACAAATCCAAACCTAATTCCTTAATATTTGCCACAACAACAATCACGAATTGTGTGATATCGTGCATCGTGTAAGTGTAATTTTTTTTTTGACTAAACCAGGATGCCTTTCATTATTATTTTATTTTAATTCGTCTAATATTTTTGCATAATATACGTTTATGATAGTTTGACCTGTCTATAGATCATCAACAAGACCATTAACATCCCAGATTATAAAAGGCATTAACTTTCCTGCAGATAAAAGTGATATTGCCTGTTTTGGGGACTGTGTCACTATTATTCAGGTTATTGTTTTGTTTCGAGCATTTAATTATGAACTCCTCTCTGTGGTGATTAAAAGCACATAAAATCTATCGTGTTTTTTCGAAAATGTTCACATTTGCAACAATTCTTGATCAACACTGGATGGTCGTAGCACTCACGTCGTGTATAGCTTCTTCATAGTCTACTATTCCCTGAAAATGTATGTTGCGTGCTCTGTAGGGGTAATTACAACCTCGTCTATCTTAGACAGTTTCAAACTACGGTCCTTTAGCACCACGGTATGCACTTTTTCAACAATTTCAGATTCAGTTGTACGACCACATTTGAATTCATGAAGCCAGTTCTTCAGACTACTCTTAATCTCATTATGAATATTTGTTGCTGACAAACCTTCCAAGAATAAGTATTTAATGACTGTCAATTTTAACACTGAACTACGAAAGGGGCTTACATAATCTTATACTAATAAACGTAGCGATTTGAAACTACGACAGTTGACTCTGTCAGAGAGATAACTTTCCGACGCACCAAGGTTGTTCCTGTATAGTCAAACTATCAGTATCATTTCAAAAAATTTGCTATTTTATACGTTTGTGTTAATATAATTTAGAAACAAATGACTGAAGCATGAAATACGATTACCAGATGTTCATAATGTGTTCCATACACATTTCCTTCCGAGAAATGCGCAAGTGTTCGTTCATTACTTGATACCTATTATCGAACCCTTGGGCGGCCTTTTAATAACGAGTATTAATGAGTCTTCGGTACAATATTAACGATGTTATTGTAAACATGTTGTATTTATCAATAGATAATAATGTTAATTATTGCGTTTACGTTTTGAGTTTTATTTGTTTCCCCAGAAAGCAAATTTAACGACGACTGCCAGTAAAACAAAAAGCATATTGAATGATAAAAATCTACGGATTTCGGAGTTAGTGAATGAAGGATATTATATGCAATGTGGAATTACAAGAAAAGACGGTGTTTTGAGAAAGAGTACAAAGTATTGTCACTTAATGAGAAAGAATATTCCCACTAGGAGTAGTGGAAGACTGTCTTGTAATCAAGAAAGGATAACTAGTGGAATATTGTCTAGTAGTCTACAAGAAAAAATTTTTTTTAGGAGAAGGTCAAATATCCCACATTACAGTTCTCACATACCTGTATGGACTTAGATTCATGTGTAAGCGTCTCACTGCGTATGTAATTTATATAATTATATATATTGTAACAATAAGAATCGTTGAATGTAAATATGAACTTATGTACCACGTTGTATAGACACAATATAGTAACTACTAAAATGATGCCCCACATTGTTGAGCCAAAAATGTAACAATACGTTATCACAAACACACACTTTGAGAGTTCTAACAATTCTGAATAAATTTTATTTATATAAACGCATTATACCACCCCCTCATCTTACTAGAATTCAACAAGTACATATAAAAAGTATGAGTTCGGTAAAGATTAGCCAGCTGAAGCTTAATATTAAGAATGAAATAAATAAATATATCTATATTGTAGACTAACAGTCTATGCATTGAAGAAATATGTACACTTATCTTTCCGGAAGGGTACAATAATATGTATTTACAATATATTACCTATCATAACTGAAACCTGTGCTAGTTTAATTACCAGATATAGTTGTTTAGTGTCTTTAATTTCTTATAGTCTTTCAGGATGGAACCAGTCCTCTGTCACTACTATTTACCATGCCAGTCATTCTTGCTTTGTCACAACTATTTGCTTTCCTGACGTTTCTTCCGCTTTTGTAAAGGGTATCCACAGGATTGCTATTAATCGTACTCCTGCTGCGATGAAACTAACTATAAGTCAAGTTAATTAGGTAAGTTTATATAAAATGAAATTTAAATAAAGTCAAAAAAACTGCTGCAAGAATAAACTAACCGATAATACTAATAAAGGAATAGAGAAAAATGTATATAATAGTGTTTCAAATTGCGCGTTTTTTTTAAGAATAAATAAAATATAGATGGCGCAGTGAATTTTTCTGGATATCTAGGCATTTAAAAAGTGTGGTGTATGACATTTATAAAAATGGTTTCGTACACGGTACAACAACGCGTTCAGATTGTTGAATTATTTTGTGAAAATCAGCGTTATGTGACAAGAGTTTTTAGAAAATTACGTGAATTTTATGGTTTACATAATCGTCCACCTGAAAGCACTATTGGTCGAATTATTAAAAAATTTGAAGAGACCGGTTCCGCGGAAGATCAAAAAAGTGAAAAATACAGTCGTAGTGGTCGTTCACAAGAAAATATTGGTTTGGTTCGTGAAAATGTTACTGATGCTCCTGAAATGTTCATTAGACGACGTTCACAACAACTTGGACTTAGTGAATCAACAACATGGCGTATTTTACACAAGGATTTAGCTCTGAAGACATATAAGGTTCAAATAACACAGGAACTGAAGCCATTAGATCATTTAAAACGTCGTTCATTTGTAAATATCATCAATGAACAAGCAGCTGATTTTTCTCAAAAAATAATGTTTTCCGATGAAGCACATTTTGAATTTGGTAGCAAAATTGCCCAATCTGGGGTGAGAAAAATTCACGAATTATTCACGAGAAACCTATGCATCCTAAACGGGTTACTGTTTGGTGTGCATTATGGTCAGGTGGTGCAATTGGTCCTTACTTCTTTGAAAATGCTGCTGGTGAAGCTATAACTGTTAATAGTGATCGATATTGTCGGATGATAACCGAATTTTTGTGGTCTGAATTAATGAATATTGATCTAGAGGATATGTGGTTTCAACAGGATGGCGCTACACCTCACTTTGCACACGAATCAATTGATTTATTAAGAGAAAAATTTTCTGGACGTATAATCTCAAGAAACGGTGATGTTAATTGGCCACCAAGATCATGTGATTTGACACCGTTAGACTATTTTTTTTGGGTTTATGCGAAACGTCAGGTTTATACAAACAATCCACAATCAATTCCAGCTTTGAAAGATGAAATTGTTCGTGTCATTAATGAGATAGAGCCTCAATTATGTCAAAATGTCTTTGAAAATTTTAACAAAAGAGAGGATGTCTGTGAAGCTGCAAGAGGAGGCTATTTGGCAGATATTATTTTTCGCATATAATTGTCATGATTATACTTCAATTACCAATAAAAGGTTTTTGAAAGTGAATGCAAATTATGTTTTATTTATTCTTTAAGAAAACCGCGAAATTTGAAACACGCTTTACATTACCATAAGGATAAAATTCTGCTCTATAGTATACGCAGTTAAATGAACATCGGTACTGCTTTTTTAAACTAATTAACAAAAAATTAACGAATCAGATTCTTTTAAATTAATTATTATATATTCCCAATTTGAGCTTTTCATAAGTATCGTACACTAAATTAAAAATATTTTGATACAATTTTATTGGATGTTATTGGAGAAACCACACAAGTTCATTTATACCGAATCCATTTTTTTTAATTTCAATTTCTCGCCAGTCTAGAAAAAGAAACTTTCAATTATAAAATTGAAAATCCATACAATATACTTACAACGTAACAGTACTTTTCTCTGTGTAGTGAAAACCGCAGCGCTACGTGCAAATGTTACATTTTATTTTGTTAAAGAAAAGGTGAAGTCGTTTTCGTACGCTTCGGATAGGTATTTCTCGTGTTGAGAATTATTCCGAGAAAAGTCCAGGACATAATTATTTTACCTTAATTACTTTGTCGAATCATCGCTGAAGCTTTTTTCTGACTGATCAACCGTGTCGACAAATTTAATTAACAAACGAGGCTACGGATCGCCCAACAACGACCAGATAGGGACCAAGTAATGCTTTATTAATCTTGAAATAATATTTCGCAACTAACACTAATTGAATACCTACCACGCAGATACATCGTTACTTGGTTTCGTGCATCCTCTGTAAATGCAATCATGTTATTAGAGTTTTCGTTTCTACATCCATCAATGTTAAAATTGATCTAGTTAACTATTAATTAATCTAATTAATTACGATAAATGCTTATTTCAAACATACACAAATATGGAAAGGACAGATATATTCTCGAAATTTATCTAAAATCTAAAATATAAATACAAACTTGATTACAAAAAGAAACTTTTCAGTATGTCTTTTGAGCGAATTATAATTTTTCGAATATCTAATTTCAATCAACAGTTTAACGTAAAGTTAGTACCTATTGTATTAATATATATATATATATATATATATATATATATATATACGTGGGCAAGGTGAAATGTTCTCGCCCTGACAATGAAAGACTGCGATTTAAATTTAAAAAATGACTTTATTTTTCTACATAATCTCCCTTGAGTTCAACACACTTGGTCTAGCGTTTTTTTAACATCAATATCCCTTCCCGGAAGTGAGAGTTTGGAAGGCTGTCGAAATATTCTTCTACGGTCCTTTCAACTTCTTCGTTGGATGTGAATCGCTTTCCAGAAACAATTTTTATTCAAATTTGGGAATAGATGGAAGTCTGAGGGTGCCAAATCAGGAGAATAGGGAGGATGGCCGAGCAAATCGTACCCCAAATCCCGCAATTTTCCCATTGCCAACGCACCTTTGTATGCGGGTGCATTGTCTTGATGAAAAATGATTTTTTTCTTCTTCAAACCAGGCCTCTTCTCGCGAATTTTGGCATCCAGCTGGTCAAGAAGGTTAGAGTAATATGCGCCTGTAATTGTTCTACCTTTTTCAAGGTAATCAATTAACAAGATTCCTTTTGCATCCCAAAACACGCTGCCCATGACTTTGCCGGCAGATGCGATCGACTTCGCTTTCTTTGGCGCTGAACCACTGGCTTCCACCCACTGCTTCGACTACTGTTTCGTTTCTGGCGTATAGTGGTGGACCCATGTCTCATCCATAGTGACAAATTGCCGCACAAAATCGGTCGGATTCTTGTTAAATCGGTTCAAAGGATGTTACGAAAATCGTTTGCGCATTTGCTTTTGATCGACATTCAGCAAATGCGGCACCCATCTTGCGCAGAGCTCTCTCATCTCTAATTCTTTGTGCAAAATGTTTCGTACCCTTTCTTCCGATATCCCCACAGCCTCAGCTATCTCACTCACTTTCACTCGCCTATCGCCCAACACAATATCACATACTTTTTCGATGATTTCTGGTGTGGTAGCGGTTTTCGGCCGTCCTTCACGTGGGTCATCTTCGAGGGACGTACGACCACGTTTAAATTCAGCTGTCCACTTTTTAACGGTTGACATCGAAGGAGCAGAGTCCCCGTACACTTTTGTCAACTTCGGATGAATTTCCATAGGGGTTAAACCATCCAAAGCAAAGAAGTTTATAACAGCACGATATTCAAGTTTATCCATTTAAAAAAATAACACGCACGACGTCTACTACAAAAATTCTTGTAAACAAACTACTAGAGAGAACATGTTGAAAGTTTTCGCATGAACTAAAGACACATGCAGCCACGCAGGAAACATAAATTTCTGTTGTCATGCCATCTCTGTGTCAGGCCGAGAACATTTCACCTTGCCCACGTATATATGTATATATTTTAGACTACCAAATCAGGGTCAAAAATGACTCAAATTTCTTATTTAATTATTTAATATTATTATCGTAGCTCTTACGATGCTGCTATCTCAGTAAGGTATGATCTGACAGTAATACAGATTTACAAAATAAATATTGGGTCTGGGAAAAAGTTCGTGGCGTTTTTTCAGTAAAATTCAACTGGTCCCCGCATGGCGCGTGGACGAATTCATTTAAACCGAATATGCTCCATTATTATCGACAATGTTTCGCCATTTTTTTGGTAGATCCATGATCCCATCGGTGAAAAACTTCTGTGGTTTCTGGTCGAAAAACTGAATCAAGTAGTTTTCACAGGCTTCTTTTGAAACCAACTTAATTCCATTGAGAGAGTTCTGCAGAGATCGAAACAGATGATAGTCAGAGGGTGCTATATCCGGACTGTAAGGTGGGTGCATCAAAACTTCCCAACCAAACTCTCTCAATTTTTGACGGGTCATCAAAGAAGTGTGTGGTCGGGCGTTGTCATGATGGAAGACAACACCTTTCCTATTAATCAATTCGGGCCGTTTTCTTTCAATCGCCTGGCGTAATCTCTCTAGTTGTGCACAGTAGAGTTGAGAATCAATCGTCTGACCAGTTGGAAGTAGCTCGTAGTGGACGATTCCCCTCCAGTCCCACCATACACACAGCATCACTTTTTTTGGCGTCAATGTTGGCTTAGCGAACGCTTGTGACGGCTCACCATCCTTTATCCACGATCTTTTACGCTTCCGATTATCGTACGTAATCCATTTTTCATCTCCGGTTATTAAACGTTTCAGAAACGGCTCGATTTCATTCCGTTTCAGCAGCGCATCGCAGATGTTAATTCGGTCCATCATGTTTTTCACGCTCAACTCATGAGGAACCCATACGTCAAGCTTTTTTTTGTAACCAGCTTTGTGTAAATGGTTCAAAACAGTTTTGTGGTCAATGCCTAGCTCCATGCCAATATCGACACTGCTGATATGCTTATCTTGTTGGACTTTTTCAAGAATTTCATCAGATTTTTCAGTGATTGGACGACCGGAGCGTGACTCATCTTTCACATTGGAATTTCCAGAACGAAAGCGAGCGAACCATTTCGCGCAACAGATTTCGATAAAGTACCTTCACCGTACACAGCACAAATTTTATCACAAGCCTGCGCAGCGTTCTTCCCCTTATCATAATAATATTGCAGAATATAGCGAAATTTCTCATTATTCTTCTCCATTTTCAAGTGCGAATAACTTTCCAACCACTGCACCGATTACAATGTTTCTACGCTCAAACTAACGTTCGGAAGGTCATCTAAAAAACGAGCCGTCGGTAGTGTCGCTGTGACTTGTTGTTCTTTAGTTATCGGCAACCAATGCCATCTATCGGGAAAAACGCCACGAACTTTTTCCCAGACCCAATACATATACATTTTAATTTTTTTAATATAACAAAAGATACTCTTTAATGGGCAACATTAATTCAATAATACATCTTTGACAATAACGCATTATATTACTACTCGCCATTGACAATATTTGCCAACGAATGTCTTGTTACAATGCCTTACAATGCCTGCAAAACTTATTACAAGAAGAACACCTTTTCGAATACTTTGAATCATTGACATCATCCTTGCTTACTGCTTGTTGAGGTTTTGTTCATTTTTAGTTTTCTTCCAGTGTTTTTAGTGGCACGTATTGTGACTGTCGAAAAATCTCTACATTTCTTTCAATTTTTAAAGCTCTTCATGCGATTACTGGTTTTATCAACAATAATCCTAAAATTATAAAAATGATACTATGAGGAACAAAATTTTATAAAACATATCTAATTCCTCAGAAAAGGACTTCGTTATCCATACATACGTAAGCATTATATGCCGCTCTGTCAAAGTAGTTCATTGTACATGGTTAACAAAGCCAGTTCAATGTTCCTGGGTTTCGATATGTACGATACAAGAGTAATATCCTTTGCAAATAAAAAGGGGAAGAATAAATTGCTCTATCTTCAAATCGAGCATCCATTTCGATATATCTTTTCCATTTTTTCAAACACCACCTACTAGAATGATTTCCTTTCGACAGTAATTGTTCTGCCGAAGTTATATCGGTAAAGAAGTTGTCTGTGGCAATATTACGTTCGATATGATTCCAAAACCCAGAGAGTGTTTTAAGTACTCGTGCACTTTGGTTTTGTCAGTAATACTAATGTCTCTAAATTATACGACCGGTCTAAAATTCGCAAACAGATCAAACACTTTATTCCTATAACCAATGACTGAAGTGCTGGTCTAGATACGTTGACGATACGTGATCTCTTTCGTTCTTTTTCTAAATTTTCAACACAGCTTCGCTCATTTCACGATAGAGGTATACTAGGACAATCCCTCTACCATAAATCTACACGTACCGATAGAGTCCTAAAAGCACGAAAGTGTAGTGTCATATACTCCCTAATCTAAAAAGCCTTCTCCATATGCCGACCTAATTTACTATTACAAAAAATAAGCCATCTAACTAAAACCTCAGTCAATAACAAGCATGCCAAGCAAGATATTCGTTACACCATAAAGCAACAACTAAACTCAAAATTGCCCAGTTATGTTACTAAATCCACTTCTGTTTCGAATACTCATTTACTTTATATCCAAGGTACTACTGATCGCGTCAATAGTGTCTTTCTAGAGCACATCAAAACCATATCAAAAACGCACAGCACACTATTGTATTCTTTCTCTGTCAAAGATCGTAAGTATTTAGGAATCTCTGGTGTTAACAGGAGTCTGGGCACCAGTTGGAAACCGGACACCAACTTCAATATGATTCTCATCGTGGCAAACTCTTATTTTACAGTTACTAGTGTGTGCGATCTCTTCGTTTGGTGTAAATAGCCCGTATTCTGTCGAATTTCAGAAACATTAGTGCATTGTGTTCAAATGTTCAATTCCATCTTCATTCCACAACTTCAACGACTTCATGTGAATGAGATATTCATTTCAAACAATACCGAGCGACTATTCACACAGCCAGGGTAACGATGAATCTTCTGAAGATCATTTCCCAAACGGCCTAATCAATATGAATAGGGATATTCAGTGGCCTCCACGATTGCCAGATCTGAGCCCGTGCGAATATCTTTTATGAAAATATCTCGAGTCAAAAATTTTGAAACTTTCCCAGCGGTAATAGACGACTTAAAAATACGGATTACAGAAGAGGCTTGTGCAATAATACTGGCAATACTACGACTTTTCTGAAAACTTCAGAATAAATCTCAGATAATGAGTACAATCTTCCTGGAGTTACATTCAAAAGGTGAAAATTTTTTTGATTGTGTAATAATTTCCGTTTGTGTTCTTAACGTTTATTGCAATAAATTATTTAAAAAGTATCTTTGTATGTTTTCTATTAACTACAAAAGGTGCGGTTTGATTGCCCCAACCTGTTTAACAATCACTGCATATCACAATTTACTTATATTTGACTTGCTGCAATACATTTCCAAGCAAATCTTTCAAATGTACATACATGTTTCCTTTACAAATGGGGTTTTTAAAATACGAGTTATTTTCCTTTGAAATATTTCTTCCTAATTCTACAATTTTTTAAACAAAATTTTTATTGATTGGTTATCATTCGTCAGAGTGTTGAGGTCAAATTGTATCAAAGGACAATAAATTTCTCACTGTTATATTTCAGATTGGAAACTAATGAATGGCTCTAATTTAACAGAAAAACAAGGATTGCGTTGGTGTTTATATAACACCAGCAACGTACCAATTTTAATAAACACCCTTGTAATGTACAGAATTTAATTAATCTTCTATTCTTCTATTTACAACCCTGTTGTCATTTTATTGAGGATATTTTGCATACTAGCGTTTTAAATATTCATTTGCAAATTCCTATATTTTATGCAGCCGTGTTCGTTTGTAAACATTTACTAATACAGAAAAAAATAATGTTTGTATAAAGTGTTGTTTTCATAATTCATTTACATTTTAGTATTTAATGTAACGTTGCGCTATCGGTAAACATGAAAATACAAACACTGATATTTCATAATGAATTTATTATTGCAGTTTTATTAATAAATTTCCCGGTGGAAATTCATTAATCAATTATAATCAGTTCTAGTACAATTATGTAATTTTTGCACAAGTTATGTGCGATATTCAGAATTGATGACAATCTTTGTTATCTAACTGACAATGCATTAGTAGAATTAAATTAATAATTTTAACAAAAAATAAATAATACTGAGTGATTCATTATAGCGATTTTTTGACAGACAAAGCCTGAGTCGAGTCAGACTCTCACACTATTTTAGTTAAACATTATATGACATGGATAACAAGCGCCTCCCTCTGTCGTCCACTATACTGAACGACAAAGCGAGAAGGAATCATTCTATTATTAATAGAATGATTCCTTTTAACATTCTTTTAATTGCCAAATAACCGTTACGCAATACGTCTGTCTTATACGCTCTAATAACGTAGTTATCGACAAGCGAGATAGACGCGTTTCTTGCTTTGTCGTTCAGTATAGTGGACGACAGAGGGAGGCGCTTGTTATCCATTATTTTTCTGTATCGAAATGATATGATAGACGTTACCAAGGAATCGTTCATTAATAACACAAATCTGCCTGACGATCCGTGATATCGGTGAAACATATGTAGTAGATAGGGTGTTATTAATAATAGAATGATTCCTTTTAACATTATTGTATGACATTTTATTATGGAAAAACTCAGTTCGGCACAGCGTCTACGAATTATTCAGCTGTATTACGAAAATCAGCGCTTCACGAGAAATATGTTTCGTGCACTTGGAGCAACTTATGTTCTACGTAATCGGCAATTCGCTATACCATCGAAAAATTTCACAGACGATCTGTCGATTCTCCATTTGCCTGTCATTCAGTTGATGTGGCACCCATTTTCCCACCTTTTGGATTTTTCCCATTGCTCGTAATCGGTCGCTAATAGTTTCTTGTGCAACATTTAATGCTTCTGCCACGTTGGGTAATATATAATTTGACAACCGCTCAAAAAACGACTCGCGTCGATTGGTGCGTATGAGCCCGATAGTAAACAGCTGTCGACTATATGGGTATTCCTAGATGCGCCAAAACCAGCAAAAGTTGTTCGCGCTTGAAGCACATCAAAACAAATGGTCGCCTGTTTTTTCAGAAAAACCGGTCACGTTGCAACCGTGCCTTTAGAGAGTTGTAGAACGGTCAATTCCGGATGGTACACAACTATTTGTTTGCCAAAATCTTTTGAAGGAATAAGGAAAACAAACCGAGAACGACAGATCATTCTCCACCATGACAATGCGAGCTCTCACAGGTCGATTCAAACATTTGAATATTTGACTGGGCAAAACATTGAATTGATCCGCCGTACAGCCCTGATCTAGCACCCTGTGGTTTCTTTTTGTTCCCACACGTGAAAAATAAATACACTTCGTAGTCAACGGTTTTCTACGCCGGAAGAGGCAGTTGAGGCACTCAAAACTCACATTCTGGAGATACCGCCTTCACAATGGCAGCTATGCTTTTCGTATTGGTCTAAACGAATGCAAAAGTGCATTGATTTTCAAGGAGAATATTTTGAAAAGCAATAAAATTATTTGCTATTCCCAAAATATAGACGGCTACCCCCATATATATTATTATTTCTTTTATTTTGTATTAATATTATTCTGTGATTGGCTAATGCTGTTGGATAGTATATAATTATTATTATTATTTAAACGCGTTAGCCAAATGTCAAAGTTTTGCTTATCGTTACGTTTGCAAAATCCATAGAAGTTAAACAAAAAACATATTAAAACTCATATTTTGATATGAATTAGAAATTCACAAAGCAGTGCATTATTACTCTTAACATATCCCCTTTTCATTATTATTGATTTGTACAAGTAAGTCCTGTAATATGTCCCATATTTTCCGCACTATCCTGTAGACTGACTTCTCAATGGATACATAAAATATAACCAACCTATTAAAAAAAGGTTGAATTTCAATATTATAGGAGCACATTTCCGGATATTAATAGCCAATACGTTTCATATAAAAGAGCATCATATAAATTGACACATAAAAACGATCTTTGTTAGCAGTATCGTAAAAAAGTGCTCTAGCGAACGGTTGACCAATTCCAGGATTTTCTCTCTTCTTTCCCACTCGGCTCTAATACATCCCCTGTCTCGATTGTTTGCATAAAATATTACCTCTTTTATTTTTTGGACAAACGTAATGCCGTGTATGAAATATGGACGGGCCTCCGGGCTTTTATTTGTGTGTAAATTAAAATCAGAGTTCCTCTTTTGCAGATTATTTTTGTTTCGGAATCATTGGTCAGGTACAGATTCATACATCCGCGCATTACTTCTAATGGCCTCCGGCGATAGCCTATGTTGATTAATCCTTTTGAACTTTAATCATGAAAATTACTTCTGAATAAAACATTATATAATGTGAAAGGATTTTTTGAAAGAAGATGTGTATGAAAGCTGATGAAATAAATATTATTCAGACAAATTTACATCATAATTGTAACTACTACAAACCGGTGCCATTAAAATGTGAAAATCGGAATGTAAATTAACCCTCATAATCTGTGATTTTTCAACTGTTAGTGAGCAAATAATATACAGAAAATATTTTACGTGTTTCTTAAATTCCTTTCACTAATATATAAGAATGAAACAGAAAGTCGCAGACGAAATACGTCTTACTTTTAAAATTAAATGCAATCGAGAAAAATTAAACAATACAAATATATGGGCGCTAATGTTTCAAACATGACAAAAAAAGAAACAAAAGCAAAATATAGCCTGCTAGAGAAAGTAGAACAATGGAAACCTTACTTAGAATATTGAAAGCGAAAGATATCAGAAGAGACGTATAGATTAGATTAACGAAAATAGTGGGATCAACTTGGAAGTGTGAAAATTTTCAGAAAGGGTCTTAAAACATAAGAATAAGTGGGGAATAGAATCTAAGACCTTCTTGGCTGATAGGGTAATGAGAGTAAGGTGACGACAAAAGTCAGTTTCACACCAAAAAATAAACCAAAATTCTTAACTAAGCGCGTTGTAAGTCGGCATTATGCAGTTTGTAATTAAAAAGTGTGACCGGATCTTTTGGTAAATGATATTACTTTATATTATCCAGTAGTTAAATAAATGTGGGCTACTAGATTAGCCTGAAGTGGACTGCTATTACCTGAACAAGAATTTACTCGAAATATTTTTAAATCGTCTGCAGAGAGCAATTTTTCTGACGATGCAGCATGCATGATATCATAAAACAATAGAAGATCCAAACAGGAACCCTTCCGTACTCAGGATGATTCGATGTAATCAGTAAATGAATAGCCAGTACCATTGAAATAACACAATCAAAGAAATATTGAGAACGAAATGATAAAATTTCAAAAGAGACCATTAATGATTTAGGTAGTCAAAGCTTTTGAGAAGTTTTTCGTAAAATATCCACTATTTTGTCGAATGTAAACTCTTAGCAACAAACTGAGTGAAATAGCACAAATTAGTGAGGGTCGAAATATTATTGCCCAAGCTATGTCAAGAGGACGATAGATAGTTTAATAAAGAAGTAGACAGAAGAATTGATGAATGGTTCAAACAATTAGACGATAGTTTGATCTGTAGATTTTAAGACAAAAATTATTCTCGAAAATTTTCATTACCTCAGAAAAATAGAAGACCTTAAGGCCGAGGATTACCAAAAATGGGTCTGCAATATTATATTAACCATTAACAAGAAAACGTGCGGCGTATTTAAGCAAAAAATATCAACAATAACAGCAACGATGATGACAGGGTTTAAGTCGAAAATCTAAAAGGGATTATAAAATATTATTAGGAAATTCTTTAACAATATCTCACAATTTTGTCTTTAGTCTCAGTATATCTGTGCATTCCATCCTTACATACATTTCGAAAGTATAGTATTTTCATTTTAAATTTCTATAATACTCCTTTGAAATCAAACTACTACGAAAATATCGATGTAGGAGAAGAGTAATAGGAGAATACATGACCATATATTTGGCCAATAAACTTGTATGCGTTGCCGAAGGGACAGTGAGCAAAACTCAAATATAATGCTAATATTGTTGCCTTTATATATTATATAATATTTATAACACCTATTTATAGTTACCAAATAATAAGTAATTGCTGCTTGGTACTTGCCAAATACAAAATGTCTATAGTTGAGGTTACAAGTATATTTTTTCAAGAGCGGGGGTTTCTATCTATTACTAAGTTGTCTAAATAATATCGAATAACAATAAGCTACTTCTAAACTAAAGGATGTTTCAAATTGCGTGTTTTTTTAAGAATAAATAAAATATAGATGACGCACTGAATTTGTCTGGGTATGTAGGCATTTAAAAAGTGTGATGTATGACATTCATAAAAATGGCTTCGTACACGGTACAACAACGCGTTCAAATTGTTGAATTATTTTATGAAAATCAGCGTTCTGTAAAAATAGTTTTTAGAAAATTACGGAAATTTTATGGTTTACATAATCGCCCATCTGAAAACACTATTGGTGGAATTATTTAAAAAATTCAAGAGACCGGTTCCGTGGAAGATCAAAAAAGTGAAAAATACAGTCGTAGTGGTCGTTCACAAGAAAATATTGGTTTGGTTAGTGAAAGTGTTGCTGAAGATCCTGAAATGTCCATTAGACGACGTTCACAACGACTTGGACTTAGTGGATCAACAACATGGCGTATTTTACACAAAGATTTATTTCTGAAGGCATATAAGGTTCAAATAACACAGGAACTGAAGCCATTAGATCATTTAAAACGTCGTTCATTTGCCAATTTCATAAATGAACAACCAGCTGATTTTTCTCAAAAAAATAATGTTTTCTGATGAGGCACATTTTGAACTTGGTGACTATGTTAATAAACAAAATTGCCGTATCTGGGGGTGAGGAAAGTCCACGAAGTATTCATGAGAAACCTATGCATCCTAAGCGAGTTACTGTTTGGTGTGCGTTATGGTCAGGTAGTGTAATTGGAACTTACTTTTTTGAAAATGCTGTTGGTGAAGCTGTAACTGCCAATGATGATCGATATCGTCGGATGATAACCGAATTTTTGTGGCCTGAATTAATGAATATTGATCTAGAGGATATGTGGTTTCAACAGGATGGCGCTACAGCTCACTTTGCACACGAATCAATTGATTTATTGAGAGAAAAATTTCCTGGACGTGTAATCTCAAGCAACGGTGATGTTAATTGGCCACCAAGATCATGTGATTTGACACCGTTACAGTATTTATAAAAACAATCTACAATCAATTCCTGCTTTGAAAGATGAAATTATTCGTGTCATTGGTGAGATAGAGCCTCAATTATATCAAAATATCATTGAAAATTTAAAAAAAAAGAGTGGATGTCTGTGGAGCTGCAACAGGAGGCCATTTGGCAGATATTAGTTTTCGCATATAGATGTCATAACTGATACTTCAATTACCAATAAAAAGTTTTTGAAAGTTAATGCAAATTATGTGTTTTATTTATTCTTTAAAAAACCGCGAAATTTGAAACACCCTTTATATTCTGTTATGGGACGAGTGAATATGTCATAGCTATACATCTTCCCATGGATCGTGTATATTTATTGTTACGTTTACGTATTTATATTGTCTTATTCTGGTGAATTCTACTGCATATAAAATGCGTATGTATGTAAGACCTACAGCTGCAGAATAAGCAAACGTTTAATTGTGAATTGAAATATTTAAAAGAAATAAGCTATATATGTTTCTATATTAAATTAAATTTGAAAGCGAGCTTCATTATATATCAATAAAATGCAAGTATAATTAGATTTACAGTAATATAAGGAGTGTTAGTTGTTTTGATGACTAATAGAATAGTACTGTTGATAAATGATAATGCTACTACCTCTAGGCGATAAATTAAAATAGTACGAAAAGTAAAAAAAAAAGGTAAGCTAATAACTGCGATCATTTTGCAATTTTCCTGTTCATTCTACCATTAAACAACATTAGTAAATCTGTCGTCGTCTCAAGACAAATAAAGTCCGTAGAATCGGTATAAAATGGAACGTAACTGGATCACTAAGTTGATAGATAGACAGCTCAAGACAATACAAAATGGACAACGTAACAACTCCCGTCGTCAAATACACGCACACACGCGCATACATGTGATTAGGCACATCCATCTCAAACTCGATTTCTATATACATGTACGTATACAACGGGCATTATCGTTGCTCACTGGATCTGTAAATTGCACTATAAATTCTTCCCGCCATGTTGACCAAGTTCAATTCCTCGGACTGGCGAGTTTGCCAATGTACAGCTTACAGCGATCAGGTCCACTGTCGGAACACTGCCGGAAATGTGTAATTGCAAATGATGCACGTAATACACACAGGCATGTATTTTTGTAGGACCAGATTATAAGAATTTATAATTATATTTCATTTCCAGTCACTGACTTAGTACAAGAAGGAACAATATCTTCTCTTTAAAATTATTAACTGTTTCTGAATATGAGGTGACGGTCTACAGTAAAGAGATTTGCAGTTACTACCATATAAAAGTTAACGATATACATGGAAATATATCTGCCAAGTTCATGTAGGATGGTCTTTACACCATGTAAACAAAGACTGTTTTTATTTAAAAGCAGATAAAGGGAATAAGTTAGTAATTTTGAACAAAAGCGACTATTTTCTAAGAGTGAAAAATTTAATCTCAGAAGGGCCCTATGTTGAATGTACGAAAACTCCATTACCAAAAATGATTAGGGACACAAAAAACGCGTTAAAAAGTTGTTCAAAGTTAATAACCCCGAATCTGAATTATAGGTTAAGTGTAAGTAATCCGTTGATCCCTAGACTATATTGTTTGCCTAAAATACACAAACCAGGCAACTCAATGAGACCAATTGTCTCAGGGATCAACTCCCCTACTTACTTGATATCGAAATGGCTAGTGAATGAATACAAAAATTTGCCCGAAAAACTTGAAAGTCTCTCAGTCAATAATTCATTAGAATTTATCCAAAGGATCAAAGATTGTAAATTAGAAAAAGGAGAAATTTTAGTTTCATTCGACGTAACGTCATTGTTTCCTTCGGTACCGATCCCAGAAACTTTAAAATATTTAGAAGAACTCCTTCACAAAAATAAGATCGAACCAGAGAAAATAAAGGAATACGTGAAATTAACAAACCTTTGCATGTCCCAAAATTGTTTTCAGTTCGAAGTGAAGTTCTATGAACAAAAACAGGGAACTGCAATGGGCAATTGTCTTTCTCCATTCATAGCGGACCTGTTTATGAGTAACTTTGAAATAGAACTAAAAAATAAAGCTAAATATTTTCCTAGAATTTGGGTCAGGTATGTCGATGATATTTTCGCGGTTTTCGATACACAAAAATGCAACTTAAATGATTTCGTTAAACAGTTAAATTCAAAATTCCCGACAATTAAATTCACAGTAGAAAAAGAAAACAATGACAAGTTGCCTTTTTTGGACACCTTAGTTATTAGGAATGATCTCAAAATAGAAATTGATATTTTCCGAAAAGAAACCAATGTCAATAGATTCATTACGGCTGACTCAAATCACAGCATGCAACAGAAGATGGCTTCATTCAATTTTCTGATTAATCGTTTGATCAATTTCCCACTAACAAAAGTAAGATATGTAAGAGAATTGAACCTCATTAAGAATATCGCGGTATACAACGGTTTCGATTCGGAAATAATCAATGGATTAATTAGAAAGGCCAACATAAGAAAAACAATCCGTGACACCACATGTCTTTCACCACAGAGCAATCGGTAAAAGCATTTTGCTTGTTTACCTTTCCATCGTGTGACAAAAAATCTGAATAGTATTTTTAAAGATCGCGGGTTTAAAGTATGTTCCCGCCCCAATAATACCCTTAAAATGCTGTTAGGAAATGCAAAAGACAAAATTGAAGAGAATAAAAAATCGGGAATCTACCGAATTGAATGTTTAGAGTGCAATAGACAATACATCGGCCAAACTAAAAGATCGATCGAAACCAGGTATAAAGAACACCTTTCGCACATAAAATTCAACCGACCGGAAAAATCGGGTATAGCGAGACATGTATTAGAAAATAACCACAGTGTTAATATGGATTGTTTACATTTGATAAAGAACGTGTACAATTATCGCGAACTGGACGCGTATGAAAGCATGCACATCTTAAAGAATTTAAGCCATGTGGTAAACTTTAATGACGCCGGGCCCTTGCAAACCCCTCTCTTCTCTCTACTGAAAGACAGGAGGAACAATATCATAAAATACACATAAATCACACAGACACTTCCTTGACCATAATAACCTTTTTCAATGTAGTGCATGTTAGTTTAAGTAAAAGTATTTTTTAAAAATCTTGTGAAACAGACACAGTGCACATCTTGGTTTTCAACGGTGCGGATCGCGTACGGAGTTTGTTTTTTCGTACAATTTTTTCGCCGTGTTTTACCAGGTGCGACACTTTGAAATTGTCTGCTGATGATGACAACTTGGTTGTTGAAATGCGTATACAGAATTTACAAATAGTTAATTGTGGAAAGGGGTTATATATCAACCTTATTGATCAAGTCAATCAACCACAGGCTCCATCAAATTCAACTATGTAAACAAAACATTAGAATTCGGAGCATGTCTATGATTCATAACATAATAGTTCAAAAACACATTTTACGAAAATTTGTATTCGAGTAGATATAGTAATATACGTAATATACGCGTAATTCTTCAAGGCATAAATAAAACACTTTATCTAAAAAATATTATATATTAACTGTACCTAGTTTCTTCTGTCATGACATTATCGAGCAAACCCCTAACAGACGAAACAAGTCGCTGTTAATATATAATATATTGTGAAATTTAGACAAAGTGTTTTAAGAATAAATAAAGTCAAAAAAAGGAATTATTCCTATAAATATGATATATACGAAGTATTTTATTTATTCGTATATATAAAATATTCTATAACAATTATATTCGTTAATAATTAAGTAGAATTTCGAATTAATTTATAATTATTCTGGTAATACGATTTTATGAATAACGTATATACAAGGTTTGTTCAAAAGGAAAGCTTAATTTTGAATTTTCGCGCGCTGTGTGCATTCGATTATCGAAATTTTTTTTTGTTATCTTGGTACACATGTGTTAGTCATATGTTGGCATTATCAGCCAATTTGGATTAGTAGTTTGTTGTTGACAACTGAAAAGCTTAGTCACGTTTGTGTGTGTTCTTCGATTTTTGACTTTTGAAGAAAATGGGTCAAAGAATTTGTATTAAATTTTGCGTTAAAAATGGAATAAAGTGCTCCAAGACACTTGAAATGTTGACTGTGGCATTCGGCGAGTCCACTTTGTCTCAAAAAAGTGTTTATAGGTGGTACAAGCGCTTTACAGAAGAATGCGAAGGTTTTGCTCACTATTTTCTTCGATTATAATGGCGTGGTGCAACATGAGTTCTTGCCAACAGGTCGTACGGTTAACACGGAATACTACAAAGAAGTTATGCAACGTTTGCGTGAAGTAATACGGCTCAAACGATCGGAATTCTGAAAAAAATCATGGATTCTGCATCACGATAATGCACCAGCTCACATATCAATGCTTGTCCGTGAATTTTTGGCCAAAAACAACACCCTAATCATGCCTCAACCACCTTATTCACCAGATTTGGCTCCCTGCGACTTTTTCCTATTCTCAAAACTGAAGAGATCAATGAAAGGAAAGCGTTTTGCCACAATTGATGAGATAAAGTCAGAATCGAAGAACGAGCTGATGGCCATACCGAAAAGCGCATTTCAGAAGTGCTTCGAGGATTGGAAGAAGCGCTGGCATAAGTGCATTATATCTGAGGGGGATTACTTTGAAGGGGACAAAATGGATATTGATGAATAAATACATACTTTTCAAAAAATTTAAAATTCACCTTTTCTTTTGAACAAACCTCGTATAAATATAAGTTTTTATATAAATGTAATGATCTAATTGTTGAGATCTACATTTTTTATTTGAATTTTATTTACTGTATTTTATTAATATTACACTCCATCTATTAATGCATTGATTGACATAAAAAATTATGCACCAGCCCATCACATCACCTCAGGCTTTAAAATTAGAATAATTTTGACTATAACTAATATATAAATTTAATAAGTTCATCATCATCTGTATTAAACATTCTAAACTGGAATTTAACTTAAAAAAATCAGAAGATATGTCGCCGAAACTTTGACATAATTAAAATTAAGGTAGCAGAATTAAGTATTCTATAGAAAACAGTAAGCAAAATGCAGTGTGAAAGTTAATTCCTCACGTTCTCTAATTCTTCGCTATTTTGCGAAGTAAATACGAGTATATACGTTTTTTTTAATATTGCCCAAACAACGGGAGAGAGGAAGCAGTTGCTTGAAGCTTTTGTTATCAGATCGAAAATATAAAGTAACTCTTGCGCTATTTGAATTACTTATAACTTACTAATTAATTATGTCAATAACCAGAAATAATTTACCTTCCAGTGATTGAATTCTGGCATCCCTCAGTCAATCTTAGATCCTATGTACTACGTATACCATACAATTTATTTAGGGAAGAGGTGCTCGATAAGTCTTTCAAAAATTAAAATGACAATTCTGGGAAAAAACTTTTTTCCTTCCCTACATCATCTCCTCGCAAGTCTATACACTCTGTCCAACGATGCTGTAATTTTCTAATCACATCCATATAAGTAAGCTACTGACTGATTATGATGTGTGTGCACCTGTTACAAGAATGGTGACTTTAAGGGTTCTTTTATCATTATATGTTCAATATAATTTACATGTTCAGCAATTAGACGTAAAGTCGGCATTCATTTATGGTTGTTTAGAACAATCTATTTATATGTATCAATCGAATGGTATAATAGAATCTAACAAAAACAAAATGTGTAAGTTAAATAATTATATGGTTTTAAACAAGCACCATGTTGGTATGAATTATTAAATCAGATGTTAATAGAGTTGGGTTTCCAAAGAACTAAAAAGGATCCTCGTTTTTATTTCAAGAAAAATATTTTTGTTAGTTTATAATGAGGACAATCTTATTTTCGAAGTCAAAACGTACACTGTGGCGTTTTGGCTTTCGACGGTACAGATCGTGAGCGGAATTTGTTTCGTACAGGTATTTTGCAATAGTTTTCCAGGTGCGACACTTTATAATTATCTGTTGATGATGACAACTTAGTTTTCGAAATACGTACATATACAGAATACGAAAATTAATGTGGAAAGGGGTTATAAATCAACCTTCGGTGATTCAGATAATTATGATTCATTAATGTACATTCAACAGAATTTTTAATTAACGAATCACAATCGACACTTCGTATAGTAATACATTACAGATTCAGAAAATAAACTATTTAGTACTTACTCCAGCTTTCATCTGCGAGACAAAACTAGAACGTTAAATTATTGCTTGAAATAGGAATTGTTTTATTACCCAAATTTTTCTGGAAGGAATTTGAAATGCTTTTAATTATTGTAATACAACAAACTAACTTAAAACATTAATTTTTTACACAAAATAAATCAGACACTAAGAAGACGTTGTCACATTATAGAAACTAAGAAAACATATCATGGCAATATATTCCGATGTATCGTTAAATCTCTTTATCGTTAAAGCTACATATCCTAATCCTCTTTCTTCAGACGTACTAATTCGACTCTGGATAAATAGATGGGAATGGGCAGAGAAGGAATGAGACCATCTAAACAGTTCCGGGACTACTTCGATGCGGATCCCATTTATCTAGTCACGCGTTAGGAACGTACAAGGTGAAGCCCGCACATAAATCAGAAAGGCCCGTACACGCTCACACATACAACACGCACGTATACAAAGACGCACGAAACATACATACACCTCAACCTATATACACATTCGTATAGCTATATACGTAGTATATGAAACCATTACACCACCGTTATACGGTGCATCTATGTATCTATCTATCTATCTACGTATCTATCTCGAAGTCCGCAGTTCTCGAACTCCGAAAATCCCGAACACTTGAGAAATTGCGGAAATATGAATGCCACTTTATCCTGACACAAATTGAATTGTGTTATATTGTGCGTGCTATAGGACGATAACGGACCCAAAAAGGAAACAGTATCGGTTCAGAGACTACTGTCGTCACCGCAGTCGATTGAGCTTTTGATTACCGCAGTAGAGACTTTCCACATTAAAGTGAAGGATCCGAAGACATTTTTCTCTATTAGTAATACAGTTATATCTTTTACCCTTATTTCATAATCGAAATGCCAGAGAGAGTATTCCTAAATAAAGTACTAAAAGGAATGATAAATTGTTCATTATTATTAATAGAATTGAAGCTTTATAATTATGGACACTAAGTACCACAAAAAGGTATACGATATAAATGAAAATATGTCTGCAGAATTCATGAATAACGGTCTTTATAATAATGGTATGTAAACAAAACAAACAGTCGAAGAATGTGTCAGTACAAAAACACATTTTTCGAACGAAGTTGTTAACATTTGTATTTGAGTAGATATAGCAATACGCATAATATACAAATAATTCTTTCCTGTGATTTTATTTATTATATATATATATATATATATATATATATATATATTCTATAACAATAATATTCATTAATAATAAAATAGAATTTCGAATTAATTTATAAGATAACTGTCCTGATAATGCAATTTTATGAATAACGTATATATACATGTCTTGGGCAAATATAACGATATAATTGTTTAGATCTGATTTTGTTGTTGTTTAATTACGTGTATTGACATAATAAGTGATTATGTTAGAATATAAAATATTTTTTCCACAAAAATTATGTCTGATTTACTTTCTATCAGATTTCTGGCTCTACGCTCGTACAACTCGCAACAAGCCATAGTGTCAAAGGTATTTAAACAATGTGATAGTGTCAAAGGTATTTAAACAATTTATTAGGTACCTAAAAGATTTCCATTATCGATTTGACAAATTTTGTCTATAGATATATTTAATATTGCTATTATATAATCAATAAAATTATAAAACTTTATGATTATTTAGATTAAGAATCAGCTGGTTTGCAACGATCTTTTCGAAGACATTTAAGAAAATAAAGAGAATACTAATCAATCGCCAAATATGAAAATTAGAATGACAATCTTTTTGAAGTGTGATCGTATAATAGCACTCTTGAAAAACGATGGAAATTAGTTTCATTTCCTTGTTTTCGTATGATTTTATATAAGTAAAGTCTTCGCCTGTACGAAGAGTTAAAAACTTTGCTAAATTTTATTTCTTCATTAATATGTGTCTTAAATAACATACATTCAATATTCCCACTTTTAATACCACCGTAATACAAAATTTAACGTTAAATTTCGTATTGCATTTTTTAATACATTAATTATTAACTAATAAGTTATATTAATGCATTCAGTTCATGCATATGCAATCACTGAACTACCGTTTTAGTCACCTCTTTACAATTCACTGATTGAGTTTACCAAACATTAAAAAATGTTACAGCAAAAGATTACATGAAGAACAAATACAGCTAAGTTAAATAGAAAAATATTTTGAGTAAAGACTCTTCATTATTTCAACATATTTATGTCTCGAATAAAATGCGAGAGGGAGAATGCAGTAGTTTTGAAATTTTTTATTATTAGGTCGAAAATGTAAACAAACTCGTACACATACACTACACACACCATTGTTCACTGCTTTTTCAATGAAACATACAAGAGCTCTTTTTCTAGTTTGATATCGTTACGGCTCGATCTAAAAATCGAGAGCAAAACTTGTGATTTAGATTGCAAGCCTTTTTGTGATAGCAATTGTACGCAAATCAGCAACTGTGCAACTGTATTAAATTGATAAAAGTTAGCCATTTTGCCGTATCTATAGATTTTTCAATAATAAGGAGATAGATGAAACGGTATATAAACTTATTTTAAGCTTAGTTTTAAAACACTGATTTCGATGTCAAAAAAAGCGAATTAATGACAAATTAAAGGAAGAAAAATGCTATACGAATAGCAGTTTATAGGCTCGTAACTGCCTTTTTTCAAAAATGAACTTATTTTGTATATTTAATCTATTCTATTATTAAAACAAAAGAGCCCTTTATGTTGCCTTACTTTCACATAGAAATAGAATTTATTTCTTCTACTGCCTTATTTATAAAAATACGCTGGTGTCTTAGCAATCGAAACCAAATGCGAATCTGAAGTCGCATTATATTCATTCGACCATCAATTGACAAGTCATCGTAGTGGCTATATCATTACTATTCAACTGCATTCCAATGCATTGCGCTTTACAATTGAGTATGCATTATTTATTTGATGTAGATGTTACTAATAATTTTAATAAACTGTTTAGTTCACCGAATAGTAAACTCTATATTGGACGTTGCCCAAAATAAATTCGACAGTTTTATATTCCACGTAGATGTTTTTGCGTCCTCCAATAGACTGTGATTTTCCTTTGACAATATCCTAAACAATCTGATTTAAAATAGTAAACATTTCTTGCGCGAGCCATTGGTACATATTGTTAGTTTGATATTTTCAAACTTTATATTTCCGGATAGATGTAATGTAGCCTTTATTTTCCTGGCATATAAAAAAGTACACCTTAATAAGTTTAATAATTATAAGCTTATATTTTCAGCGATAATTTCAGACTTGAAGCAATAATTGAGAGTGTTATTTTCGTTAGACGAAGACCCAAGAAACGATATAGTGATGAAACTTTACAGAAAAAAATTAAACATCGACCATCATGATCTGATCATGTATAACCGCGCAAGGTACTGGACCTCTGTATTCTGTGGACAGCACCATAATATAAAAGAGTTGTTGAAACTATATTTTTGCATTTCCTAGATTCATTAAATGAAGAGGAATACCGAATAGAGCACCGTGCCATACTGCGAAATTGAAAGAAAAATATATACCCGTTTTGTCTTGGCCCAGAATTGCATTCCATTTAAATCAGATCAAAAATGTATGGGACACGTTGAAAAAGTTTACGTCCCCATTCCTAAACCCAACAATAGAAGTTCTAAAAGTTAATATGCACAAACATTGGCAAGACAATGCAAAACTCCAAGGGGTGATAAAAACTTGTGTTTCCGGTATTCCATAGAATTAATGCAGTCATTAAAGCTAATGGAAGACTAACAAAATAATAATATAACATGCGCATAATTAAATATAAATAAACATTTTGTATTAGTAATATATGTACACCTGTTTTAATTTTATTTTTATTAGATTTGGAAAAATACCAAAATCAGAAAGTGGTTCTAATTCAATAGCCTGGTACTATAATTATGCGCTTTTAAGATGTGAAATTGAAAAATTCCAATTTTTACTGTTTTTTGCATCCTATATACGTTGCAGAATTTTTGAAAAAAATTAGCTGCTCTCTAGTGTGATCCGAACTCACAATCTTATAGTTGAATTTGATGGAGCCTGTGGTTGATTAACTTAATCACTAAGGTTGATATATAACCTCTTTCCACGTGTACATCTTGGTTCTTAGCGGTATAGATCGCGTACGGAGTTTGTTCTTCGTACAGGTGTTTTTCGCCGTGTTTTACCAGGTGCGACACTTTGCAATTGTCTGCTGATGATGACAACTTAGTTGTCGAAATTCGTATACAGAATTACAAAAGTTAATGTGGAAAGGGGTTATATATCAAACTTAGTGATTAAATCACAATCTTATGCTTATTCGGCATGTGACATTCGACCATAGAGAACGGCGATGCCCATTCAGTTAATTAAATAGAAAGTAAACAAATAAAAGTAAATTAATTAATTAATTTAAAAAATTCATCGTATACACGATGTAAAGGCAGTAGAAATTAGAATTATTCGATCTCACGTCGTAAAAGCGCATAATTATATGCAATTAATATCCGCTGCGGGTTCCATTTAGTATTAGTTTCCATAATGCAATTTATGGCACGTTAATAGATTCTAACATCACTGTTCCGTGTGGTCGTGTGGTTTAGACACCTGGTAATCATGAAATCGTGAGTTCCAATATTACCAGAGTTGGGAAAAAAATTTTCAAAAATTTGCTGTTTCACATCGTAAAAGCGCATAATTATGTGGAATAATGTTTTGTCCAATTACATGGGCTCGTTAGATCTGAAAGTACTCAGGTGGTTTTATGCGAATTTCATAATTTTATTTCTACCTCTCACGATGTGCCTCATCTCTACAACAGATTTATTGGTTTAATATTATTAATGTTTTCTTTTGGACGTACGATCTTCACTTTTCCTGCAGGATTCCAGTAAAGTACTTTTTTTTACATATGTCTATGCATTCTTTCTTGAACGTATACTTCAGCTTTCCTAATTTCCTTTTTCTAATTTTATATTTTCTTTCTGCCTGTTTTCATTTCTTCCACAGTTCTTCATTGGATACAAATTTTGGCCACCAAATTTTCAATATAATTGTTAAGTCATCTATTTAAAAATAACAGGTGAGGCAATAAGTATCACCCTTTTGGAAAGTGCTGCCATTTTTGCAAATGGCATAGTCAGTTTGGTTTTGACATTTGTGAAATGAGGACGTGCGAAATTTATAGTGAATAACAGTGAATCAATATACGCCTCAAGAACGCGCGATAATTGTGACAATGTTTGCGCGCTATAATTCGTCAGTGGTGTTAACTTAACGTGAAAAAGCAAAATTCTCGGTTTTATGGGACGGAAAATCCATGAATAATTCATGAAGCATCATTACACCCTCTCGAAGTTACCGTGTGGTGTGCACTTACGTCGGAAATGATGATTGGACCTTATTTTTTCGAAGGAGCCGATGGTAATGCTATTACGGTGAATTGCGACCGCTATAGAGCCTACTGACTGAATTTTTCTTACCGGAAGTTGACAATCTGCATTTGAAAGACATATGGTTCTAATAGGATGGGGCCAGTTGTCATACTGTAAGTGACACAATGCGTATTTTAAATGATACCTTCCCATCTCGGGTAATCTCGCGTTTCGGTGATTTGGCTTGACCAGCCAGATCTCCAGATTTGACTACCCTACACTTCTTCCTCTAGGGATATCTGAAGTCGTTGGTATATGCGAACAAGCTCTGCACATTGGAGGAGTTAAAGAATATCATTTGAGCCGAAAGTGACAACGTGGCACAACAAATGCTGGCCACAGTTATGCAAAATGTAATCAAATGAGCTCAAATTTGCATGAAAGCTGGCGACGGCCATTTATTCCAAAATTATTTCCATTCCAAAATTAATTGAAACAAAATTTATTATTCCGAATAAATGTAATTAGTTAAAAACCAAATGAGTTTTTATTTTAATCAAAAGTTATAGCGAAAGAAAATTAGATGATGCTTTTTCCCCACTCTTGATTCGCCAAGTAACTTGTAAATATTACTTATTACTTCTTTAGAAGCACTTGTATAACAGTGTAATAAATATTTTTCAATATTAAATTCGATAATTCGGTTGACGTGTGGTTTTGTTTTATAAAAGCCAGTTTAAAGAATCGTCCTAACTGGAAATACTTTTTTAATATAATCTCTTTCGTTTTTTACTGGTTCTATCGTATATCTTCACAAAGCTCTGACTATGACTGACAATGACACTTTATATTATTTGATTTTTACAATAATCGCATTGATATTTCAGGAAAGAATCGTTTTGTAGATTAAATTCAAAAAAAAAAGAAAAAAAAACAATCTGTACATCCAAATGGTATTTTACTTTCTGATTATATTCTTGGTAAATTAATAATTTTTTTGTATACTCGATGCGGTCTACATGACGCGCGAGACTGGCTCGTTTTAAATCACGAAAAACGAAATGCTTTAATTTTCAATTACTGTAGGCTTTATAAATATTAAAGGGAGAAAAAGACACGAAGTAGTATCGTAGTAGTTGTACTAATAATACAGGCTCGGTTTGTGATTCGCGGCTCCCTTTTTTCCGTTTGTTCGCATTATAATAAATCATGTTGGTATAAAAAGAACCATCGGACCGGAACAAGAATCCAAAGAAACTTTCGTTGCGTGTATCTGTGAGTGAAGTAAAGATACTCTTTACAAGGATCTAGTTGGAGAGTTAAATATATCGCATGTTGGTTGTGTCTAAAAACTATTAAATACGACGTGATTCAAATAATTAGCAAAATCGAAATACGAATGAGTGCTGAAATAGTCAAATTTAGCAGACATATCTAAAGACATTATTGCTACGTGTTTGGCAAGATTCGTTAGCGACAATAAAACAAATCGTTTGAAATAACAAAAACAATTTCAATAATTTATTATTAAACATTAATTGCGTAAATTAATTGTAATTAATAAATGACCATTAACTGCTACGTAATAAATAAATTATATAGCAGGCTGATAGATCAGTGATAAATTACTGGCTTACTTCGCCGGAAATCTTGAAATTGAGTCCGACGATCTGCTGTCCGGCAAGGTTTTTTGTGGTTTCCATTTCCTGCTTAAACGAATACTGGCAGCCGAAAATTTTAAGCCGTACCACGAGCGAGAACATAATTCATAATCGACCAACACCCACTGTAATTCCCTTTAAGTTGATGGGGACATGGATTATTATTATTATTATAGCGTAGGTTTCACTCATTTTCTCAACGCCAAAAAAGGACTATTATTATTATTATTATCATTATTATTATTATTATCATTATTATTAGTACCTTTCTATTTAAATGTAAATAGAATTAGGCTCTTCCCTATTGTGTATTTAGAAATCTTCTGACGATTGAACAAGTATTTAAAGTAATATCTGGATCGAGATTAATGGAGTTATGTAAGAACCATTCTAGTGGTAGAAATTATAATTTTGACCTGAAGGCAGTACATTCAGCGTTACTCTTTTATAGCGAGGCAAGATGGTAAGTAAGTGAAAAAGTTTTGCAACGTGTTTATGAATTAATAAATAAAATGGGTCATTTATTTAGAAAAAGAAAACAGACCTGGAACCGAGAAGCTCCGAGATAATTGATCTATGGTAAAACTGAACTTACAGGTCCACATATTCAAAAAACGAACGTAAATATCTTAGTGACCAAGTTAGTGCTTTTTGTAGAAAGGTGGAATTGTGGAGTGCCAATATAAAGCAATTAAAGTTAGAAATTTCTACAAATGTGGATGAATTTGTTAAAACTTACAAGGCCGAAGAACAGCATATTGAAGTTGTTTTCGAAACCATTGAAAATCATTTAGCTATGGCGGCAAAGAATTTTAAAAAGTATTTTTTCTTTTGACGAAAACTTCATAGCAAATTACGAGTGGATTAAGAATCTATTTCAAAATGCTCCAGAAAGTCTCGTAACTGCCGAAGGAGAAATCTTTATAGACTTCACAGGAGGTTGGAAAATCAAAAGACGATTTAGTCATAAATCGATGTTGAACTTTGGATGGGATGGATGACGAATTTTCTGAACTGAAGACAAGAACATTTCGTATACTATTACCATTTTAAAAATCCTACCTTTGCAAAACAGGATTTCCTCCAATAGCTGCTTTTAAAACAAATTATAGTTCTCAGCTAAATATAGAACAAGAACTCATAATGGCCAATTTGAAGTATTAAGCCTTCTTTCGTAAACTTTGCTCTACACGACAAATCCGAAGGAGTCACTGATAATAATGAAACTTATTTGAAATCTATGCTAGAGTGTATTTTATTGCATTTCTTTCAGAAAATTGAACAATTAGAAAACAATTATTACTTATACGGGTCCCCAATCTAGTGTTATAGCGCCCCCTATAGGAAGCTTGCTTCAAGGGTTAAGTTGAATGTTGTACAAAGCTCAGAAACAATAATTAATAAGGTTTCAAGAGAATTAGTTGAAAATATAAACGATGTCTGCAAAAAAACTTTTTTTTACTGCACCCAATACCATTGAAATAACACACGTGAAGATTTTCAAATGCCTTTTATGTTATTTATTATATTGAAGTTCGTATAGATAAGTGTTTTTTCTAATAAAAAAAATGAATGTCAGAATTTATTAGACTCGTGATTATTTATGATTAATTCAATGAATTAAACGTAAACATGTCGCACTCAGTATACTATAAATGTTTCTATTATGACGCAAGACTTTTCTCAGAGTACATCTTTCCACAACGCTAAAAGTAATAAATTTCGATTGGAAGGATTATCAAAACGAAACGAAATCTATTTGGCGGCCTCTAATGCTCATTGTTGGCAACGATTGACCTTAATCTTGCGGTATCTCGACTATAAAAGAAATAGATAGCCAGTTGTAATTGAAATTGATTACAACACTTGTATATACGATACTAGATTCATCGTATTGTATCTGGACTTATTAAATACGAAAAACGCTATGTAATTTGACGCATTTTTAAAATGAAAAATTAACATGAATAATGTGCACTCTTTTGTAAATATTACCGTTGTCACAAAACTGGTACAATACATTGAAATTACTCCTATTGAATGTAAACATTTTCGATATATTTCTAATTTAAGTTTCTGGATTTATTGGTATTATATTAATTTAGTGGACTGAATAGAAATCGATTTCATTAGGTATTACTTGTTTTAATTAATCCACTTCAAAATGAAAACATGGCTGTACGAATACAATATTAATTGCAGTAATCATTTCTAAATATTACCACATATTCGATGAACAAAATCCATAGGGAATGATTATACATTTGTATTCTGTGCAGCTTTAATTTTTATTTCTCACCAGTAGACATTATAAGTCTTACGAGGTAGCAAGTCTAGTCAACTACAACAATTCAATGATACGATAGATTAAAAACATAGCTACCTTTTCAAACTGACTTCGAATTTTATCTGCTGTAAAGCTAAAAGTAAATAAACATCATGGAAAAAGTTTTTAAAAAACACTGAAACATTTTTAAAGTAAGTAATGTACCAAAATGCTTCGATCTTTACGAAAGTTTGTGTTATTCGAAATGTTATTAGAATGAGGAATATGGTCAGTGCACCACAGTAGTGAGTGTGATAGTAGGTAAATGAATATATATATATATATATATATATATATATATATATATATATATATATATATATATATATATATATATATACGAGGGGAGGGTGGTCCCAGAAGTACCCGACTTCTTCGGAAAGAAATATATTTATTTTTCAACATAATCTTCTTTCAGCTCTATACACTCTTCCCAGCGTTGTTCAATAAGTTCGATACCCTTTTCAAAATAATGTCTTACTCCTCAAAATAACCATTAACTGGTAAAAATTAACTGCCGACATTACTTCTTCATCGTTGGAAAATCTTTGACCGCTGAGCCATTTTTTCCAGCTTGGGCACAGAAAATAATCCAAGGGGGCTAAATCTAGCGAATAGGGTGCTTAAGGTAGCAATTCGAACTTTAGTTCATTAATTTTGGCCATTGAAATAACGGGTTTATGAGTTGGTGCATTGTCAAAACAACACTTTCTTCTTAGCCAACTGCGGCCGTTTTTGCTTGATTTCTTCGCTCAAACGTTGCAAAAAGTTCGCAAAATACTCGCCGTTGATAGTTTTCCGTTTTTCAAGATAGTCAATGAAAATTATTCCACGCGCATCCCAAAAAACCCTGCCTCCAGATGAAACAGTCTTCTCCTTTTTTGGAGCCGGTTCTCCCTTTTGAGTCCATTGTTTTGATTGTTCTTTTGTGTCGGGTGTGAAGTGATGGACCCGTGTTTCATCAATGGTTATGAAACAGCTCAAAAGTTCTATTTTGTTGCTGTGAAACTTCGCTAAACACTCAATTGAAACATCTTCACGACACTGTTTTTATTCGAGTGTGAGCAAACACGGCACCCCGTCTCGCACAACAAAATATAATTATTTTCCGCCCAAAAAATGTATAAGCTGGTTGACGATAATATAAATGAAAAATTATAATTCAATGCGCTTTTTTAAAATTTAAAAATATACTTAGATAACGCAATTAAATAAACATATTTTACTTTTTGAATAATATGTGAAGTTGACTATTTATATAGGAGGTAGTTTTAGTTAAACAGTAATTTAAAATCTTATTTCAATTTTCAATACGCTAGTTCTCAACATTAAACGTTTATGTAAATTCATTAATAAATGCTTCGTTTGTGATAAAACTAAACGAATTACAAAATCAATCAAAAATTGTACCTCAAAATACAATCAATGAAAATAACTTCGTTTAATGTGTCCGATAAATATGCCCGAAGTGCATTTATACATTTTGTTTATGGTCGAATTAGACATTGCCAATTTTGCTTTAGATTTTCCGAATTATGTCCACGAATATTACATTATTTTCTATGCATGCATTACTGCAACAATAATAACTTGAGGCAAATTAAAAATAATTCATTACATCTGGAAATAATTTACGAAATAAAAACTTCATTAGCATTTTAGCATTAATAAATTCCATTGAAAAATTGGAGAAAGGAACAATCAAAGTTAAAAGACATTTTGTAACAACAGTAATAAGTACACGCTGAGAAAAACAGACAAAAGAAGTACACTGAGAATACAAAGAAGTAAAAGCATAGCAGAGATTTCGATATTGTAGAAAAGAAAAGTGGATTGAAAATAAACGTGGAAAAAATAAAAATGGTGAGACAATGCAGTAACAGGCTTGTTGTAAAAATTTAAATAGGAATTCGAGAAGGTAAATTACTATAAATATTTAAGAAGGACGATAACGAAAAACAAGAAAAAGAACGTAAAAATAGAAACCACAAACTCACCGCACTAATAAAAAAGTCCTGGAAAGAAAAAATGTTACCAAAACAAACCGAAAAATATAGAAACGTTTAAGAGGTGCAGAAATGGTTTTCCATAGTTCCACTAAAGCAACGAGAATAGTGTGTCTAGGATATGTGCGGAGAGCGATGCAGGAAAACAGTAGTATGAAAACAATAAGAGATTGGCATCTCAGTAATATAAGAGAAAGGGGTAGACCAAGAGTTAAATGGCAGAACGAAGTGAAGGAAGATATCTACTGTCTAACAAGAGGAAAATGGAGAGAAAACAAAAGGAGACAGCTTTAGAAAGAGGCAGCTGGAGAAACGAAGAGTTGTGGGATACACATGGGAAGTAATCCAATTCAGGAAATGGATTTCAAGGGCTTAAACATAAAAAGCTGAGGAACTCCATACGAAAGTGTGGTACCATTCATATATCCGTATATATATATATATATATATATGTATATAATAATCTATAGCTTGACATCACTCAACAGCTTAACACTAATTACAGGGAACTTTGGCAGACTGAGTTATTATTGTGTCCGCGCCCGTTAACCGACTTAAGTACATAAGATCATTAGCTGTCTGTACTCACCTCAAACAAGGGACAGAACCACGAAAAAAAACTTCCATAACAACAAAAATTTTATCAATCAATACGGCCTATCAAAATAAAAGGAAATTAGAAGACTATTTAATACAATCTGCATTACCTGTGGTAGCAATAACTTTACCAAGTATTTAGTTTTCAATATTTATTTCGAAAGAATGTTCTTGAGCATATCTGCACTGATTCTAATATTGACTCTATTAATTAAACCTGTACTCTCCTAAAAATTTCGGTAAATGTTGGTCGAGATTATCCATATTATTCCAATAATATTTTTGGTATGTATATATTTTTATGATAATAATAAAGCGAAGTAAACGAAAAATAATAGAATTAAAATGGATATGGTGCCCGGTTTCCAGCCTATGCTCGGTAAGTGCAGAACCAGCTACGCGCAGCAACCTAGTACAACGCTCAATGTCAGAAACACGAGACAGACCGCTTTTTTTCACCAAAAATGGTCGCAAAATCCGTGAATCTATAGAGATCTCTAAGCACCCCAAATAACCTTAACCGTGATGATGGCTACCCCTACACAACGCCTGGCAATCCTGCATCTCCAAACAATCCAACGACAACAGTAACGCTCCATTGACCCATGATCCATTACCCATATATAAACCCGTCCACCATAGAGTTACAACAGGTTCAGTGCGACAGATAATAGCAGTAGCTGAGCTCTTAAGATGTCCCATAGGAGTAGGTACAAAACATCGACAGCTATACCAGTGACGCGGTTCCAGTCCGGAAGCCCAGAAGAAGATAGTATGGACCACGACCGTGGAAGTCTACGTACCAGGTTTATTGAACATAATTAATAATAATAATTTAATATATAATATAAAGTATTAATTCTTCCAACTATATCCATATATTTAAAGTAGGCAAAGTTTTATTGCGACGAACCCTACACTAGAACAGTAGTTTCGTTTATTGTGAATATATTTACATGTAGAAACTCATAAAAACCGTATCTCAGAGAAATACGAGCGCCATATTTAAAACGCGATTATTAAAATTCATTATCCTTAATTCACGACGCTCCAAAAGCTAATGATCTGTTTTATAATGAGACTAATAAATTTGCACCAACATTTTGTGAACTAAAACAATGAATAGGTGCAACATCTTTCTGTAAAAGGATACAGTCATCCACTGATGTAACTCTCTCATAAACCATCAGCATACATTAGATATTCAAAGTTTTTAAAGTTTAATGAGCATATGAGTGGAACTACTGATTAGCCAGACCATGTGCCATCGAACGGAACAAGTAATAATCGGACGGCGCAATATCTGGGGAATATGGCGGGTGGGATAGGACCTCCCATTTGAGCGTTTCTAAGTAGGTTTTAACGGGTTTGGCAACGTGAGGCAGAGCGTTGTCATGCTGTAGAATCACTTTTTCGTGCCTCTGCTTGTATTGTGGCCGCTTTTCGCGCAGTGCTCGGCTCAATCGCATCAATTGAGTTCGATACTGTTCCTCAGTGATGATTTCGTTCGGTTTCAACAGCTCATAATAAATAACACTGCCCTGGTCCCACCAAATACACAGAAAAACTTTCGCAGCATGAATATTCGACCGAACCGACGACGTAGAAGCATGTCCGGGCAGTCCCCATGATTTTGTTCTCTTTGGGTTGCTGTAATGAATCCATTTTTCATCGCCCGTAACCTAAGTTCCTTGTTTTTGAATCATTCCCAACGCATCCAATCGCTGAGAAATGGACGACTCCTAATGCTGAAGCAAGCTCTTTTTGCGTTTGGCATGGATCCTCATCGAGCAATGCCTCCAATTCAGCGTCTTCGAAGGTTTTTGGTCTTCCTTCACGCGAACGGTCGTCGACATTGAAATCACCGTCTTTGAAGCGACGGAACCAATCACGGCACGTTGTTTCACTTAGAGCAACATCTCCGCAAACTTTTTGAAGTTCTCGATGCACTTCAGCCGCCGTTTTCTTCGAATGAAGGAAGAAAAGCAACACTTCCCGCAAATGACGATTATTTGGCACAAAATTAGACATTTTCGCACAACCAAAACTATATGACGCAAAAACAAATTCACTAATGTGTCAAAGCGGTTTGTTTACCATATATCTAAGCTTGGTTCATGACATTTTGGTTATGTCACAATCGACCAGCACTTACTACTGGAGCCATCTCTTGAAAAACAGCGAGAACTTAGTTGCGCACTTAATATTTAAGATTACCTCGTATATTCGTAACCTCAACAAATTATTAGAAATTATTAACGATAAAATGTAATATATACCTACACTAAGAAATATATCAAATTTTGCAATCTAAACATTCCAATATAAATTAAAGTCTTTATCTAATTACTTTTCAATCTATAGAAATGTAAAAAAATTAATTTTGAATAAATGCCTGTTTATTTTATCCACTAGGTCGTTATAAAAATCGATATTCAAGAATTATTACAAGTCATTACTGTTATTATACGTAAGGTAAGATAACTTTAGGTGGAAAAATGAGTATGATTTTTGAACACACTTTTCTTCTTTTACAAACATGACCATGAGAAAATACTGTCCATTAAAGCAACAAATCTACAATGTACAGTTAAAATCTAACGTAAGTATATGTACGCAGGTAAATTCTTGTGAAAGGTAATCGACGCCTAGGTACAAAGATGAATCGAGGAATGTCCCTTTGGTAAGCTAAACGCATTAATATTTTAATTACCATTGAATTAATTAGATACTTAAGATGATTTATTAAAGAATTGGAACGCCTTATTTCCTTAATGGTTTGTGGAAAATTAGATAATATTAACAATGTTCCCTACAATAACAATATTTATAACAATGACTATCATTAAAATATTACTCTTCGCGGATACAATATGTATTTATAAATATGTATTACGCTGTTATTAAATTAACAGCCACGCTGACCTCCTGGAACATGTCCCATATGGTAAACAACGTTGTAGACAAGCTTAATTACTGTTCCAATCCATTTACTTCATGCTCGTAAAAAAGATCAACACCACTCAGTAGTTCTTGATGGGAAGAAAAGATATATGTGTGTGTGTATGTGTGTGCGTTCGAACAAATGCTAGCAAGATATATGTATATATACGTGTAAGTACACGTATATATATATACACTATACAGTAAATAAGTAAATATAACCATAGATTATTCATTAAGGTCGTCTGACTTAAAAAGAGATTATTATGTGTTAAATAAATGTGTTAATAAATATTTGAAGGTCATATTAGATATTCATAGTCATAATAATTATTTTTACAAAAAAACAAGGAAATAAAAGAAATTTCCGTCGTTTTATAAACGTGCTATTATCTGATCACACTTCAAAAATATAATGATCACTCTAATCTGTCTAATTGGCGATTGATTAGTATTCTCTGTATTTTCTTAAAAATCTTCGAAAAGATAGTTGCGGATCAACTGATTTTTGATCTTAATAAGCATAAAATGTTATAATTTTATTGATTGTATAATAGCAGTACTAAATATAACTTATAGATATAATTTGTAAAATCGATAATGGAAATCTTTTATGTATCTGTTGAACTACTTAAATGTTATCGATCATAACTTGTTATTAGTTGTACGAGCCCCGAGTCAAAAGTTTGTTGGAAATTAATACAGGAACAATTTTTGTTGAAGAAAATACTAATATAATCTCCTATTATATCAATACACGTAAGCAAACGACCAAATTTAGATCTAAACAATTAGAACATTATATTTACACAAAAATATATTTGTATATACGATATTCATAAAATCGTATTATGAGAATAGTTATCTTGTAAATTAATTCGAAATTCTATGTAATTACACAGGCCAACCAATAAATATTTTTTAAAAACTTTTTTCAAATTTCAATCTGTTTCTTGTGTATTTTGGTGTTCTGAATCCAAATTTTCAGTCAGTTCTTTTCTACTACGTACCAATTTTTCGCAATCTTTATCTTTTGTTGGGTACGATAGTATTAAAATATACAATTAAGATTTAAAGGTACGTAATTTATTGTCAGAGTATAATTGAAAAATTTAACATTTTATTATTACAATATGGTAGTGTAAGTTTGAATGTGAACAGTTTTTTAATTATTAATCTAAAGTTTTGTATTTTCTTAACCTCTTCACGGTAAAAGTTCGAGTGTAGCTTTTCCTTTTACATGATGCTTCTGGAGTTGCTCGTAGAAAAGTCCAACAGTAACCTCCCATCATGTTGGCATTCCAACGACCCTGATACCGTTCCTCCATCTCCTTTATATCTTGGCGGAAACGCTCCTTACTTTCAGCTCCAAGATTGTCAGGGAAAAAATTGAAATATGTGTGTAAAAAATGCAACTTCACACTCATGTTACATCCAAGTTTAAAAATTGGTTTCGGAGGATGGAGAGGTGTATTGAGTGTAGAGGAAATTACTTTGAAGAAATTAAATAATAAAGCTGTATAGCAACAAGAGGTTACTTGATACCCGTGTTCGCTAAACATAGTTCGATCTTGCGTTCGTCAAATCATCATGCTTCCGACACATGATACCCTTGCTTCGATAACCTTTTGCCATCTTTCGGTAAGCTTCACAATTATTCTTATTAAATGCATATGCAATTGCATATATACACAATTAGACATTTCGAGTTTTCATTCATAGTTTCTCGTTCCCAGATGAATCTACTTTTATCCAGCCAAAAACTGCTGATTCAAAACTTATCGAAAGTTTCAACAAGCAAGGAATTTTATAGAGAACAAAACAAGTGAAAGTCTGAAGGCCCAAGTTCCAACGAGTGTGGCGACTAGTCTCACTCAAGACTCAACAATTTTTTGCAGGTGATCAAACTTTTGTGTGGTTCAACGACATTGCGATGAAATACAATTCGTTTACAATTAACAAACGGCGGACGTTTCTAGATGATGCATTTGTTCAAAGTGTAAATTGTCGGCAGTATATACTTCATTGCTTCGTTCTTTGATAGAATCCTGAAAAACACATCTTTTAAATCCCGCCGTACAGAGGGTATAACTTTCCCCTGGTGAATATTTGCTTTGCAGACCAAGACCATTTTCTCACCACAATATTGTGAACATTTAACTTCACATTCTCATTACCAGCTACCAATCGCATCAAAAAAAAGGAAATGCATGAGGAAAGTTTAATAACTTTTCCCATGTATACGGATTCTAAGAAATATGTATGTACGTGCCGTCACTACTGAGTTCATGGGGAATCCCAAACATCCACCGACATCACGTCGTATGCCTTTATTTTGTCGTCATCCATCAATGAGTCCCCTGACTGACGGTCGTTAGTATTAAAATCATTAGCACGGAATTCCATGAACCACAGTGAACATTGACGCCCACGTAGAGAACTGTCACCTTAAACTTCACCTTCATTTCCACATTCAACCATATCGCTCAATTGTTTTTCAAAAACGAAGTTAAAATTGTAAACCGTCGTGTGGCATAACAAAAGGAGGCGAAGGTCTGTAACACTGGTGCCTTTTATTGCAAAATTGCATCGCGATTTTGTCGACAACCCAAAAACGAAAACAAAAATTGCGCACAAACCTTATGATAATTCGATTTCCCTTCATGAATATCAAAATAGAAAATCTACCTTGCTCTTCTTATTAAATCTTTCGATAGACAAAGCTAATTTCCTGTTCATGGTACATTTACTCCGCATAAATTATAAAAAGAGACAATATTCAAATATTTAGAGCATAAATCTCTTCTTTAATATATTTGTATGCTTATGTATCAAGGAATCGCTCGTAAATTGATTATAACTAAGTGGGCTGTTAACGAATTCTTATATACAAGTTTCGCTTAGAAAAAAATGTTTTCCCCCAAATCAAAAATTCGTTTTATAAAAGCACATTACTTGAAAATATATTTACATACATTTAAGTACCTTACCGTTGCTTTCCAACGTGAAGAACCAAATTAAATCGACTGAATTATGTAAAATGTTACTGAAGTGTATTCTCGACAGAGCTTCTGAAAAAAAAATGTGGAAATGCGAAAATAATGCGAACGCCAGTTTTTAAAGTGGTACGCATGAAAAACGATTTGAAAAAAATGGTATAATTTTCGTTTTATACATTAAAAATACACATATCCAAAACTTTGTGCAGAGGCTTTCCTTTTCTGGGCAATACGAGAGGCTGTACGACATTTTTACAGCATAAAAAATTAATTTAGTACGTTTCGCATTTTTTGTTATATCATTATATTACGCTTAAATATTTTAATAAATGATTTTCGCATGCTCCATAAAATTTTAAAAATTTAAATCAACAATCTGGTCTTCACTAATCCGCATCTTTTATTTTTGATGAACAATGACTCACCGGTTTTGTTCCGGATGAAATTCGTTTTTTCTTTCGAGTTATGCGAGATAATGAAGTTTGCTGCCTTATTTAGTTTGATGTTGCAACTTGTGTAGGAACAGTTAACTGTATCGGGTATTGTCATTTTTTGCAATAAACATGTAAACGAAACCAACACAAATACTTGATGAAGGTGGACGTTGTTACGTGAGAAAACTGTCGGCTTGTGCGGAAAGTAATTTCGTTTTCTCTTGCAAGAGTTATTAGTAAGCTTACAGAAACGAATGCCCACTCATTGGCGGGGATGATATATTTCGAAAGCGGTTGGATGTACCCGAAGTTGAGATTCATATACGTACGGTATATGTATGAATGCCGGATTAGATTGATGATCGTGAATCGACGATGTTTTTTGTTATATTCGACAAGTGTTAATAGATTACTTAACCGATTTTCGACATTAGAATACACTGGTACTATTACTAAATGTATTGTTTGCAATATCAATATTTTACCGTACAGTATTTTTGTGTGTAAAGACATGTTAATAGAAAACAACAACGGTTAAATAGGCAACGTGATGTACCATAATATAAATTTCTATATGACTTTATTTTTATGTTAACTGTGTGCAACATTCCACAAAGTATTGTAGACACTGAAGAATTTGGAAACTTTTGGGAGAAATACGTTCCGGAATGGAGATTGCCAACAAGAGATCAATTACAATATAATTTTTCTCGGGTGTAAAACACGGTTACGGATCAAATAAAAGCAGAGTTAAAAGACCCAAAAATATAACTAACGGTAGATGACATAACGGATGCGATTAAATGTGTTAGTGCGCACTTCAAAACACAGTCGGCAGAATGCAGAATATTACAAAAGACAAAGGCGGAAAGGATAGTAAAAACTATAAAATATAAGTTTGCGAAGTTCAATATATCGGCAACTCAACTTGTAATGTTGGTTACAGATGGGGGTTCGAATATGGTTAAAGTTGGAAAGTTATTAATATTATCCTTAATTGCTTCATGTAACCTGTTTGCTCCATGCATGTCATCTTGCAGCTGAATTTATTAGAAACAATTATCCAAAAGTAGACCAATTTGTAGTTTCTACTAAAAAAGTTTTTATTAAATAGCCAAAACGCATTCGTGAGTTTAAACAAACTTGTCCGGACATTTCTCTGCTAGTACAGCCGGTATTGATGAGATGGGGAACGTGGCTTAAAGTTGTTTTATATTATGAGAAATTTTATTATTATATACATTATTTAACCTTGCATCTCAAATTTAAATCCGCAAAGTGCTGAAGCAATTTCAGTAAGTCAGCGGCTAGTTTCAGATACCGAAGTCCATACTCAAATAGAGCAAATTTCCGAAAATTATTCAATTGTTTTAGATACTATTTCCAAATTAGAGAACACCAAGCCGTTATTATATGAAGCGCTAAATATAGTATATTACCTCAAAGCCTTGTTAGGAAATCTATCAGATAGTATAGGAAGATTAACAGCCGACAAATCGTGTGCGGTTATAAATAAGAATCCCAATCTTCAAACTATAATGCGTATAGACAAGAGTTTAACTGAAAACCAAGAGTGCAAATATGATGCGAACCTTCTTTTTAAATTCGCGAACATCACATCATTAGATGCAGAACGCTCCTTTTCCAAATACGCCAATATATTTTCACCTCGCCGTAGGAGTTTGACTGAATCAGCACAGGAAGGCATTCTAGCGACACAATACTAAAGCGTCATCAACAATACATAGAAAAAATTAAAATAATATGTAAATACATTTATTATATTTTATTTTCTGATAGTAACTGAGCCATACGCTACTGCGAAAGCACTCGTTTCTGTAGCCTTAATTACTAGTATATTTTGAGTCAGCCATCTTCATTTTAAAAGCTATTTGTCTTTGTATATTTTGATAGCGCACAGTTTAAGATTTAGCGGATTAGTAAATATATGCTATTAGAGCCACAAGTTGCCAGGAAAATAAACTCGTATGAAATTAACTTTTAGTTGACTTCCATGCTTGCATGTTCCTTTTCCAGCCATGACAAGATTTCACAAGTAGGATTAGATATTAAACCGTTATCGAGGAAAATATGGCAAACTAAAATCGAATGTTTGTGTTAAACTTCGACGTGAGAAATAAATGAATATGAAATGTTATGATAACATTACTCCAATTTACTGTACGCACCAGTAATATCTTCTGTTAACCCAGAAACACTATAAAATTCACATTTCTCAAGTCGATTTAACATTCCCGTCTCTTTATGTGTGTTTACGCATGTGTTATGTACACAATTTGCACACCAATTTCCTGCGTCCTAAACTATAAATAAGCGCGCGTGTATGTGTATCCTTCTCGCCTTTTTATTGTACACTTTTATCGGCCGTTTTCGCTTATCCGGTAAATTTTATTACGGCTTAAAAATTTTAGTATATAAGGCGAGCGGTGTGCACAACTGTTGAGAAACATTAAAAGTAGGGGATGGCGGGCAGGCGCTAGCTATAAAGGAAGGTGACAAGAAAAAATATGAAACATTATGAAGGTTGCCGGGGTTGGAACGAATGAAAGCATGCTTATCTGTACATTCTTATTCTTTCCTCTTCGTCCTGTCAAATATCGTATATAGCGGCAGTGGCTGAAGCCTTAACCGCATTGCTACCACTCTGTATTCTAGTGTGTTAGCACGGTCCCAAATTGAAGGTATTAAATCTCGGCAACGCTTTTCGCGCTGGATTTTAAGTTCGTGAGAAATTGGCTTGTCAACGGTAGATACGTTTTCCGCGGCTCTTTATAGGTTATATATTTTAAAAGATACCGTACTTTTACGCTGTCGCGTCAGCGTAAAAGTTTTAGAAATATTTCGAGGTCAATATACTACAGTAAGCGACAAAAGCCTTTCGCATCAGCTATCTTAAAGCGTTAATTAGTAAAGTGTTCAGAGAAAAATATTCTTTCAAAATTTGCTACAGAAACGTTCAAAGAAACGAATTAATAAATTTGAGATATCCAGCGAGTACTTAATTTTCACAATATACATATGTATTTTATCTTCATGATATTATCCAATTACTTCTAGGAAAAGATAAATTACTGTAAAAAGAGGAAATATTATCTGGTAGTTCATTTGACCTCCCTATTTTGAAACAAACATTCAAATTAATGTAATGATTTGAAATTTTAAATGCTTAAAAGCTTTGTTGAGCTATTCCTATCAACCTAAGCAAAACAAATAATTAAACAACAAAAGTGAGTTAGTAGGCATGAAATGAAAAAGTTATACTTCTACAACTAGCAGTATTTATTTTACTAATTAATGATTAATCACTTAACTTTAAATTTAGCTCTAAAGTTAAATGTTAAGATAAATGAAGATGACTATAGTAAAGCCTATTGTCCTGCGACTTTTTCAGATCTATTGTAACTTTTGTCTCCCTTGAACTATGATTAATAGTAATGATAATAGTAATAATAATAATTATCCACGCCTCAACATCTTTCAATAGCTTAATGTTAATTATAGAGAGTACTGCCAGTCCATGATTTATTAGTGTACATATGCTCGTGGTACAACTTAAGATTTTTAGCTGTTAGCATTTACCTTGAATGAAAAAGGAAGCCACGGAAAACCTATCGTGTGTTTAATATCAAAAACTCGCTGCAATAAGCCGGTTACTCACCATCGAATTATTAGTTATGATGATAGGTAAAAATAAAGATTTATGATTACTTGAAGTGGCAGTAATGCTCATTCTGCTTCTACATTTTCCCAACAATTTTGGTGTTCATGTTTCTCCGGAGTCTCTTGTCTTTATATATACGTTTGTTGAAGCTAGCCATGATCACGGCTTTTTTAGATTCTATATAATCTTGGCCCTGTTTCAATTTTGCATTTTAGGCTCAGAAATTTCAGGTCAGCTAACTGATCGGGTCCTCCTGTCGGAGAGATTCACTTCCGCTACAGTGATGATTCCCACAGCTTCATGTAGCTGCATCGTCTTGATCCATCCTTGTCTTTCTGGTTTGTTTTTCTCGTGATTGATTCTTGCTTTCCAACTTAAAAATTTCTCACACTATCGCTTAATCAGATAAGATTAAATACAACTGGGTTGCACCTGGTGCTCTTACCTGTGGACTTTTAACGGGTACTTCTACTTTTAACTCTCCTTTTAACTTTTCAGCTTAGAATTTTGATAATTTAATCAAACTTATCTATACATTTCTGATGATTATTTTCGACTTTGATTAATAACAGACATCAAGCATGACTTAGCTATCTCATCGAAGCGGAGTAATGGGTCAAGTATCATATATAATTAAGAATATAAAGCGCATTGGTTCTTTGAAAATTTCTGTAGGAATGGATATTAGACCACTACTGTTTATAATCTATCTCAAATACTAAGAACTAGTAAAGCTTTCCTGTACAACAGATAACACTTCCATACTGACAAGTGTAATTTCATCATCAAAATTGCACGTTAAAATAAACGAAAATATAAGAAACGTATAGATTTGTTACAATTCTAGCAAATTTATTATTCATAATAGCAACAATAATAAAAATAGTCATAATATTAATATTTTCTCGCCTAACAGATTTACAATCTAATTATAGGACAGAACGTATATGTAGAAAGTAAAACACATACAACATGTTATATATTAATAATAAATCATTGCATATCTGTGTGCATATACACGTACATGCACGTGCAGACACGCGGACACACACTCACTCACGCAACTACATAAATAATATATGCTATGTGCATTAGTACGATTTGAAAGCAATAACGACAACAGTGACAAGTGAATATCTATGTTATTGTTACACAGTGTATTGTAACATGAGCTTACTTTATATAAAGGTGAGTTACTGTCCTCTCACTAAGGTAGTAAAACGAATTGTCCAATCTAGCTTCTAGTCTTGGAATGTCATGATACCTTGTATATTGTATTATATTGAAATTACTGATTTGTTAAACGGAGTTTAAAATTACAACAATATTGACCAACCGTTGCCTTTTATGTGTGCGGTGTAGTACGATTGTATTTTGTAGAAAAAATATGTCATAAAGTAAACAGAGACATGCACTTTGTCTGGAATCCAGAGTTGATAAAATTCATTTATTTTATTCAAAGTAGTCGCCTCCGGCTTCAATACAACGTATTGCGCGGTTGAGTAACATGTCGAATGGATTTTTGAGGCCATCTTTAGAGATGTCCTACAAAATAGCTGTCGACGCCCTTTTAATGGCTTCGACGTCGGCATAAGGCTGTGCTTTCATCGGCAAATGTAGTTTGAAGAATAGATAGAAATCATAAGGGGCCAAATCCGGTGAATACGGTGAATGGTTGATAGATAAAATGCCATTTGTAGTTAGAAAATCAGTGATAAGTGTCGAGCGATGAGATGGTGCATTATCATGTAACAAACGCCAACTAGCATTTTCACGATATTGAGGACGCACACAAAGGATACGCGCCAAAATACGTTTCAAAGCACATAGATAATATACAGCATTGACTGTTTGGCTAGTTGGTACAAACTCTTTGTGTACTATGCCTTTCGAATCATAAAAACAAGTCAACAAAATAAATTTGACTTCTCCAAACGGCTTTTTTTCGGTCTTTTTTCGCTTGGATGCTTCCTTTCACAGTTTTGACACTTGGTTTCTGGATCATGTTGAAAACACTACGTGTTATCGCCAGTTATAATAGAATACCTAAAGCTTTCGTCCATTTTTGAGTCTTTAATCAAGTCTGTACAATTGAATTCGGTTAGCTTGTGTGGTACAAACCTTGCACAAATCTTTCTCAGTCCCAAATGCTGTGCCAAAATGCGATGAATTGAATCTCTGGAAATATTTAATTCCATTCCCACGTATCGCAATGAGGATTTCGGCTCATTTCTTATTAACTGAAATAATCTTTGAAATTATATGACGGATTCGTACTCGCACCATATCTGTCTTAAAGTGCTAAAATATAAATCTTTCCGCAACCCACTCTCTTTGTAACAATAGGATTCTTTTTGCGTCATCGGTAGCGCGTAACTCTGTTATTTTTCTGAATAATTTGTAAATCTCTTTCAACATGACTATCCTCAAATTTGGTCTGACCTTTCTTGATAACTCCGCCTAGGATTAAAGTGCGAAACAACGAACTTTATTTCTTAAAATATTTAAAATAATAAAGCGCTCCCTGTAACGAGGTTTCCCAACATGTAACAATCGGCTACTTCAGGGATACAGGATAACTGTGAAATTGTTTAGTACATTCGGGAGACTTGCAAATCACAGCCTTTGTAATTGCGATTAATGCATCTATCCATGGATGAAATTTTCGAGTAGTTTCTGCCACGAAGAGTACGGTCTACACGGCTCATTGTACTGTCTCCATCACTAACGAACGTTCATGGTTGCTCTGTTAAAGTTCAGATGTGTTAAGCTATATTTTACCAGTGTTTTTACTTACTTCTTCATTACTCAGCTTTGCTAAAGGTGACAATTTAAGAGGGTTCAATGTGCGCACTATAACGTTAATAATATAATGTTCCTTTATATCCGTTGTCTCATTCACGCATTACAAATCTGCAACGTTTGTCGTCTTGGTAATTTGAAACTAGCATTATACACTATTTATTCCAGAATTGTTGAAATTGCTTTTGATCAAGTGAATGAAGTGGCAAATTAGATCGAACTTGAAATTAAATTCAGCATGTGATGGCACGACCGTTTTTTATTTCTAATATGTGCTCTAGTATTTACGTGTTTCTTTCAATCTCATTGATCCCAACACATTATGCCTATCTTATACATTACACAATATTTTAGCACCATTATATTTTAATTCAGAATACTCCCAACAAACTTGTTTACTTGGTCGGCCAGTAGCCACTTTCTACCACATTATTCGTTCGGCATTAACAAGCTGCGAATATATTCGTCTATTGTTGAGTACATCGAGACAGATTGTCTGTCACAGTTGTAAGTGAGTTCGGTCGACTGTCCCGCAATACAATACGTTCCTCCATCATGAATCATATTGTAACTTTAATAATTATTTTATTTACCATGAAGCAGTTATGGATCTGTGAAATGTACATCCCTATAGTACTAGAGCTCGAGCTTAAGTATTCTCACTGTTGCTGTTCGCACTGGGCGACTGTCGCTACAATACATCCCTGCATTCTGGATAAAGTGCACAACTCTAGTTGTGAATCTATATTTGAAGTAGGCAGTAGGAGTCCAAGACATTCTTGTATCATAGCTCGATTGTTGAAAGATAACTTTTCTCATCTTCGAAAAAGAGAATGATACAATTCACATCACACAGTAACTTCTGGAGTCCCTCGTCAGTCCAACACCTCTTGCAGATTGATTTCAGCCTATTACAATAACTCAACTTCTCTATGAAGCCAATAAATATAAAATGGACTTCGCCACTAATGATATTTTTTTATCAAAATCAAGATCGATCCCTAACTGTTTCAAAGCTGATTCTGAGAAGTGTTGACGTTTGGGAGTACTAAGTGGACCGAATCGGATTAGATTTTTTGTACAAAATCTAATCCGATTAATTCTTATAGAAAAACCCAATTTGTTCACAAGAATTAGACGTTACACATACCCAATCTTCAATCTTTCGAAAATATTTGACCTCCCTTTCGATACAAGATGTATAGATTGTAAGTTATAGATTCACGAATATTAGCTCGAGCTACTGCAATATTTACATTTGGTAAAATATTCTAACAAATGTGGTAATGTGGCATTGGTTGTGGTAATTACTTAGGTAACTATTTCGACAATAAATGACACGTAATTTCTAGGAAAATTTAGTGAAAGAAAGTCCATTTTGGTGATAAATATTAAAAATTTTGACTTTGAAAAATAATATAATGTTTGTGGTTAAATAATAAACTCTACTCAGCACGACTTGCAAAAGATTAAAATAAAATCTTTACAGTCGCTTTTTCAATCGCTGAGAAAAAATATGTATCAATTCTTTTGGAAAACCCTATAGAATAATTTCAAAAGTAGATTTCTTGAAAGTGTTTAATTTCATTTTCATCATCGTCTTTGAACAGATAGTTCGAGATTGCAATTAACATAAAATTGTAGCAGCATATCTTCTGTGTTTTGTTCTTCTTTTCACAAGTAAAGCTAAAAGTAATATGGAGAATGAAATTTTATTAAATTACGAATTACAACCAAGGAATAATATCAAGATTAACGGTTATTAGATTTACGGTTATAAGTACTTGATTTGAAACTATACAATGCATTAGAGCGTTAAGATTATATAAACAGATATCTACGTCGCACTTTCTTAAGCCTTTTCATCGGTGATTGCTTACTGCGGAAACACAAAGTCTCTTAATGTAGATTAATAAACAAACTTCTTTTTAACTTGATTTAATGGAAGAGAATTATTGCAAAAACAAATAAACAATTATAAGACTTCTTACGTATTTATGTGAATAGTATTGTGTAACTTCCTATACTTTACTTTACCAGCTTTATTCCAATCCAAATTATTATTTTAGTTGTAACCTGTTCTTAATCTAAATGACGCAATAAGAATGCCATTTTCCCTGTAGTGGATATCAAGTACCTTTGCTCTGTTTATACATTGACCCGTTCTCTATCTGATTAGATAATTTTTTTATTAATTAAAAGTTTCTCAATTGGATTTCCTCGCTAGGTATCTTCTCCAGTTAATTAGTGAAACTCTTGATTAGCTATTTTATCTAAATATTACGTTCTTGAATCTTAATAACGGTTTGTACATGAGCAATAAAGTCACTGAACTTATGTTAGTGTTCTTTACGTTGTAGGTCTCTAAGTTGTTTAATAAATAAATGTTAGTTGTAAAATAAATATATACATAGCAATGGATACATATACATATACATATGTACAAATAGCAAATGAAAAAGAAATATTTGAAAAGCATTTATGACCATTACTACACAAAAAGTTTCAACTCTGAGTCTGTTATTTTTTCGTAAATGGATCATGTTGAAATTAGAGTTGCTGTAGTATCTCTTCATTTTTTTTCAGTTAATGCAGTGTTTCTTCAATCTTTTAATATTTGAGATTTTCAGTCAAAATTTTTATCGCGCACACGCCCTCCCTCTCTGCTATATAATAATTTTCTATTATAATTGTAATACTGGTTTCTCTTTTCATGCGTTTTAACGCTAACGGCGCACCACGTCAGTGCATTCATTACATTAACACGAAAGGGTTAATTCATCGATATTTGGCAACACTGATCCACTGCACTGATAAAATCAGAGTCAGTGTTTCTCTATCGCTCTCTTATCTAATCGCTCTGTTATGTTCGTCATGTCTGAAATTCTTGCGGCTTCTCGAATAGTTCCGCCTTGTTTCGAATATTTTAAAACACTTGTCGCGACCATGACGCATGCGTATATATAGCATGTAAATATTAAACCTCGTTCAACTCCAGCCAGTCTCAGGCGAGTCGATTCTCGATTGTGTATGTTGTACTTTACGTAAGTGAGAATTAGACAATAACGAAGCATCAACACGCACAGACGAACGTTGTTCTGAAGATAAAATCAAGAAAATGTTTGAATTTTGGTTTTACCAGCATTGAAGTAAATGAAGAAGAGAGGCCCCTGTGTGTCATTTGCGCAAAAATTTTGCCAGCAGACAGCATAAAACCATATTAGCTGAAATGATATTTATAAACGCTTGCACGTAGGTACGTTATTGAACACTGAAAGTTCTTCGAATTAAAATTGAAATTCTATGAAAATCAAAAATTATTTTTCAAAATTCGCAAAAATTCTTACTATCTTCAAGCTAGGTAAACCAGACGACATCCCCCAAAGATACAGACACATCGCTCAACTCAAATATACCTACACAGCCAGAACGACTCATATACAATAACGCGATGGTTGTGCGATTCTTGATGGCGGAGCAAGCCGGCTTTAAACCCAAACGTAATTGTGAAGACCAAGTATTAACCCAGACCGACTATCTTTTAATGGCGTGTGAACGGGTCATGATAGATGCGACTACATGCTACACAAATGGGCCATAAAGTCGAATTCCGGATGCGACTGTGACGTGAAGAATCAAACAATCAGACACATAGTGTACGAATGTGGTCATCGGGTATTCCCTGGCACACGAGAAAGTTTCATAAAAGTCGTCCGGTGGCTCCAACATCTTAATTTGAAGCTTTTTAGTCTAGATTTGTTTTCATTTTATATACATCTCCGTCTAATCTTCCTTTTTTTTAAACCTTTTTTGTAACTGCCTGGATATGTACTACCATATATGATTAGCTAAATAAATAGCCCAATTTCTAAATTTTTCAACAGCCCCCTATTCTTCATTGATTATTTTTAATTTCCAAAACTGAAAGGGTTGAGGTCACCATAGAGCTCATTCCACCACAACCTTTCCAGTTCTATTATGATTCTCACGTATCTTTGCAGTTTTGGTTTTTTAGCATATGCCTGATAAAGTTGAAATTATCATAACTCTTTTGACCAATATCCTGTTTCACCAGATTTGGCAATTTAGTCTTAGAAATTCAAAAACACTTAAATTATCGATTCTTCCCGCAGATCAACGTACTCTAAGATGTTGACTTTCACATTCTTACCTGTGTAAATGATTCCATTCATCCTGGTCTTCCTGGATTGTTTTTCTCGTGGTAGTATCTTGCCAACGAATCTTGAACCTTTCACATGTAGGAAAATAATAATTGAGATCCTCTCTTGATCAGGCAAGAACAAATGTAAGTGAATATGTTAATTTTATAGAAGAAAATGTGAAAAATATCTTTTTCAAGCATCTCAATTTGTGCTCGTTTATTTCTGATAAAAACTAGTTTGATACAATCAATTTGAAACTACGTTGTATGATTTCGAGGCACGATATTAAATTCAAATGTTGAAATACCGAAGAGATTTTAGTATAGAATTTAGGTTTTGCAATATTGGTTTCTTCGTTTGCATTTAATAAAATTCTAAAACGCGATTTGTAACCAATAACTGTTAAATATGAAAATTTAACGAGAACTACGTCGTAAAACTTACAGTGAATTCTAATATTTTGAAGTTAATAATAGTTATAAATTTGAGCGCTCTAAGTTGTCAGACATATCAAACAAATACTAAGGAAGAAACAACAAAAGATTGTGCTAACTTAGTTATAAAGTAAGTCTTAAATAAGACGTAATTATTTATAGAGGCATTCACGTTATTGTCACTATTATCAGTGTTAATTCAGTAATTTAATACTCATTGTACATATTGTAAACTATACTCGGAATAAAAAGAATTGGGAAAAATAGAAAAAGTAAAATCAATGAACAGCATGCGAAGAAGTGCTATTACTACAATTTATATTGTTTTTCCAAACAAATATAAAAAACGCCTCCGTTTCTTGAATATTGAATTTGTTCTTAAAATTCCTTTATCTAATTAAAACATCTTCAATACCAAGAAAATCATAACGATATAACACTTAGATTCACGTAATGTGAGTGACATCGCCGGCAAACATCTAGAGGAAAATATTTTCAGGCCATTCAATTCGTTCTCCTATTGCATTCAATTTCTTTGACAGTTTTTGTCTATTGTAAAGAGCATTTACACGTTCCACCATTTCTTGTCAATGTTTTTATCTCCGTCTAGGAAACATCAGAACACAAAAAAGTCCCTTCTCGAGAGAGATTAACAGATAACAAACGTCCTCTTTAATCGGGCTTAAGTATCGACAGAAATGAGTGTCCAATTGTGCGACTTAATCCCGTAGATTACCTAACATAAATTCTCGGGAACTCGCTTTATTTAGGAAAGGTGCAGAAATGTGTTTTTTTTTGTGTGTGCATACGTCCGTACCTACTCAATCTTGGAGATTGGGCCCGGAATATATTAGGATAAAATCGATGGATGGGATCAAGATTGGAAAAAATCTAAAACATTAAAATGTTACTGGAGCGTTACAGTTTTTTTTGTTCTCGTGTTATTTTAAGTAGATAAAGAATTTATGAACAGCGGAAAGTAACATTTCTTGTATAGATTGCTTGCTGTAATTAACATTAATCAAGATACCTGAGTTCAACAGACCTGTGACAAACATACACAGTCTGTCGCAGAGAAAACGGAACTTATTTCTTAGTAGTGCCACCTATTAAAAAAAATATACGTCGGTAAGGTAAATCTTTCACTAATGTTATGACAACATATCACGACATTTGCATCATTAGAAGCAGAGAAGTTATCCATAAAGTAACAGTGTGAACTTGCCATTGGTCGAAAAATGAATTTTGAACAAAGAGCAAATATCAAGTTCTGTTTTACGAGGGAGCGTTTTTATATTCGCGGAATGGGGGACAAGGGGTGGAAATAAAAAAACCAAATTATTTTTCTTTTTCAATATATTCACCCGCAAGACGGATACATTTTTCACACCTTTCAATTAATTTATTTATACCCTCATAAAAAAATGATTTCTCTTTATCTGCAAAATACGCCGAAACTGCCTTCTTGACTTCATCATCGGCAGTAAATTTTTTACCCCGCAGCTCTTTTTTCATTTTCGGAAACAGGTAATAATCACTCGGGGCCAGGTCTGGGCTGTAGGGTGGGTGATTCACAATTTCGAAGCCCACCTTATGCAGGGCAGCTAACGCAACGCGGCTCTTGTGGACGGGCGCGTTGTCGTGCAAAAGCAGAACACCTTTTGTCAATTTTCCCCGTCTTTTCTCTTTAATGGCTTCTTTTAGTCGCTCTAATATTGAAGCGTAATATTCTCCGGTTATAGAAACACCTTTATCTTTATAATCAATCAACAATATTCCTTCCGAGTCCCAAACTACCGTTGCCATGAGTTTCCCAGCTGATTGTGACACTTTAAATTTATTGGGAGGTGCTGTGCCCTTTTTATGCCACTGCATGGAGTCTTGTTTGGACTCAGGTTCATAATGATGAACCCAAGTTTCGTCTCCAGTAACAATTCCACTCAATACACCATCCTTGTCTTCATTACAGAGGTCCAAAAATGCACGCGAACACTCTACGCGCTGTTGTTTTTGCGGCGGCGTGAGCATTCTCGGCACCCATCTTGCGCTGACCTTAGACATGCCGAGATGATCGTGTAGGATTTTAAAAATTGTTGTATCGGATACTCCAACCATTTCTGCGAGTTGTTTCTTCTTTAGTCGAGCATCTTCGAGTACAATTTGTTCAACTTTTTGGATAAGTGCTGGCGTGGTCACCTCAATGCCCGGCCTCGGGTCGTCTTCAAGGGATTCCCTTCCTTGTTTAAATAAACTATGCCACTTGTACACCATGGTTTTTCCTGGACAAGAGTCGCCGTAAACCAATGACATCTCATTCATTATGGTCGCAACTGATTTTCCTTGCCTGGTAAGGAACTTTATAACGGCACGATATTCGATTTTTTCCATATTTCACTTTTCACTCCTGATTATGTTACTTGGTTGACGATAGCTCAAAGACTAACTGTCTAATAACAATGAAACTTCGTATTTATACTAATCATGAGTCGCTGCATAGGCCACGCCCCCAATGCGCATACTCACCCCTCTACAACCCGCTCATTCCGCGAATATAAAAACGCTCCCTCGTAAACTCGGTAAATGGTTTACTGAAACTTTTAATTTGATGAAACAAGTGTATGGTGATGCGTGTCTACCACGTACGAATGTGTATGAGTGATCTAAACGACTTAAAGACGATCGTACGGTCATAAATGACGACGAACATCCTAATGCAAAAAAATCTGTGGTTGCAGAAAGTAGCATCAATCTTGTATGTGAATTTATCAGAAACGAGCCGAAATCCTTGGTGCGATACATGGGAATGGAATTAAATATTTCCAAAGATTCAATTCATTATGACACAGGATTTGGGACTAAGAAAGATTTGTAAATGGGCCACAGTTCTTGGAGAAAGACATTACGTAAAGCTGAGCTTGGTGAACTAGGTGAGCTGGGTGCTTTATTACATTTCCGTGACAAAACACTAAACGTTCATCAAGTGATTGGAGACATAAGAATTCACCACAGCTAAAGAAAATGGAAACATCTCCACAAATTTAAAAGGTTATGCTCACGATTTCTTTTATTCCAACGGAGTTGTTTACTTGAACTTTACGCGCGAGAAACATGCTACATCTTTCTGTGCTACTTTAGAAAAATTTCATAAATCCATTAAAAAACGAAAACCCGGAAGAAGGGGAAAGTGTGATTCTATCCGCCTTATAGGCCTGATCTGGTACCCTGTGACTACTACTTTTTTGATTTTCTTAAGCAAAACTTGAAAGGGGAAGGCTTCGCTAGTGATGATAAAGTGGAGGAAGCAGCCTCTAAATGGTTAAAGAAAATTGAACGAATTTTTTATAAAAGTGAAATAGAAAAACTAGTCTCGCGATACGAAAAGTCTTTACAAAGACTTGTCGATGTTGTTGAAAAATAGTATATCCATTTTTTGTTCAATAAAAATATATTTCCTGCAAAAATATGCTTGCTTCATAGGCAATGGATTTAGTTTCTAAACATTCCTCTTTTTTTTTTTGAGTAGACTTTTTCTATGTAATTTAGAGTAGCTCAAGTGAATGCGCTTAAAGAACTATTCTATTGCTCCTCCTTTTCTATTAAGGCGTCCTTTTGACTTTGTGTGACAACGAAATCGCCAATTTTACTCAGCGATGATTGAAGATAATTATACCATAAAGTTTAATTTATTCGCTTTTAATCGTATCGAACTTTTAAATACCTTTATTGTAGTTATCATATTTTAATACGATTAATTTTAAGAAAATTACAAATAAATATTAGTAACTTTTGAAGTAAACATAATAATTTATATTTTTAGAAAAATAAAGTAAAACATTCGATTCTTTCAACGTTCTCAATTTATATACTTATATACACAATTTTATAACATAGGATCGTCAGCCATTTTCCTCCTTTATTTAAAGCTCTTGTTTTTCTACATTTTATATATAAGTCAACCCTAAGCACCACATGGCTTTAAAATGATCCCAAATACCTCATAAACCCTTCTATTTTACTTCTTTTTATGCATCGTAAAAAGAGAAAAAGGGTTATTTGTATACTTTTTTTATGTATACGTTTTATAACGTCGGGCTGAGAAAGGTTAGATATATACTTACACGCTCGGCATTTATTTACACGCTTTAATTAAGAATATATTGCAACAATAAACAAAATAAATTATATTGAATTACATCTAATTTTAAACTTCAATTAGAAGGGAAAAAATATTTGAGGTAACTTCTTCGGACCTACAATAGCGACGATAGAAGAAACAAATTTTTCATAGACATAAAAACCACTATATGCTTCAGATTCGATGCATGGGAATATTGCAGTGATTGGTCTTTGTTTTGTTTAAATTATTTCCATGCAACAATGCAACAAATTCCAATGAACATAATTAGTATGATTTGATAAAAATTTTAAGAATTTATAGTAACAGGAAGGAGGAAGAAAAAGAACTTCCAACTCTTCATAATTCCCGTCAATATTTACAGAAACTTCATAAAGACTTATTTTGCTGTTAACAGTTTTAAAATACTATTTTAGCCTCACTGGTGACTGCCTTAAAGAATTAAAATTTTCGGCATATATTTCGCATCTAAATTCAACAGTTCCGAAGATACTGTTTGTGAAACTTCTTACCATTTTGCTCATTAGTTAAGTTAGTAATATATATGTAATCCGTAGCTTTTAATTTTCCACCCAATTCATCTCGAATAATCGCAAGAATTCCAGAAACTAAATGATTTTTCTGTTATTGTTTCAGATAATTTCTGTGTCAGAGAATTTGGTGTCGAAGTCTTTCTGAAATGTAAATTGACTTCATACAAATGCACACATACAATATATTTTTTAAACTGTGCTACGTCTTCTTTAATTTAAGATCAATATCCTGCATATTAAATAAAACAATAATAATAAAGGAATTAGAAGAACTGAAAATCTATAAAAAGATTATTAAAGTAAGGTAACAAAATATATCGGCAAAAGTACAATTAAGCAGACAAAAATCAAAGCCATTCCAAGCTAACAAAGTAATAAAATAAGCTTATAAAAAATTAAGAACGAAAACTCGATTGTGTGATTCTCACACAATTTCTTTAAAAATATTAATAATTATTTCACCAACGCTGTGGCTTCTTCAGATTGAAGAAGCCACACTTCTTCAGACTTAAGAAACGCCAGTGTTGGTAAAACAAATGTTACTATGTTTAAGTCACATAATTGAGTTATGGTGTTTAATTTTGTTATGGATTTTGATCAAGTAAGAGCCACATCAGTTAACTACAAGGTTATAATTTGACTCCACTATTATTTACAACTGCAATAATAGACTAATGAAAAGCACGAAAGACGAACAGGTAAAGTTGTAGTTAACCATAGAAACCTATTCCCTTGAAAATTGAGCGCCTACTGTAACTTGGATGATACTTTATTAATCAAGAAATGATGATAATAAATAATTTGCAAAAGAAAGACGCTCAAATTAGAAAGCGCTTTGTTTGACTATATTTACAGCAGCCGAATATAGTTCAGATATAGAAATTACAGTATTTACCATACTATAAATAGAACAATTCTAAGAAAGAAAAAGATATACAAGAAGCACTAGAAAACCTTTCTACCTAACATTGAAACAAAAGACGCAATTATTTTATAATTTTATTTTTAAACATAATGTCTCTAACTTCATTTGCATCATTTGTCCTGCAACAAATTTATTTCGTCAAAAAAAAATTATTTCTATTTGTCTTCAAAATAGGCATATCTCTCCTCTTTTAATTGGTTAATTGGTTATCGTCTGAAAAATGACATTCTCTGATGTTGTTTTTGAAATCTCTTAATAAAAAATGATTGTCGGACGAGATCAGATCCGGAGTATATGGTGAACAATTTAGCTCAAATAAATTACATTCCCAGAAGGTTTTTGGACTTTGGCTACCTCGTGAACTTGTGCATTATCACGAAGAACGTGGGCTTCCTTCTGATGCAATGCTGGACGTTTTGGACTTGGAGTCTTATGTAATTTTGTTAATGTAATACTGTAGGTAAATGTTGTAATTGGTATGTACTCAACAAGAATAACACCTGCTGATTCCAAAAGACGGTTGATGACTTTCAATTGATTTAAGATATGATAAGGTCTCATCCCCATCTTCTACTATCTTTCCTTTGTTAATACACTGCAAAAAAATACTTTTTAAAACTTGTTTTAACTTTAGTTACTTGTTTTGAGTGTTTTTCAGTGCTGTATTCAAAACCGAAAACCGTTTTTCTCCATCACGTAGTGTTTTCTCACAAAAAACAGGTTCATCTTAGGAACAATAAACCAAATACAAAAAAAATATGGATGGTATATTTTATTTTATATTTTATTAAAATCATAGGTAAACAAACATTCTTCATAAAAACAACACAAAATTTGTAAAACTGAATGATCTTGTTTAATAGTCGTTGTAGTATCGTTTTCTCTCCCCAGCAAAACTTAGTTTTGTTCTTCTTCTGCTGTAGGATCGCTGGGGATCGTCCCTATTCATTTCCTAGCAGTAGTCCGCTATCATGTTAATATTCCACCTTCCTTCATATCGCTTTACCATTTTCTTTATATCTTGGTGAAATGAAACACTTGTCACTTCAACAAAACTCAGAAAATACATGTGTACAGTAGAATCAAGAAACGCATTTAATGAGAAAGCAAACAAAGGTTTAACAACTACTCAGTGTTGCCACACGACTAAATTAATATCTCCCACGGCCAATCTAAGCCTAATTGTAATTATTATGATTAATTACTATAATGCTTACTACTTACTGATTATATTTTAAACAATTTTTTCATCGCGGGTCTGTGATATTTTTCGGAGAATTCTGTTCCTTTGTCAAAAATGTGATGATGCTTTGATATGATGTTCAAGTTTCATAAAACTCATTTTTCGATTCGAAACATTTTATAAAGCACAAAATAAAGAACGAAGTGAAGCCAAATTTTGCACATACATAAGTAGAAAAATGTTATCACTATTGAAGGCCAGTAGCTAACGCACAAATAGTTGCTTTTATAACGGTAAGGTACACTTTTTCTGACTACAGAATCAAGAGTTGATATTCAAGTAGCTATTTCAAGTCTATTATACGCAAGTGTGTTTTGGCTACTCAACTTAGAGCAGAAATGGATCACCTGGGTATAATTGCTGAAAAAATAGAATATGGTGAGATAAGGAACGAATAAATAATAGAAACAATTAAACAAGAATCTATAATATTAAAATTAAAGAAAAGACAAATAATATTCATCCATATAACAAGAATAGATTACAATAAATTAACAAGAAAAATATTAGAAACTAGTAAAGAGAAGAAAAGAGAAAAAAGAAGAAAATTCACATAGAAGTGATAGAAGATAGATTATGCAAAACAATGGCTAACATTATATGACTATGGTAGAACCGAAATATTTGGAAGAATTGAATAAAGTCCACAGTTGAAATTCTAAATTCGACGTCCTAATATGCATTAACTTAACTATTCCAAAACATCTCCATATCAGAATATTCGCGTATTCAATATTACTCATGTGAGATGCAAAACGCCTGTTTTTCAACTGTTATGTGCCGCTCATGCTTGACCTATAAAATCACCCACATTAGTGGTAAGTCTAACAATATCTTAATGGAAGTTTAATATGTAATTTGTTTTGAAAGAAAACTTTCAGATATACTCAAATTCATTTAAAATAAAACGAGCTAAAATAATAGTTGTTAAATGTTATTTAAATTTAACTAACTTCTTCAGAACATAAGCACCTAACATAACTAACACTAAGTTATTTGAAACATTTCATAAACTTACTAACGCTGTATACGTTTGTACTTGTCAGAGATAATATTTCTTCCGTAATATTAGATACACTCCACGAAAATATGTAATTAGAGAGAGAAAGAGAGATCTGTGCAATATGGGAATTCCCGGAAAAATTATTCTAGTTATATTTTACATTCGCAATTTCTGAGCGCGCTCAGGGCATCTATAATAAACGTATCATAAACGTTTATATATATTTTATGTACTGTTAGGTTCAACGGGCGATCTTTAACCACATATAAAATCTCTTCTTTTTGCTCTACATAAAAGAGCGCTTTTCACTTTAAAAAGCACACCTCCATATCTAAAAGTGCAGTTAAGGTCTTACAATTTCAGTTATTACTTCCTAGTTTTGAATATCCGCACAGAATCTCGAGAAGGTTTTATTATATCTGGACACGTATTCGCCGTTACTCAGAAGTTTTCATATATTTGCAGTATCTTACGTATCATTAAAATAAATTTGTATTTGATATTTTCATGTTCAGTCCGTTGCAGTAGCATTTATTAAAGCAGTTAGAATCGAATCATTCTATTAAAATAAGATATATGTTAATTTCTGTTATTAACTTCTTGGATTAATGTAAAAGAAATCTCATTCGTATTCGATTTTCTTTGACGATTATACTTCTACATGTACATATATATAATCTATGTTACACATATTTAAATTAAAATAGTACTCTGTGAAGCCTTGATTGTCCATGACTCACTTCATATAGACAGATTGAGAATGTTAGGATATAATCAATATAATTTTAGTGCTATAGTGATTTATCGATCTTTCCTAATCTTGTTCAAGTTCATTATATTTCTCGCTATTCAACCACGTCTTCTAATTTCTCTTTTACATCCCCTTTAATTGGTTATAAGTGAATTTAATCACTCAAAGTTGATTATAACCCCTTTCTGCATTAATCTTCGTATTCTGTATACGTATTTCGACAATTAAGTTGTCATGATCAGCAGATAATTAAACAGTGTCGCACCTGGAAAACTACGGAAAAAACCCGAACGAAACAAATTCCGTTCGCGATCTGTACCGTCGAAAGCCAAAACGTACACTGTGGGATTATACATCAACCTTAAGTGATTAAGTTAATCAACGTCAGGCTCCATCAAAATTACCTTGGTTATAAGAAAAGTATATAAACTCATTGACTCTTTCCACACTTAATGAATTGCTTTATGAAAGTATTTCTTCTGTCGATAATAAATCGTCTCGCTCAAGTTACTTTAGAAACTCAAATACTAGCTTTCTGTAGTCAACCGCTCTAGTATTATTTTATGCCACCTCCATGTTACTCGTTATTGGTGGTTTTATGTGTATGTTTTAAATTTTTGTCATTTTCAAACCCAACTTAAATTCTTACTTGGAAAATCGTGAGTAATAATATGGACGTACAAAACAAAGTCGATGAGATAAATACCCGTTGATCCATCTGCGCATCATAATTAATGGGGTACCTACGAACTCACATAGCTGCTGTTTGTAATTATTAAATATATAATTAAGCGTTTCACGATGGGAAATTAATGAAAATTAACATTTTCTGTTATTCTATCGTTATTACTAATTACAAAAAATTAATTAAAAACTTTCTACAATTGGACAGGACTCAAACATGTATTGATCCTGTTTTAGACGATTGCTCTACCAATAATAAATCACCACTGCTTCAGTTTCAAGTTTCTTAAAATCCCATAGGCACATAATGTAAATTTTTTATTAATTTTCCATCTCGAAGTTCTTAATTATGTATTTATATATAATTATAAACATTAAAGTTGACTGCGTGGTATAACAATTGGATCTGCTCCATAATTTAATTTAGTAAGGCATTTTAAGAGACTCGAAATTGTAATGGTTTGGTGGCTTAATGTAGAGCAATCGTCTAGAAAACGATAGATACAGGTTCAAGTTCTGTCCAAATGCAGAAAATTTTTAAATAATTTAATGCAATCAGTAATAATGATGAAATAGCAAGATATGTTAATTTTTGTAAATGATATATTTATATATAATTACACACATCAAAACTTCATTGCGCGGTATAACAATTTGTTCTGTTCTATAATGTAACGTATGGCATTTTAAGAACCACGAAGTTGTACTGCTTTTGTAGCTTAATTGTATAGAAAACGATAGATACTGATTCGAGTTCTGTCCAAATGCAGAAACCTTTTAATTAGTTTTTTGCCATTAATAATAATGATGGAAAAACAGGAAATGGTAATTTTTATTTAGTTGTTTTTTTTTCGAATATTGAGTTATATTAGAATGACGTTATTTTATTAATTCTTCAACTTTCATATATACTAATCGCGAGAATTATCTTCTCTTAATGTTTTAATTCTATAAATGTGGATGCCAACAATGCAGCCGGATAGCGTATCGTCGTAGACATTAAAATTACCAGTACCAATCTGACTCGTAGACTTCCGCGGTAATTGTTCATACTCTCTTCTTTGTCTCGCTTTCTGGACTGAAACCGCGTCGTCGACAATTCTGCTACCGACATTTGGTCACCACTTATATGGGACAGTTCGAGGGCTTAATTGCTGCTACTGCTTTCGCTGTTGCGCAGTCTCGTTATTGCACTTAGACTGTCACACAGTGTCATTGTTGCACTGATACTGTCACGCAGTCTCAGTGAAACAACGAAAGCAGCAGAAGCAGTTAAGCGCTGAAGATGTTCTAGACAAGAGGTGACAAAACGTCGGTAGCAGAATCATCGGAAACGCTGTTCCAACCCAGAAGCCAAGAACGAGAAAGTTACCAGCACGGAATTTTGAAAACCATTCTTGAACCTTTCCTACGTTAAGCTTCATCACCAAATGTATTACACAATTATTTAATTACTTTTGTTGCATTATCTTTTTGACATTTATATATATTCTACGCTCTTATCAACTTCAATGCTGAAACTATGACGCTTTAATGCTTTTACGTAGTTATACGTCTGCACCCAATAGTGGTAAAAGTGAAGTTAACACACACAAATAACCAAGGTTCCAATAATAACGGGCCAATTATGTGCGCCATCCATACATATTATTGCGCACTAGTTACTAGCTAAATTCTACCTCGAACATTCATATCATTACTGAGGCGTATTATTTAAATAATCATTTCAAACTGAATTCTATTTATCAATTTCTCATATAGAAATCAGAATTTAACAATTCTATATAAAATTTCCTTTAATAAATCGTGTTTATAGATACCACGAATTAGAACAGTCTCCTTAAAGTAGGGATCATCCACAATTTTATTATACGTGCAATTAGATTTATCAGCTCTTTCAACTATCGAAATTATATGTAAACTTAAAAAAATTGTAGTTGCTCTGAAAGAGGCATTTTTGGAAACGAAATTTTGAATTCCCGGAAAACCAAGTTTTACGTCGATAAGCGTGTTGTAACGAAGAATATTTACTTACATTTTTAATACGATGTGCGTTTTTGTTTACTCACGATGTGATAAAAGGTATAAACACTTCAAAATAACATCATCAACTATTTCTGGATGAAGACGATATTTTTGCAATTATGTAAACAAATTTGTCAAGGTACAAAATTTATAAATAGGTTATATGACGTCATGCAACTCGAGGAACGCCTCGGAAATACTGGAATTCGTTAAATAATTTAAATATTAATTAAAATGTATAAAATTCTTTCATCTTAAATAGATATTATTAATTATTACGTTTTAAATAAGTGTCTAGGTACGTCACCTACAAAAATATATTTGACAATAAAGCTTACATATGCATGTACTTTGATCTGGCTAACGGAGAAAGAACTACTTGAAAATTGATTTTGAAGTTATTAACGTATATTATATTATAACATGTATCTATCTATATTATTATAATGGATTGCATTAGGAGAAAATACGAAAGAAACAAAATCACAATCATGACAAAACTATAAATAAAACGGAAATTAGAAATTTACTCAAAACATAAATCAGGTGTAATGAAACAGACGCAAATATTATTGAATAATACGCGAATGCAGCAAAATGAAATGACGAGATTACACTACTAACATTAAGAAACCATAAAACCGTCAATATAATATTATATAATTTTATGTTTTCAACTTTTCCCCCTTGTGCTAACCCATAAAGCCCACTAAAAAATACAAAGTCAAGAAATAAGACGACACTTATCGAAAGATCTACTAGAATTAATTATTGTTAAATTAGTTACCTACTTATTTCTATATTTTGCCTAGTATCGGATCTTCCAATAAGAGATTTCATTTTGATATGTAGAAAAAACGAGTATTTTTAAACGAAATCATCGGATGTTTATTTAATTGTAAAGAGGAGGGTATGCCATTAATAATGGAAAACAATATCGGCCAAATGACTGCCACGCCTACGCTTGCAGGACCATATACTTTTAATGAAATTTTCCATCACCAATTCGCACATTTGCGGCTGTATGTCCTCGATAACTTCACGAATTCTATCTGCAAAGTCTTAAATCGATTGTGGGCCATTGGTATAGACCTTATCTTTCACGTAGCCTCAAAGACAAAAGTATATAAGTGTTAAATCACAAGATCTCGGTGGTCAATAGTGATCGCCTCTTCGAGAAATCACACGGTCTTTAAACTATTCACGCAAAAGAGCGATGGTATTACTTGTGAGGCACGTAGCGCCGTCTGGTTGAAAATAAACGTCATCCACATTAATATTTTCCAATTCCGACCATACAAAATCATTAATCATCGTTCGATAGCGCAATCCATTCACCGTAACAGTTCTTCAGCCTCATTTTCGAAAAAGTACGGTCTAATGACCCCCCCAGACCAAAAACCTCAATAAACAGTCACACAGTCAACAACAATTCTTGGGTTTTCTGAGCTCCAAATGTGACAATTCTGCTTATTAACGTAGCCTCCGAGATGGATAGAAGAGACTACAAGTTGTTAACCTAATCAGCTCTTGGGCTTTGTATGTTTTAATTTTTATTTATTTAATTCGTATTTGTTGTCTTGTAATGGGTCAATTGTGCAAAATGTTCCCCAGAGCCCTTGTTTCCGAAATGAATTTTATCAACAACTATTCTTCTAGTTTGAAAGCGCAATAACCGACGGCTGTATTGTGAATTTTAAGTCTTTTAAGGGTGTTTAATGCATCTTTTGCATTAAAAATTCTACAATAATATATATTTATTCTATATACAATGTTTAATTAATATAATACTATATGTATATATATATATATATATATATATATATATATATATAAGAGTACATATATGATGAGTGTATTCAAAAAAAACAAATTTTTATATTGTTTTACTTTTATGTTGCGGATTTAAATTTTGATGATCTAACAAAATCGTGGGTTATAACAAAAAACTTTATATCGTGCAAATACAACAGAAACTAAAGATACGAAAATCAGATATACAATATTTTCAAAAGAAAACAGTGAATAGTGTGTATTTCTTTTAGATCAATTGTACAATGGAAAACAATGCAATTGGCCCTATTTAAAGTTGAAAGTAGTGCTTTTTCTTCAGTATAATGCACTTGTTCACACTTCAGCTATTTCAGTAGCAAAAATTCTAACTACATTTCCAACTGTTTCAACGTCCAACTATTATGCCAGATTTGATCTTCCACCTTTTTCCAGTGGCAAGAGATTTAGATCTAAGGATGAGCTAATCTTTGAAACTAACGCATGTTTTAAATAATTTAATAAAGCTTACTCTTCTTGAGAAATGAAGAGATTTGAATATCGATGGACTAAGTGTAAGACTAAAAAGGAACTAATATTGAAACTAAAGTAACTTTTATCCGAAAAGATTGTGTTTTCTTGTATTGTAATACAATAAATAATGCTCACTAATTAGTAATCTGCCCTCGTAGCAAATTTTTTATTACGTGTATAAACACATTAAAAAATTTCATACAAGTGGCAAACATAAACCTTCTTATATATCGTCATAATCACATTTTTCGTTACCTTTGAAGTAGCCTAAGTAGTCGTCTTAATTTATGCTGTGCACTTATGAATTCTAGTATCTATGGCTTCGTGTCTGTATGTGTATATTGTCACAGAAGCTTGCTCTACTGCTTTGCTCGCAGGTGAGTACACATTAAAACCGCTTTTATTAAAGTATTGTGTATACCTGAGATTTTTCTAAACATCCTGTACTTTGTGTCAAAATTCCGGACCCTAATAAGCCCAGTCTTAAAATCCCTAGGGGTGCGACACAAAGACAGATGACATTGAACAACAATGACGACTTTCGTATCCGCATGATTTTTTACGCTTATTTTTGTGTGTGCATATATTTGAAATTTATCAAACGCTCTTGTGTCAATTTCATTACATACAAATATGTATACTATAATCAGAGTCGTATTTGCTCTTTTTCATAATTTTTTATAGTAACTGATACTAATACTTACATTGAAATGTAACATGTGGCAGGTCGTAAATTCACCGATGTCATTTTTCTACTATTATTACACTTCTACTACTTACAACTAAAAGGAATCATATACTTAGTTGTAAGTATTAATAATTGAATTGTAATTGCCACTACTGTTGGTGTCCATTTGTAGCACACTCCTGAAGAAGCTGCAAAGGTTTGGCAGCGAAATCTAGAGTATTGAAAACTAAAATTGTTTGAGTTTTTGGTCAACAGACTGATACACCTGATAATAGTTACGTTTAAGATATTAAGAGTACGGTCGATTATATAGTCCTTACTTATATATATATATATATATATATATATATATATATACATATATAAAAGGAGTAATGCAATTAGTTGTAAGTATTAATAATTGAATTGTAATTGCCACTACTGTTGATGTCCATTTGTAGCACACTCCTGAGGAAGCTGTAAAGGTTTGGCAGCGAAATATAGGGTATTGAAAACTAAAATTGTTTGAGTCTTTGGTCAACAGACCGATGCACCTGATAATAGTGACGTTTAAGATATTAAGAGTACGGTCGATTATACAGTCCTTACTAATATATATATATATATATATTAGGTGCGCAACTAAGTTCTCGCTGTTTTTCAAAGAGATGGCTCCAGTAGTAAGTGCTGGTCGATCGTGACATATCCAAAACATCATGAACCAAGCTTAGACATATGGTAAACAAACCGCTTTGACACATTAGTGATTTCGTTTTTGCGTCATATACTTTTGGGTTGTGTGAAAATGTCTGATTTTGTGCCAAATAATCGTCATTTGCGGAAAGTATTGTTTTTCTTCTTTCATTCGAAGAAAACGGCGGCTGAAGCACATCGAGAACTCCAAAAAGTTTGCGAAGATGCTGCTCTAAGTGAAACAGCGTGCCGTGATTGGTTCCGTCGCTTCAAAGATGGTGATTTCGATGTTGACGACCGTTCGCGTGAAGGAAGACCAAAAACATTCGAAGACGCTGAATTGGAGGCATTGCTCGATGAGGATCGGTGCCAAACGCAAAAAGAGCTTGCTTCAGCATTAGGAGTTACCCGCCAAGCCATTTCCCAGCGATTGCATGCGTTGGGAATGATTCAAAAACAAGGAACTTGGGGTCCTTATGATTTGAAGCCAAGAGACGTTGAGCGTCGTTTTTTCGCCTGTGAACAACTGCCCCAACGGCAAAAAAGGAAGGGTTTTCTTTATCGCATCGTTACGGGTGATGAAAAATGGATTCATTACAGCAACCCAAAGAGAACAAAATCATGGGGGCTCCCCGGTAATGCTTCTACGTCGTCGGTTCGGCCAAATATTCACGCTGCGAAGGTTTTGCTATGTATTTGGTGGGACCAGGGCGGTGTTATTTATTATGAGCTGTTGAAACCGAACGAAACAATCACTGGGGAACGGTATCGAACTCAATTGATGCGATCGAGCCGAGCACTGTGCGAAAAGCGGCCACAATACGAGCAGAGGTACGAAAAAGTGATTCTACAGCATGACAACGCTCGGCCTCACGTTGCCAAACGCGTTAAAACTTACTTAGAAACGCTCAAATGGGAGGTCCTACCCCATTTGAGCGTTTCTATTCCCCAGATATTGCGCCGTCCGATTATTACTTGTTCCGTTCGATGGCACATGGTCTGTCAAATCAGCAGTTCCGCTCATATGAAGACATCTCAAAATAGTTTGATTCGTGGATAGCCTCAAAAGACGAACACTTCTACCGTGACGGTATTCGAACTCTGCCAGAAAGATGGGAAAAAGTTGTCGCTAGCGATGGGAAATATTTTGAATGATTCATTTATAAACATTTTTTCACAATAAAGTTGCATTTTCATTAATAAAAAAACAGCGAGAACTTAGTTGCGCACCTAATATATATATATATATATATATATATATACGACTACTGAAATTGGAAGACAGCAGTCTAGAAATGATATCTAACAGTTAAAAGAAAAGCGTTCATGAATGGAGTTGATATTGCGAGCGTTCGGGCAATAGCGCGTTCTTCGAAGAAGTGCATTTTGCATATAATAAATGTAAGTGAAATGCGTACGCACGAAGAGGGTAAGATCGATTAAATATTTGCAGCATTAGTTATATTACTGCACACCGAAAACATTGCTTAAGAAGTAAATATTTATTTACTTCTACTATCTGCTAAAACTCTTGCATGTCTTCAAGTACGCGCTACTGATTGAATGCCCACAGTGCTAACTCTAATAATGAATCTGCTGATTTCGATCTTATCTACCATAATCACAGAAAATATCATTGCTAAAATAGCAGTAGGAAAATAGTTATATAACAGTTCCTTTTTCCAATATCTGTCACCACCTGCGTCAACCTAGCTTCCATTTTATTTCATCAAAAATTGTCATCCAGATCACTTCGATTGTAATATTCATTCCTTCTTTCTACATTGTTCTCGGCCTTCTCTTTCTTCTTCTTCTTATACTTTGAGCTGTTGTTGATGTTTCATTCTTCTTATGTACGAGGGTAGTTTGACAAGTAGTGAGAATGGAAAAGAAAAACGAATTTTTTAAATACAAAATAATTTTTATTTTTCAATATATTCTCCTAAAAGAGCAATACATTTACTCCAACGGTGCTCCAATGCCCATATGCCATCTCTAAAATGCGATTCCGGAAGGCTTGCAAAATACTCATTTACGAAGATGATCAGCTCGTCATTAGAAGAAACTTTCTTTCCACCTAGTGCCGTTTTCAATTTCGGAAAAAGGTGGAAGTCGGAAGGGGCTAGATCCCGCAAATAAGGCACATGCGGTACTAATTGGAAATGCAACTCGTGGATTTTGGACATCGCAACTGTGCTGGTATGCGAGGGAGCATTATCCTGGTGAAACAGAATCTTTTTCTTTGCCATTTCTAGCCGGTTAGCACGAATCTCAACATTTAATTTTTGTAGAAGTTCTGCATAATATTGTCCGTTTATTGTGGCACCTTTCTGAAGGTAATCAATGAGCGAAATGCCCTTTGAATCAAAAAAAATTGATGCCATCACCTTGTTTGCCGATAAAGTGGTTTTCGCTTTCTTTGGAGGTGCAGAACCACGTTCTAACCATTGTTTCGGCTGTTGTTTAGTTTCGGGTGTACTGTAGTGTAAACAAGTTTCATCGCAAGTAACAAATCGCCTACAAAAATCAACCGGATTCTGCTTATAAAGGTCCAAGCGGTCATTAGAAATGCGCAAACGAGTGAACTTTTGATCAGTCGTAAGCCCATCTTGCCAAAAGTTCGGAAGGGCCCAATTCTTTCATTAAAATGCGGTGTACGCGTTCTGTTGAAATGTTTACCATGTCTGCTATCTCTCTCACTTTGAGTCGTCGATATTGCGTAATAATATTATGGATTTTTATAATAATTTCCTTAGAAGTCACGATTTTGGGAGCTCCAGAGCGCGCTTCATCAACACAGCTTGTTCTACCACGTTTAAATTCATTTATCCATCTACTTATTGTGGCGGATGATGGAGCAGATTCACCTAATGTTTCCCGTAACTCATCTTTTATTTCGGTAGCTTTCATACCCTTAATTATGAAGTATTTAATTACCGCACGATACTCTGCTTTTTCCATTTTAACAAAACGACGTGTACCTTCTTTTTCAATCAGCTATCAAAAATAAACTAATCAACCGATTTAGGTAAATATCGGAATATAAACATATAAATAGGCAACCTAAATTAAAGCGCATTTATTTTATCAATTAGAGGGCCACCTATGTGTCATTCTCACTACTTGTCAAACTATCCTCGTACACATAAAAAATAATTGTTTCTTTCACTTGTATGTCAATGCACGGTTCGTCTTGAATCTTTTGTCATCGACTTAATATAAAAGGATTTTTTACGTCTTCACAACAGTTGCTGTCTACAATATTAATTCTTTGCTTATAGCTTTATTATATTAAAGTTTTACCCATAACTGCTACTTTTAAGAAACTTACTTAGGGATTTGAGAATGTGCCACTTCATTTCATTACCAATAATTTTACTCCACTGAAGTGAACTAATACGGCTAGTTATGACTAGTTCTTTTCATATTTTGTTATATTCACATCATAATATTAATAGTTAAGTGTAGGAAGATTTATTTTTAATAATATGCTTACATAAGATATATTAATACATGGTAAACATGTCTTATTCAAATAATTGTAGAGTCATATTGTAATAACAAAAAATTCTGGAAAATTTGAATTTTTCAACAGCATTAAGTTAGAGTGTTTCCTTGTGTGTGTTCCGAAATTTCTTTCAGAATTCAATTATGTGTCTCACAGCGTTTCAAATGGTTACCCTTTAAAACCGAATAATTCCAAATTCGGTCCTGCGTTAGTAATAGAGAATCATATTTAGAATGTTTTTAACATGACAGTTCATAGGGTAGGCAATATAGGGGGTAACAGAAAGGTATTTAGTGAGTAATATATAATGGTACCGTACACGCATGAGTAGAATGGCAATGCGACATAATGCGAGTGGGGAAGAACGACAACACTAAATATTACGGGGATTAAGTGACGATGTATAGAAATATATTATTAGATTTGAACGGATTATGTCGACCAACACCTATATTGACGTGACATATTTATTGAACCGTTATATTTTAGTAGTAAACTATTTTTGCGGTCCGCTTATGGAGAATAAAATACGAGTTAAAAATTATTTTAAATCTGTTAGTAATTTAATAGTCCGAAGACGGGAATAATTAAAAATAAAATTTATTCTTGCACACGGAAATAACATTAATGCGATTTTGTCTTCATAAAAGAATAAATTTCTCTACCTGCTTAACTAAAGGTGGATGTAAACCAAAAGTTACTATGAATGTTTACTTTACTTTTCGAAAGCTATTATGTACATAATTACAGATAATCTTCGGATAACTACGTATTGCAATAAAATCTTGTACTTAAGTGATTTTAAACAGTATTTAGATAATGGTTAATTCTTGTCAGCTTGTTATTTGACATTGCAATCTAAAATGAGTGAAAGTGAGTGAAAAATGGCTTCTTCGACAAACTTGAAAAGAAAAGACCTTGCTCTGAAGGAAAAAGTAAAATTGCTTAAGTTTTTAGAAGTTGGTGTGTCTCAAGCACAAGTGAGTAAATTGTTAAAAAGAAAAGACAGTATTTTAAGTGATTGGCGTGATAATTTTAAATCTACTCAAAAACGAAAACGCAACGAGAAGAATGCTGACGTAGAAAATGCTTTAAATCATTTTTCTTTCAAAAAAATTGTAGATGAAGCAAGAGACGCAGATGTAGTTGCTGCAAATACGTGGATAAGTGAGGTTTTACCGTCTTTAGTAAAAGATTATAAGCCAGACTGCATTTATAACTGCGATGAAACCGCTTTATATTATCGGCCTATTCCTGACGGATCCTTCTGTTTTCGCAGAGAAAAGGCTGTAGGATGTAAAGCTGCAAAAGACCGAATTACCCTTTTGATGTACGCCAATTCTGACGGAAGTCATAAGTTGCCGTTCTTTGTCATTGGCAAGTCAAAAAGCCCAAGGAGTTTTAAAGGGATAAAATCTTTGCCTGTGAAATATACTTCAAACAAAAATGCTTGGATAACAGCAGCTCTGTTTAAAGATTGGCTTTTAAACTTCGATAAGGTAATGAAACAATCAAATAAGAAAGATTTGCTGTTTATGGACAAGTGCTCTGCTCACAAGCCAGATGTGCGTTTGACTAATGTGCAACTACATTATTTGCCGGAAAATACAACATCTATAATTCAACCCTTGGATCAAGGAGCTATCTCTATTTTTAAGAGAAATTATAGAAAGGAAATAATAAGAAAAATTATTTCTACAATTGATTTTTATGAGCCGTCATCTACTGAAGGTGCAATTGGCCTATCTCGAAAACTAACAATTTTATCTGCTGTTCACATGATGAATAAAGCGTGGGATAAAATTCAGTCAAGCTCTATTTTAAATTGTTTCGTAAAATGTCAGTTTATTAAAGGAGAGGAACAAGAAAATGTCAACATCGAAGAACCACTTCTAGATGCCAATTTTTCCATTTTCGTTTATTTTGATGACAATTTACTTGTTTTTGAAGAGTTGAGGAAAATTGTGCAAACAAGGCGATGGAACAGAAGGAGGTAGAAGAAGCAGAAGAAAATATATATTCAAAGGATACTCCATCAACCACGCCATCATCTCAAGAAGTGAAATTAGCATGTGACACTATACGTCGTTTTTTAGAATCAAAAACTGATTGATCCTTCTATCAAAAACTGATATTCAAAATAGTAGATTTCTTTTCAATGATCTCCCTTTTAATAATACATATGCATTGGGATTACAGTCTTCATTTATCTCTGATTACACATTTATTCAGTTACCACAAGTGGAAACTTTTTTAAATTATTATTTAAACACTTTAAATGATTCCAGTATTATTCGTTCAACATTTATTTCCACTAGTTATTGAACGTTTTCTTTTTAATTGGAATAAGTTATTACTGTAGGTATCAAACATCACCAATTAATTTTCCAGCTGTACGTAATAATTCGTAAATGAAACAAGTTTATTTCTTGTTAGATGCCAAAACTCCTACAGTTGTAATGAAGCTTGCATATTGAGTGTTCAGATTAACATCTCCACATTCAGAGCTGTCGTCAGTTAATTATATAATGAAGAGTTATAGAGCAAGCCAGTGAAAGATTTTGCCATCTTGGATAGTTCAAGGTTACCATTGAAAGACAGGTTGAATTAAAAGGTATAAAACGATGACCAAATTTTTGAAAAATTTTAAAAAGTGCAGTACATGATGTTACATGATTGTAGGTAACTTTTTAAGTTTTCTCTTACTTAAAATCAAAATAATTAAATCAATGTAGGCAAAACTTCATTCGACAATGATGTAGAATTATACAAGATGAATTTTTTTTTCATTTTTTGTATGGGAATTACTTGTTAGTTCTTGTTAAGAAACACACAGTGTTTCGTACATTGTACAAAAATATGTGTGAAGCAGACTCTGAGTTCCTATTTAAAGCTTTATGGATCGACAGAACCCATAACAGCCTATATGTTCAGCAGGCACAATGAACATCTATGGATGCAACAAAATTCTTGTAATATTGAACCAAGAAGACCTCAAGTCAAATTTGAATTAAATTTTTGCTGCGATATAATTGGCACAAGAATTTTTATGCTCTATGTCAGGTATTTCACATGTTGTGGGCCAAACTTTAATGTGCAAATATGTTCGCGGGCCGGGTTTAAAAGTAGTGCATTTTAAAGTAGTGTTCATAATTTTTAGCGATAGATATCAGACATGAAATAATACTTCAATGTTATTATAATACAATTTATTAAAATAACAAAATGAAATGAAAAAAATAGGTACAACATTATAATTAAATCGTTAAATTTGGAATTGCTACAAACTACGAAAATTAAATAGCGACACTGAAATCAATGAGACACTTGAGCTTGAATTTAGGAAACTAATCCATCGATATTTGGATTAATTCGTCAGTCATTAATCGTCAGTCAGCCTTGTACGATATTTTGATTTACTAACTTTCATCATTGAAAAGAACTGTTCGCATTTATAAGTACTGCCAAACGCACAAATCAATCTTCTTGCGAATTTTCTAAGCTGCGGAAAATGGTCTTCTTCGAAGTATTTTTTGTAGAAATCACACAGCTCCACGTCTTCAAATTTAGATTTTAAGAGTGAGTTTTCTTGAGTAAGTAGTGTAATATTTTATATAATCTTGCAGCGGCCCGGTTGTTGCCCACATATGCGCTATGTTAACTGGTGATGGCTATTTTTATTTCTAAGAAAATGAATTACATGATAGACGAGTTAGATTTGGATACCAGAATCATTAAAATGATTTCAACATGTTGGAGGTCCTCCACATAACACTCTAATTGGTAGAAATTTTCTGGATGTAGAATTATAATCTTCTGAATGGGAAGAGGCGGACCTGTTCAGTGCCACCCTACACTCGTCGGATTTAACAATTACAGATTTTTTCTTATGAGGCACGGTGAAAAACAAGCTATACAAAAGAACATACGATTCGCCAAATGATCTGAAGCATCTCTGGGAGAAGCGTGTAGAGTTACAAGGAGACTATGTAGAAAAATAAATATAAATTTTAAGAAAAAATGTTTTGTATCTTTGTTGGGCCGGAAAGTTTTCACAGGCCACCCTCGTATAAAAATATATGTACTTAAATGTGGAAATAAACTTTTAGAACATGCCGGATTTAAAAACACTGTAAACAAATAATAATAATAAATAATTAAAGAAGGAAATTTATAATTTTGGTATTTAAAAATTTAAGACAGGTATATTCCAATAAATATTTCCTTCCTTACATCGTTGGCATCTCCTCTCATGCTCGACGTTCCGATGAAGCAGATGAAATACTCGACTAATAAAATATCCGAAATGTATACACGCTGCGTGTACATATTTGACAAGCAGCATACAAGGTTATTAAAATAAATACTGACAGGTAATTATTGCGTTTAAATTTGATTGGATATTACTTTTTCGTTTACAGTATCAGCATTTTTCCACACATGTTTACGCATTTACTACGGTTAAGAAACAAATTACAATATACTAATTTGATGTATAATTAAAACGAATAAGGTAAATTAATGTTTGTTATGGGTATGGTACTAATATCCTAAATGTTCATCTTTTAATTTAATTTTGGACTTATTTATTCTTCAATTTTCAATTTGTAGTACGTTTTACATCATCAGCATATACCAAACAATCGGAGTATGTCTCTCTATATAAGGAATAAGCTACTGCATAAATTAATAGTGAGATTTTTGAAAAAGAAGTTTAATTAGGAGAACTTTAGATTTATATTTAGTCTAGGAAAGCGTATAAAATTGAAAGTACTAATTAAATTTGTATTTACCACTATTCTGTCTTAATTCTAAATTACTTTAATTTATTTATGTATTAATTTAAGAAATTAATAGATTAAACTTCCTTAATAGTAATTATATACTGCATCTGTTCTTTCATATTAGCATAATTTTAAAAAAAGTTGAATATATACAGTATTTTTTTTTAATGATGGCATTACTGTCACACTCCGAGTATATAACAGTAAAGCACAAATACACCGTTTTACCCATTTTTTTTTTAGATATTTAAATGAATTCACCGCAATATTTTGTTAAAATAATTATAAAATTCCATTCCTTGAAATTAATAATGCAAAATTGCTTTTTCTCAAGAATAGTAGAATGTTAATAGGAATCATTTAGTAATAACACCCTGTCTACTACATATGTTTCAGAGAATCAGAGAGGGAAGCAATGATTATTCATTATTTTTCTGTATCGAAATGATATGATAAACTCTACGAAGGAATCGTTTGTTAATAACACAAGTCTGCCTGAAGATGGGTGATTCTCTGAAACATATGTAGTAAACAGGGTGCTATTAACATTTGAATGATTCCTTTTAACATTCTTTTATCCGGCAGATCGCCGTGGTGCAAGCGTCAATCTGTATACGCTCTGGAAACTTTGTTACCGACATTCGAGATAGACGCGTTCTCGCTTTGTCGTTCAATACATTTTTATGTTGGACGAGAGAGAGAAGCAATGATTATTCATTCAAGAATAGTGTTTAGCAGACTTTCATATTTGGATCAAGAATATTCTTATTTTGATTTATACAGATGACACTAAATCTTAATTATGTAATATACAATAACAAACTATAATGATCAAAAAATGAAAAAAAATTAATATAAATTAGGGTAAAAAATGAATTCGATATCATTTTTTGGTTTCAGTATATTTGTGAAGAGTATCTGAACAGATTACTGTATTTTAACTTATTTATATATGCTTTAATATAATCTTGGGAGAATATAAAATGTTGCATATTTAATGTAGGAAAATACAGAAATATTCGATTTTATACAAGTTGTTTTGCAATAGTCCTTACCAAAAAATTGAAATTAATCCTGGATATGATCTCCATGAGCATCTAAAAGCGCTTGGCAACTTAATGGCATGAACCGGATTAGTATGTCGAACATTTCTTGGGGAAGCGTATCCCATTCCTCCCCGATAGCAATTCGATAATGTCTGTAGTGTTCTTGGTGGCATATTTCGTGCAGCAACAGGAAAGAATGGCGCTTAATGACAATGGCCAAGTTTAAAGTGTTCATCTATTCACGCATCATGGTAACTTAGTTACCTATTTAACCAAACGACACGGCTTCGTTCCTTCATACGAAAGAACGAAGCTTATTCCGTCGTATGTCCAAACATACGACATTTGTATGTTTGGACAATAGAGAGAGGTATTGTTTTTTCATCATTTCACTGTAAACTCTCAAAGAATTGTTTGTTTATAATAGCAGAGTTTACTTGTAGAGAGTTAATATATCTGAAACAGTGAAAGGTATTATTAACATTTGAATGATTCTTAAAACGTTCATTTAATAGCAATGCCCAAGTTTGAAGTGTTCGTCTATACACGCATCATGGTAACTTAGTTACCAATTCTTGGAGACGACAAGGCTTCGTTTTTTACTTCAGACATTCGTATGTTTTTACGGGAGAGGGAGGTATTGTTCTTTCATTCTTTCATTTTACTGGATCGAAAAGATATAAACCCTCAAAAAATAGTCCGTTAATAACACCAAAGTTTACTCGAAACGCGTTGTAAACGAGGTGTTATTAACATTTGAATGACTCTTATAATGTCCAAGTTTTCCTATACCATTTCAAGCATGTTCTCTTGAATTACTGCCTGGATAATTGTTTGTCCACCCCGTTCTTGATATAGCAACTTTACTAATCCAGTTGCTCACAATGTTTGCTCGATGGGAGAATTAACGTCCATAAAGAAATGATTTTTTTTCTCATGCCCTATACAAACGCAAGATTAATATGTTGTACAATCTCATTCAGGAATCTTTGGGCAGAGAGAGCTCCATTTTCTATGAACTAAAAGGTGATAATATCAACAGAAGGGTTCGCAATGCAGTGTGGAATAATCGTTGTATCAAGGTATGGCAGCTAGCTGATACTATCGACGAATCGACAAAATAATGTTTGTCTATACATTTGCATACGGAAAACCTTTCAGCTAGATGGGTGGCACAATGACTAACAAACGAACAAAGTCTAAATATTGCAAAGCAATCTTTGAAACTTTTCCAACTCTAGCCTTTTGTTCCGCTACACAAATGGACACTCCAGACAAAACAACAATTTAGGTAATAGGTGAAAATTAGTTCAAATGCTCCGAAGAAGACAAAACAATCCCACAAGCTGTAAAGGTAATGAATACTGTTTTTCGAGAAGAAAATGGTGTAGTATTTACTATTTTAAAAATATAAAAACCAGCACAAGAAAATATTATTTAGAGTTACTCTTGAACATTCAAATAAAAAAGTTTACACAAAGAAAAATATCACCACAATAATGTACTAGCTTATTACAGAAATAAAAGGGTTTGATCTAAGTTGGGAATTGCTCCCAAACGCCAGGCTTTACTTCTTGTGGCCTTTTCTTGTCGACATTTGAAAAAAATGATTTTGGCTTAAACGATGAGGTGATCCCTGAAACTAATGTCATTTTGAGGATCCTGAACAATCTTACTACAAACAGCTATTAAAGAAATTTGAATACTACTACAATAAGTCCGTAGAATTTGAAAGGACTTTGCAGGAAAGTAAATATATATCTTGCAAAAAAGTCTGAGTTTCCTTGACCAGGTTCAAAAACATCCTCACATACCAAACTACAATAGGCTATTTGACTAATTTTGGGAAATTGTTTTAAATTATTGTTTATTACATAATAAGGACATATCATTGATATTTCCGACATATCTATTGTATTATCAATAAAAATCAATGTTGAAGTTTAAACGTACAAGACCGCGCCAAAAACGCTGTTTGTGTAATGGCGCTGGTCATATGGCATGCGTGACGTCACAGGCTAGGACGGGATAAGTAAATCTAGTAAATCAAGAAGTAAACCTGAATAAAACAGCGTCGCTGAAGTTAATTTCATGTTTCCTTCAAATTTATTGGATAGAATGCGGTATAAATGGTGTGTAGTGCCACAATGTACAAATACATCTATAAAGAGTCCACACAAACTGTTTGTTTGTGTTCCAAAGAATTCCCAAAGCATGTTATTTTTTAATCCAGTTGTTGCATAAACATACAAATATAAAAGTAGAACACATTTTGTTATGCTTGAAAAAAATTAGATTGAATAACACATTTTCTGAATTAGAGGATAATTTTGGAATATCACTATCTTATGCTAGTAAATTGTTTTTGCGAAATATACCTATAATAAGTTGTTTTTTAAAACCCTTTATCATAAACTTAGACAAAAAATTAATTAAAAAGAATCTCCCAATTGCATTTAGACATAACTATCACAATGTGAGCTGCATCATTGATTGTTTAGAAATCGATGTACAAATACCATCAAAGGCTCTGCATCAGGCACTGACATGGTCAGAGTACAAAAAGGGGAATACGGCGAAGTATTTAATATCCTGCACTCCGAATGGTTTGGTTAATTATATTTCAGAAGGGTTTGGGGGTAGAACAAGTGATGTTACCATACTAGAAAACTGTAACTTTCTAGATGGGTTAGAACAGGGAACTTGTATCTTAGCTGACAGAGGCTTTAAGCACCTTGAACAGGCACTTCATCAAAAAGGCATGCAATTATTAAGGCCACCCAGTGTAAACGCTGGTGTAAAACTATCAAAAACAGAAGTTCGACAAAGTAAAATAATTGCTAGCCTGCGAATTCATATTGAGAGGGTGATAAGGCGATTAAGAGAATTCCAGATGCTAAAGCAACATTCAGTTATAAATAATAACATTCTCCGTGTACTTGATCATGTCGTTATTATTGCATGTGCTCTAATAAATTTGCAGGATTCTCTTATTAAATAATGTAAATATCTAAATAATGTAAAATAAAATAATAAAACAAGAAATACAGAATGGTTTTTTATTTATCACAAACTGGTGTTACTATACAAAATAGGATATATATTTGTTTTCCAGAAAATAGCTAACGTTTCGCCAGTATCGCCGTGTATGCGAGCCTATGACGTCACCAGAGTTGCCACCAATGACATAGTGTTCCCGTTACAGATAAAATTTCAAAAATTATGAGATTGTTTTTTGTGTAATTTGTCAAAGATAAACATAATTTAGTATAAAATAAAGTGAAATATGTTCTTTTACGATATTACCCGATAGGATGACCACATATTGTGGTATATTTTCAATGTAGTCAAATACCCTATTACGACATAATTTTTAATTATTGTGCGATAAACGTGAAAAGTTTAAGATTCTCCTTAACCCAATTTGCAACATATTTCAATTTTTGGTAGAGGGTACTCTCTCTGAAGCAATCCTTTATTTACTATGACTTTGTAATATACACACAGACGGATTGAACCATTATTCTTTCTAACGGGAACTATCGATGTACCTCTTTCAGTACATTCTGTTGAAGTAATGACATCCTCCTCTTTCGGACTCAACAACTCCTCTTCAACTTTCTACGCATTTAGGGTAAATAAGATATACTTTTACTCGTGGAATATAAAATTAGTATCCAATTTAATAGCAACTTTAGGTATTTTACGTATTTGTTAATACTTACGTATTGTATTAAATGCCTAAATATTATTTATCATCATCTTACCCGTTCTATGTATGCTTTTATAAATCTTAAATATGTAAGTAGTAGTGTACTTTGTATATTATTTTTTCTCTTTTGCTGTCATCGATGCTTAATAGTTGCGTAAATTATTAATGTTACAGCACACCAAATTAAATATCACGAGTTCAGAATCTAAAATTAGATACATAGACATTAGTTTGTGTAAATAAATGCATTTCACCGGCGTCGCTGTAACTAAAAACCATGATGGATGTTTAGACTTCACGCAAAACGAACGAAACATTAATGAAATCTTGCTCTCAGACATCAACACATTAAAATGAAACTATTCATTCAACTTTCAGGATTGCTAATGAGATCGCTTATGCCTGTGGATATCGTTTCCTTCGCAAATACGAATGTAATTGTGCTTTATAAATTCTTTAATTGTAAAGTAGAAGTAACTGACTGTTGATAGAGTAACATTGTATTCTCTACGTTGTATGTAGGTGTTAAGGAGTATTTGCTCTTTCAACCGTGTTATATGTGTACCGATACACAAATAATTTAGATCTGGCGCAAGATTTTCCTTCTGCCTTATTTACATAGTTTCTATCTCGCGCGCGCTTTTTAACTCCATTTACATCTCAGAATAAAATGTAAATGTGTAACATGTCGGGTATAGAGTGATGTGTGGAATCATGGATAAATTATTTCGCGTTAATGTTATTTACCCGAGTTAATAGTCTGTCGTGTGGAACGTTTGTCATTTTGATTCAATCCCGTCGCCATGACAAAATCGTAATTTTCTATACGTTTCCAATAAGATGTGAAGGAAATGATACTCTATACGAGATGACAGAAAACGAATACAAACATATACCAATCGAAATTATTATAAACGGATCTGTAAAATAATAAAAGCAGAAGGTAGTTTAGCGTACATCTTATTCGTGTCGTAATTTAACTGTAATTTAATTGTAATTGTATTTCCTTCTAATCTAATTTATTAACATAGAAAACAAGGGGAACTAAAAAAATATATCTAGCTATGACGAAACAACCAATCGTGCGATGCCTAGTAACTTTCAATAGTAACAACATTTCTCTACCTTTCTGGCAAATTTGATTTCCAATTGTTCATTTCATTATTTCGTGCTTTATAAAGTATTTCCCAACAGAAAATGAGTTTTGTGAAATTAGAACATCGCGGCGTTATAAAATTTTTGACAAAAGAATTCTATACCTATTCACGAACGAATTATCGTAGTGCATCGAGACTTGTACGGAAAATTTTTCCTGGCAAAATGTAGTGTCCTAATTCGTATATGGTGGAGTTAACGAAATTGCTTATAGCTACTGATTAAAATCGCCTTAGTTTGCACTATGAAGAAGTGTTGCTTCGCCCTCATAATGCACGAGTTCACAAGGTGCCAAAGTCCAATCCGTCTCCTGCAAATGTAACTTCTTTAAGCTGGACCACCTACTATATAGCATATGTGGGCGACAACTGGCCCGTGGGCCGGATGCAGCCCGTTGTAAGATTTGGTCCGGCCCGCGAGACATTCGTCGTATTATTTCATGTCTAATATCTATCGCTATTATGAACACTACTTTAAAATGCATTACTTTTAAACGCGGCCCGCGAACGTATTTGCACATCAAAGTTTGGCCCACAACATGTTAAAGGTTGCCCATACCAGCCATATAGTTTAGATTTAGCGATTTAGCTTCGTCCGACTTCTTTTTATTTAGAAATTTGGAAAACTGCCTCAGAGTACGTCATTCCGTAGATGATAACAGATTGAAACAAGAGAATGAGACATATTTTAAAGAGTAACGCAAATCGTTTTCTTCTAATAGAATGAAGTCGTTATAGAACAGGTGGCGAAGATCATTTCTGTCATTGTTAGGAAAGAAACTTCTCTAGTTTCCTTCGTATCTACACTTTCCCAAAATAAACCCTTTTGGAGTTACATTAGCGTTACATGGGAAGGTTGTAGTACTAAAAATTTGTATGAAGATCGACAGGTTTGATTATTCGTAAGTAATTCATTCATTGAAGCTAATAATAATATTTTAAGAACATAAATATCAAATATGTAGGATATTATCACAAAATCTATAACATGTGGACGTCAACAATTACTCCAGTGAAAGTATTGAAACAATATTTTTTACTAGCCAATAGATAACCTATGATATCCCATAATTTACTCAAAGATAACATCTTTCAAGGAAAAAGTAATTTCTGTCGCATCACAGTACTTAGCTTACGGCAAAACTATAAATTCTTATTCGTAAAAAATAAACCAAGCGAGTTCGCCCTTTTTATTAAATAAACAATTAATTATGGCAAAAATTACTATCTCTTCCTTGTAAACAGGAGTACATAAGTGTTTAGAGATTATCACTAGCAACCATTAAAATTATCTCTTCTATAAATGTTCGTTCTTGGAGACTATAAAATTTCCACAGTTGAAACTGGTCGAGTGTTTATCTTGAATTGTCTTGGCAGGTGTTGTCTTATATAACTATTCCGGTGGTCGTACGGGTAGCACATGGCTTCTGTAATTGACTGTGATATCGTGTAATTTCTGTAATAATACGTTTAAAGGGAAAGACTGATAGAAGATGGCGGTATTTTCAATTGCTTTTACGTAATAGATAGAACGAGTTTAGCTTCTTAGCTGTCGGTAACGTTTGTCTCGAATTTGGAATGTTTGTCTTTGATACGTAAGTGGAAGTTGGTATATGTATGTGCAGTATATATACACGTGGCGAATAGTGATGAACAACTAAATACAATTTAATTAAAAAGTCTTTTCTTGGTATAAACACCAATTGGCAATGAGAGAGAGTATTTTTTAATGAAATTATAATTTGGTAAATTTTAAATAAACATTTTAAAAAGTATGTACAAAGTGATGCTCGGAAATATAAAAAGAAATATAAAAATAAAAATAAGTTTTCCACAATCTCATGTACCTCTGAAATGAAATTTTACTTTGAAGAAGAAAAAAAAGTCGGAAAAGCGAAGACAGAGAAGTAGAAAGAGTGAAGAATATTTAAAAATATTATTAATGTGAACATTAATTTTAAAATTTGCATCTACGATATCACTGCAATTGAAACAATAGTACATATGTGTGTCATCTGGATACAAATGATAATGACAATGATTCTATGAATTATTATTATACTATGTGCAAACTCACGTTGTGATGCTAACAAGAACGATTTTGGGGAATAATTGTACGACATTTTGTTGATGTATTATCGTAGAGAACTGGTAGTGTAATCTCCTTTGGTATGTATCCAACAAAAATATCATTCTCTTGTTTCAATTTTTTATCATCTACGGAATGAGGTACTCTGAGGCAGTTTTCCAAATTTCTAAATAAAAAGAAGTCGGACGAAGCTAAATCGAAACTATATAGCAAGCATTGGCAACCTTTAACATTTTGTGAGCCAAACTTTAATGTGCAAATACGTTCGCGGGCCGCGTTTAAAAGTAGTGCATTTTAAAGTAGTGCTTTAAAGTAGTGTTCATAATTTTTAGCGATAGATATCAGACATGAAATAATACGACGAATATCTCGCCGGCCGGATCAAATCTTACAACGGACCGCATCCGCGGGCCGGTTGTTGCTATATATATATATGCTATATAGTAAATGGTCCAGCTTAAAGAAGTTACATTTGCGGAGGACGGATTGGACTTTGGCACCTTGTGAACTCGGGCATTATGAGGAAGAAGCATCATTTCTTCATGAAGCAAACTAAAGCGATTTTGATCTGTAATCGTAAGCAATTTTGTTAACTCAACCGTATACTGATTAGGATACTACAACTTGCAAAAAAATATTTTCCGTAGGTAACTGCTGTTATTGTCTCTTTTGACATGCATTTAACAAGAATATCTCCGCCTGTTTCGAAAATATGGTGGCTTAGTTTCAATGGATTTACGACCACACTTTAGGGTTCATTCTAGTTATGGTTGTTTTTTATATGCTTATGAATAAAAATTTGAAGCGACATGTGTTTTGTTTGTATATATTCAATAAAAAATATAAATATTTTAAGAAAATGATTTCTAATTTAATAATAATAATCCAGCTTTCGCATCCCTCACTAGCCTAAAGCCAATTACAGAGAGCTTTGGTGGACCATGAGTTATTATTACGCTCACTCTCGTAGTATTATTTAAAATCTTCGTTTATCAGCATTTGCTTAAATGGGAAAAGAAGACCACGAAAAGCTCCGCGGACTACAGGCCGCCGAACATGAACCAAAGACTCCCGGCATGACAAGCCAGTGACTTGCTACTGGGTTATCAGCCGGCTAGTTTTTGTTCTATTATATAAATGATATATTTTTAACTATTTTACCATTACTTTTCGTAATTTAAAAAAAATTGGATTTCGTTATTAATAATCATGCAATGTAACTAAAAATCATCTTAGAATTAATAAGCAAAATTATTTAATTAAATATACAAAATGTTTCATTATAGTAGTATACAGTGATATATTGGACAATACTATGCTCGCAAATAGTATCGAGTTTCGAATTTGTTAACAGGGAAAGCAATTACTTGGATAAACGAGAAAATTCCAAGATTTTGCTGAAAACATCCTTTAAAATGGATTGCTGTAGCTAACTGAAATTGTCTTTCATACCACCTGACCAAATTGAATGTGTTTGGACTGTTTGAAGGAGAATTTGAAAGCGATTTACAACTTTTATTCGACGAAGCTTATTTTCAGTTTAATGAAAATTATCATAGAAATGAAAATTGACAGTTTGGCAAGATTATATGCGTCACAGCTCTATATCAGGTATCTCACACACATCTTTCGGATATACTCGTGGTAAACCAGAAAAATAATATTAAAAGTTGTCATCATCAGCGAATATAGTTAAAAAGAAATAATTTCAAAGTGAAACGTAACCAAAGCAAAGGATCTATCACCCAACGTAACTTGTTCCAGATGTTATAGGACAAATTACCACCGCCATCATGATTGTTGCGATGGGTAAAAAAAAAAAATATGTGCATCCGGAATTAAATTTATAACTGAGATTTAATGATATAAACTTTCTACTATTGTTTTGTGAAAGTGTTGTTTTTCATGACCGCAAAATATTCTAAAGACGTTTACTTGTTTTTTTGTATCAAGGAAAGTTCTCTCTTCTTTTTCTCTAGGTAATATAAACCGTTCTACTGCAGAATGTTGTTGATGTTTATTAAGTTTTGAAGCGACCAAGAGAATTATTTTCTTATAAGATTTACACTTTTTGCACTGAAAAGTAGCAAAAATGCATGGTAAAAGAGCAATAACAGCAGTTACCTACTGAAAATTCTTCCTGGCAAATTGTAGTGTCCTAATCAGTATATGGTGGAGTTAACAAAATTGCTTACTGCTACTGATCACTGATAAAAATCCCCTTGGTTTCGTCACAAAGAAGTGCTTGTTCTTCTTCACAATGACTACTTTTCTAAGTTCAAATGAATGAATCAGAAACGGAATTGTAAATGCGCTAACCGCTTTAGTTTTATTTTTATTGTCTAACTGTGTATTAAAAATCTTTTATTAGTATTATTATTATTGTTATTTGGTTGTTAGTTGGTTATTATAGCAGAAAAAGAAGGAATTGAATATGGAATTAAATAAACAAAGTCTCGAACAAGTGGATGTATTTAAATACTTAGGAGGGAATATCCAAAGAGAAGGGCGTATTGATGAAGAAATAAACGAAAAAATAAGTAACGCGTCACGAATATGCCTGAATAAAGCGTTCATCAGCAAAAAGGAAATCACCATGAAGATCAAAATGGCAGTGTATAAGACAATCTTTAGGCCAATCTTAACATACGGCAGTGAAAGCTGGATGCTAACGCAAATAACGGAAAGTAAAATAAACGCAATGGATATGAAATATTTAAGAAGAGTCAAAGGCATCACAAAGCGGGACGGAGTAAGAAATGATAAGATCAGAGGAGAATTGCAGGTCGTTCCAATAAATACCGTAATAAAAGGAAACCAATTGAAATGGTTTGGACATTTGTGCAGAATGGGCGATGGTAGGGAAGTGAAGCAGGTATGGTAGGCAAAAGTACAAAATAAAAGAGGAAGAGGACGGCCAAAGAAAACGTAAAACGATGAGGTGGCGGCGACTCTCAAGGAAAGAAATGTGACATGGGGCGAAGCAAAGAAAACTGCCAAAGACAAAAAAGAATGGAGAAAATTTGTACATGTTTAAACTGAAGTGTAATACACCTTACTACACCTGCTGGTAGAAAGGTTTTGATATATATATATATATATATATATATATATATATATATATATGTATATATATATATATTATATATGTGGGATCCTGGTTCCCGAACACACCCCGATACAAGTTAGTGACTAACAAGACGTTGAAGAAGTAAGACGTGTGTGTACGAGTGCGAAGACGACGACGAACAATAACTTAGTTATATATTATATTAATCATCTATGTTATTTAGTTTTAATACAATACTTCTCGTTGATATATCGTTTAGTTATTTACCTACGAATACTAAGAACCTAAAATCATACGGGACAATCATACCCCACATATATATATATATATATATATATATATATATATATATATATATTATTGTTATTTATACCCAAATATTTCTGAAATAATCTTGTCACTTCACACCATCGTTAGTGTAAATTGAAATATTTCATCTAAGTTATTAGCATGCTCTTCTCGTAATTTTTGCCTTGACGTTTATTTCTTTCATGACTGCATTTATTTAGTGATCATTTATTTAAATTTTCTTCATTTTACATAGCACATTAAACGAAAAAACGAAAAGCAAATAATGGAATGCATATTTTTTTCTTAAAACATCGATCTTATATTACTCTATTTTCGAAAAATATTTTTGATATTTAAAAGTCATTACCTTTTCAAACACAATTAATACCTATTAATTACAAGCCTTTACTTCCAGCTTAACTTTATAATTAGCGCTCAAATTCACGTAATATCTAACATCCGCCTGTACCTCGTTAATCCGGTCCTGCTCTTATCTATTTCGTTCGATACATGATCAAAAAGCAAAGTGAACAATCAACCTCAACAAAAATAAATAATCGTGCGGAGCGCATCGTTACAAAATTAACGCGAGTCGAATATTTTCAGAGGTCCTCCCGCAGATATCATTGAATGAGAGCCGCGGCGTGATCATTACGATTACGGTGGGCGGGTTCGTTCCGATGCAGGTGAGCTAATGACAGGATAAAGTTTTACAATGCCGATCGTGTCTAATTGGACCCTAAGCGGATTAATTAAAACGGTAATCGATAAATTCATACCGTCATATTCGCGAGAAGGCGTGTCTAAAAGTCTGCGTAGTATTTTCTCTCATCGAATTCTTACGCGAAGGATATTTAGAATTTCATTTGGCAGTGCGAACTTGAGGACGAACACGTACTCTTTTGCCCGTAATGATCACAATTAATTAATCGAAAAGGGTAAATAAAACCCCCTACTACATCAGTATTTGTATTCTCTATAAGTATTTCGACAACTAAGTTATCATTATTAGTAGATAATTAAAAATTAGATAAAAACCAAACACACTTTTTAGTGGGAAAAGGTTCGCGGAGTTATTCTGTGTGAGCTGTATCCAAGATCCAGTTGCGACACTGTGATTAACTATTTGTTGATAATGACAACCTCGTTGTCGAAATACATATAAAAAATACGAACACGGATGTAGTAAAGAGTTTTGTTTATCCTTTTTGATTCACTCAATTAACTACAGTTTCTTTCTCGAAGATAATTTTAATACACTTAAATTAACCAAGTGCGGACGATTTCACGGCGAGTGTCCAATTAAACGGAGTTATGTTCATGTAACAATAATGGCTAATCGGTATCCCTATAAGAATATACACAATTTACTGGTATAACTGCTAACGCAGTTTCAGTGCGCCAGACAGTAGCAGTATTTGAGCCCTGAAGATGTCCCATATGAGTGTGTACGAAACTTCGGCAGTTATACCAGTTACGCAGTTCCAGCCCGGAAGCCCAGAAGCAGATAGTATGGATCACGACCGCGGAAGTCTACGTACCAGACGTCTGTGAAATGTTGCTTCAAAGGTATAATCGGAAGTCATTTCTGCATCGAATAGTGAAGGGTGATGAAAAATGGATTCATTCCGAAAACCCTAAGTGCAAAAAATCATGGTTACTCCTGGCCAATCGACTCCAAGGCCAAACCGTTTTGACCGCAAGACTGTTTTGTAGGACAAGGGTGGCGTGGTGTATTACGAACTGTTGAAACCTGATGAAACAGTTGATACTGATCGCTACCGGCAACAAATTATCAATTTGAACCATGCTTGATAGAAAAACGTCCAGAATGGGCCCGAAGACACGGTAAAATGTCACAGTGTTACAGCACAACAACGCACCGTCTCATACAGCAAAACCGGTCAAGTAAGCGTTGAAACCACTTAGTTGGGACATAATGTCGCACCCGCCGTACTCTCCAAACCCCGTCACGTCCGACTACCACCTTTTGGCATCAATAGGGCACGCGTTTGCAGAGCAGCACTTCGCCAATTTCGAAGACGTTAGAAAATGACTCAATGAATAGTTTTGCTCAAAGAAACAGTTTTTGTTGGGACGACATTCATAAATTGCTTGAAAGATGGGTAAGATTTGTAGAATCAAATGGCCAATACATTGAATAAATAAATTTTTCCATTTTCTTGAAAATTGTATAGTTTTTTTACAAAAAAATCGATAATGACTTTCCGATACACCTGGTATTATCAATAAAAAGAAAAAGTAAGTATTTATTTTTTAATTTTTTTTGTATATATTTATTTTAATTTAATACTCTCGTAATTCATTTATCTCAAAAAACATATTTATCTATTTTACATTTTCATGTCATTTGTATTTAAAACACATCTTTTCTTAACAATTTTGGCGATCCAACGTGAGGCTTACATATGTATCACCTCTATTCTGGAATTATAACTCTTTACATTGATCATTTTGTAACGATATATATGTGTGCGTGTGTGTGTGTGTGTGTTTGATCTTTTATTCCTTTTAAAGTATCGGAATATTATAATATATCTACTCCTATATTTTCGAATATTTTTTGCTGTGATAGGTCAAGTGCTGCATTTGTTTACGTTTCTTGTCTTTGAGTGCTAACCTTAATTTGTGTTGTTTATTTTCTTCTATCCTTTTTCCTATTGAGTATCCGATAGAAACATCTATAATGCAGACTTCTGCATCATTAGAAATGTTTTCAACTCTTTTTTCATATTTTTCGTTGTTAATATTACACTTTACTCACGTAGCTTTGTTATTTCATCTTTAAAATTTGTTATAATCTTATTTGTTCTACTTTCAATTGCTTCATATTTCTTGTGTTTGTAAATCAATTATATTTGAGATTAAACTGTTCTCACGGTCATTTGCCTGCCCAATTTTTAATCGAACCAGTCTAATTCATTTGGAAGGATTTCACCCTATAAATTAACACACTTGCACGACATATTATCATCATTCCAAGTAATATTTTTGTGATAGACTGTACAATCTATCACCATTTTTGAAATTATACTATTGCCGATTTTATATCAATTTTATGTCCATTCCTAAGTAAAACGTACGTACGTACATACATACGTAAATGATATACAAAAGTGTTTTGACACCAGATTTGTAGTGTTTGTTCAATAAAGATCAAGAGAAGTAAAGGAAGTCTTTTTTCATAGTTGACGTATAGTTAAATTTATGAAAAAGCTACTCAACTTTCCCGAATGCTATTTACAAATTATTTCAAGTACTTCTGTTACTACTTACGCTAACAAAGTAATATTTTAACGCTATAGAATTTCCTATTCCCTCGCATTTACATTTCGCCGTTTTTCTCCGAGCATGCAAATTTAAAATCCGACAGACAGAATAGTTTAGCCATTACACAGACTCCATTTGGTGTAAACAACACCATTCCTTTTTATTTTCTACACACCAGGAACACATGTAGAGTAGTTATTTTCCCTTGTTTCTATTTGCATTGAATTTGTTTCATCGGAAAAATAGTCCCGTAATGGCTCTATCGCGAATTTTAACAGTTAATAACTACATACGACTGAAACAATGGCCCTGCGGGGCGTTTCAAGTTCGCTGCAGGTCGTTCTATCAACTCTGAATGCAAATAACATCTTACGTATGTATGTATATAGGTGACTGTATGCATTTACTTTCCTTATCGTATGCACGTTAAGCTAGTTACATTCGATTTTCTTTGCTTGTGCTCTCGTCCTACATTTGAATAGGTGATTCAGTCGTGCAAAAGCGTAAAATGGGTTATTGTGTATCATGTGGCGAGCCAAACTGACTCAAGAATAGAACAGAATTTTTGCGGTTAAATTTTATCTAAAATTTTAATGTCTATAAATGCAGATGTTACAAGAATAATAATAAATAATTTGTTCACGTTTACAACTAAAAGATACAAATAAAATATTAAATCTCGGACCAATTTTTGCCTACATCACTAGCGTAGAAACTATCATATGCCGTATACCCCAAAAAGTTTTTTCCATTTTTAAAATGAAAAATTGAAAGTCGATATTTTGGTTTGAATCTGAATTTATTCATCAAAATATGGTCCCTGACATTTTATGATTTTCTCTCTGAAGATTTTTCTCCTGAATATGAAAATAGATTCTTACTAGCTTTTTAAGAAATTATCACATTTGAACTGTTCATTTTTCATATAATTAACCAGATTTAAAAGCGAGTGATGATCTGGCAAGTACGATGACCAAATTCCATTCTTTCGCCGTGAGCCATTTTTGTCATATTAGAACTGATATTGATGTTGAACAATACAACTTTCTTATTATATACTGACGCAAGTTGTTTTTACAGTGTATTTCTCTTGAGGGCATACTAGTTAATTGCAATAGATTGTTAGCAGTAGTGGTTTTTTCCACTTTTAAGATTTTTAATAATCATTTTATTATTCTTCCATTTGAGTTCAGCATGTCCGTTATCTCATTGTGTTTTATCTATTAAACTGACGCCATTCCGTGTTCCATAATGAGTGTTCGAATCTCTTGTTTGCTGTTTACTTGGTACCTTTATGAACGACATCACGAACTCTATAACATCCGAATCACTACTTTTTGTTGATAGTTTAAAAAATTTTCTGCTAGTGCCTAACCTAGAGATTGTAATCTACTACAAGAGCACATGGAAAGTATTCCTCGATGATGTGAATTAAAAGACTGTGCATATCTATAGCTTTTACTCGTGGTTAACTCCTATGACATTCAACTACAATCTTAATCAAGGACTTAGAATGTTGTTTGATGATAAGCCTACCTTTGCACAACACATCGACGGAATAATTACCACTGCTTGGATTTGTGTTGCGTAGTTGAACAAATTTTTCTAATATATTGGCAGTAAAAACCTTGTACTATGTATTTGAAATATCTCATCTGGTATATTCCGGCATCATTTGGAATGCTTACTATTAAATATACGGAAGACGACTGGAGTTGGTACAATAATACATATTCACACACATATTTCGCAATTCGGTGCTCGTAACTTTAATATATTCTACCTGTCATTTTCACGTATGTATACGTATGTATACATACAAACATGTTAATAAAATTGTCAATCAATGTAACGTGTTCTAACTTTCTTTAACTTTTCCATTAACGAGATTCGAAATATTACTGTTCTCGCTCGTAATAATTACGTTTAACACTTATTTGTCGTTCGAACAATGTACAGAATTTATTATCAAATGCATATGCTATTGCATAAATACGTACGTTTATATACACAATTACGTCAATCTCACTACGTAAGTAAATTAATTCTCGATATTTTCTGCTTATTACACCGTTTTTAGCTAAGGAAGAAACTAATGAAAAAATAATGTTCTCGGAGGGGAATCGAACCCATGTCCACTGTTTACCGGGCAATTTCACCACGAAAAATCATGGCAACTTCTTTTGGGACAAGAAGGGGATTTTGTTAGAGGATTTTGTAGATTTTATAGCGAAAGGCACAACAATCAATTCTAATGCAACCTGTGACCTTGAAAAAGTTCTGGTGCACTATATAAAACAAGCGACATGACTTAATGTCTTCCGATATTACATTCTAATCTAGTCCTTTGGATGGAAACAACTGGATCGTCCATCTTACCGTCCAGATCTAGTACCCAGTGATATCCACCTGTTCCAGTACTAAAAGTTCTTTAGTGGTCAACGGTTCAACAATAACCAAGAAGTTAAAACTGCAGTTATGGGCTTCCTCAAAGGAGGAAGATTTCTTTGACGGCAGAATTCGAAAATTTGTTAAACGATATTATAAATGCTTGAACAACAATGTAAATTATGCAGAAAAGTAGATGAAAGTATGTAGAATATGGACGTAAACATATTTTATTTATATTTACAGCGTTTTTCTTATTAAATAACGAACCATCTTAAAAAAATAACTCACTTTATTACTCGTCAGGTACAAATGTAAAAATGTAAAATTCAACTACATTCCACAAGTATATCCAAAATAAAATCAATTATGTTTATTTCTAGTATATTTTTGTTACTATTATAGTCACAATGCAATTGTAATAACAACAGTAGTTTAATTCCAAGGCTCTGAATATATTTTGCATAAATAGGAACGAAAAATTAGGAACTAAAGATGTCTTATAATGCAACTCTACCATGTGAATCAAGAATATGTTCTAATTCACATTTCTGTCTGATGTTTTGGGCAGTTAACTCCTTTTATATAAACTATACCCATACCCTTTTCTTTCTTTTCCAAATTGGTGTATTTCATAATAAGAATGCTGTGAAAGGTAAGCGTTTGAAATAAGACATTAACCATTATAATATATAGCACTTAAGACTAATTTATATTATTACCTATTACATTCGTGAAAATAAGTTTCGACTTTACTCTCTACGTGAAGAATTTAAAATATTTTGCATGGTACGGCATAACATGAAACGAGTTTCCATTTGAAAACTCTCGCCTCGTCTTTCCTAGATGAATAAAAATGATAAATAGAGGGTCAAGCTGAAGGAAGACCGTTAATTGGCTCTCTCTCTGAATGCTCCGGCCAGATAAAACAAAGCCTTCGTCGTACGGAACTACTCGAGCATTTCGAAGCCACGACCATTAGATTGCGAGAAAAAATGATTGTGAAATTTATCGTCCGCTAGAAAAAAAAATGGTTTGTTGGAAACGTAGAAACAAAAGCGCGCAACGGTTAAGAACATGAGAACGAACATGGTACAACGATGACAGGCGTCGTCGGTGCCAGAGATGAAGAGAATAGCAAAAAAGCGTTCGAAGCCGGTCCTCCTTCTTCATCTCCTCGAATACCCGGATCTCATTGTCGTACTTCAAGCATTGAGATTTGATTTATCCACGGATGATCAGTTCTGATACACTACGGAACAATTTGAAACAATGATATCTCTATATAAATAAGATTGTTATTCTTGTTATGTACATATGTATGTATCTAAAACTGTTTTCAATAACATTTTCAGAATATTTGTATTATAAAATCTTTTCACATTAAAAAAATTTGAAAACATTGCGAATATAGAGTTTAAATTTTATTAATTTTTAAGAAATTTTCTTGAAACGTGCACTAACAATACTTTGACGTGGCAATAAATAGTATTTAATAATAATTTTTGGAGGAAAATATTTTGGAACCCCTTCAAACATTTCCTGTTATTCTCAACATATTTTATTTCTCATTTCTTTGTGACTCTTATGCCATATTTCTTGGGGTCGGCAATCAGTTCAGCCCCAAAAAAGTTTAATCATTCAAGATCCATGTCGGACATATCAATATTCCTTAAAACGCTATTAATAGCTATTCCTTGACTATTGTTCGGTAACTCGTGGGTTTCATAATAAATTCATGCGGTAGTTTAGAACTATTGACAGTACGTGGAAAGCATTTTCGACCAAATTTTGCAGAGATCTATAATACTGATCTTATCAGAATATCAATAGTGTTGCGATCCAGATATTTCCGAACCGACGCCACAGTATGAGAATAAATAGTGGGACGTATATGTCTATGGAGTATGTGCGACAAGTTTCAACGTGATCGGCGCAGTTTTTGCTAGGTGACGAGCAATTAAGTAAAGTGCTAATTGTGTCTTGTCATGGATGAAAAATGATCATTCTAAATTTTGTTGTAAGTTCGAAAAACCCGCTATTGCAACACATGGAATGATCCAGCAAGCATTCGCTGAATAATCAATACGTCGAACACCAACTTTTGAATGGCGTGCGCGTTTTAAGACCAGTAGAATGTCTATTAATGAGGACGAACAAACAGAAAGACCTTTAATATATCCCAAGCCCGAAAATATCGCAACAGTTCAACGGCTCATTTCTGAAGACCGTCGTCGAACTATTCTTGATATCTACCATTAAGTTGGAATCAGGGAACGATAGTGATTATTCAGTATATGTAAGGTGTTGTTACTAACCCCTACCACCGTAAGAGGAGAAATAGTGTTGATTATTTTTTTTAATAATGAAGGGTATTGATAGAGGTACTGACCACCTCCGAAATGAAAAACGATTTTTAAAAAATCGCACTGCCCAGAAAGACGAATATCTGAAGTCCAGCGTTCTTACCACATGCGCTATCCCTCCGTTACGGTACGACTTTCAAACAGAATGCCCTTTAAACGTTCAAAAAAGTAAAAACCTAAAGACGTCAAGTCTGATGAATTGACTGGTCACAAGTCAGTACTTACAAATCTATTGACTAACAATTTTTTCAAATATTTTATTATAGTTTATGCAGTTTGTACGGAGTTTAATCTCTTTTGAAAAACCTACTCCTTATTGCATCGTTTCGCGAGCGATAAACGACTCTAAACTAATTTCTCTATAACCGTCAGCAAAATCGTAAAAAAAGTAGGTGTTATAATTCCCTTCCTAATAACTGTAATCCAAGCACCCATTTCTATCATCGTGAAGGTCTGTCTCCAAAAATTATGGAGATTGTCCGTGTAAGTTTATATATTCACACGGACAATCTCTAACAAGTGAAACCATGTTTCGTCAGAGAAAAAGATTAGACACAGATCTGCATCATTTACAATATTATTAAATCAATGACAATAACTTTGTTGTTAGTATTTTAGTATTTCTCATTATTATTATAAGGTCTTCTCTCTTGGAATCGAAGGCTAGTTAAAGAATATCTCCATTTCGATCATAGGCTCACGTGGTTATTCCACTATTTGCTTCAAATTGTGTATTGCATCCGTCGTAGGTTTTCTTTATACGAAACCATACTGCTATTCTCAGTTTTACTTTTTATTGCAATTCTTCTTCATATTAATTTTGAAAATATTTTATATGAAGTTGGTAACAAAGCACTTCCTCTATAATTCGTGTATTTCCACGGATTCCCTTTTTCATGAATTGTCACTGTGTGTCCCGTCATCAAGTCTTGCGGCATAGTTTCTCCATTTTATATCTTTAAAAATTAGGAAATATAGATATTTTACCTCGTCACCATATATTATGAATTCGCTGTTAATTCGTCTTTTCCGGTACTCTTCAGTTATTCATATGAATTAGAATTTCTTCAATTTTTTTCATTTTAAGTTCTTATCTTAAAATTCCAAATATATTAACAATATTTACAATCAAATAGAGACCAAAGTAAGACTATTGGAGATGTGATATTTTGGAAAACCTTTAAATCGTCCATATAAGCTAACGGTTAACAATGTTTCTCATCTCTTTATATTTACCATGAACATGGAGGTGTTCTAAAATATAAAAAATTCAAAAGATCGTTTAAGAAAACATTGAATAGTAGAGGCTCCAAACTAGTCCTCTAAGGTACACCACTGGAGGCTAAAAATGAAATGTATACGAACTTAGCAAAACGTATCATCAAAATGTGATTGGTAGAGCTTGGTATCACAAAGAGAAAAACTTTTTCAAAATATAATACAAACAAGAGCGAAAGAATCTAAGAGACGAAGAAAAATTATAAAAAATTGCCTATATTCGAAGCTTAAACATACAGAATTTTAGTATTTTCGGAATCATTTGGAGTCGTCGAAAACCAAAGTCACGAACTCTAACAAGAGCAACTGCAATAAAAGTAATGGTAAATCGACCGACGTTTAAGTTCGATAGTGTATTCAGTGCAATAAAATTTAAATACATCCACCATAAAAATAAACATTCGCATACATCTGTTACGTTTTTGTTGCAATAACAAGCAACTCGAACATACAACAAATGTCAAAGTGAACGACTATCCTTGCGACGCTTAATATTAAAAGCTGCCGAACGAGATTTCGATTCACGTGAAACGCATTTGTGTGAAATGAACCATCGCAATTAAAATATATATACATAAGTATTTGGCACCTGTCCGTGAGCGGTCAGGAATAAATCACGCTGACGGCCAACATAAATGTAAAGTGATTTTAAATTTATGGGGCGTTTATAAATTTATGGCCGGTACCGCCAGAACGAAATATGTATATTTTGTGTCAACTTGTTTCGCGAACCTTAATATTAGCTGTAGAAAAAGAAATACACGTGCACAGAAACATATCATCAGATCATCATCTGCTTCAAGGTAAGGGTTTCCTAGAATGTGGGAAAAGGCATAAATTTCAACTAAAGCCAATAAAGCAAGTTATTTGTGGAATGAACGCAATAAACTATAAACGCTTCCTGTTACTATAATTTATATACAAAGAAAGTAAAACACCGATCGCATACTAATACACCATCACAGGATGAAATACGAGCATAGGTCGAATATGACTAAGTGGACATTTGGACAAACATTACGTCTGAAATTTTTTAAAGAATTTTCTTCGTCATTTAGTGGCTTCTGTAGAGCATAGAGTTCCAGTGGTGTTTCTAAATGTCAATGCATATCACTTCATTAAATCTCTTCATTTTGCCTTTTATTTACTTCGTTTTATCTATGGATTTCCTTTAATATATTTTTTCTTCATGTACACTCCGCGCAACATGAATAGGACCACCCGACTTGTTGCAAGCTTTCGGTGGTTTGAAAAACAATTCATTTACTAAAAATACAATGCAAGTTTGTAATGGTATGATATGGCAAATAATACGCATTATTGCGCAATAGTACCTAACGTTATGCATTGGGTGACGTAAGTACCACATACATATAAAATGCACCGCGCCGGTTGGATACGACCAGTATTTAATAGTAAGCTACCGGATGAGTGTCGAGTTACAACGTGTATCCGGATAAACAAACATCTGTAATTAAGGGTATTGTGCAACGATGGGACGACAGAAGTGCTTAAGTATGGAAGAAATTGGAAAAATTAAAGCGTTCCATCAAGAAGGGTATTCCTCAAGGGCTACTGCAAAGAAAATAAGTCGATCACACCAGGTTGTGAACAATTTTATTAGGGATCCCGAGAATTATGGAAAACGTTTTAAAGGGCGAACAACATCCGTTACAACTAAAAGAGAACGTCGAGCCATATTACGCGAAGCATCGAATTCGGCATTAACGGCAAGACAAATCGCGAATAACGTTGGAACGAATGCATCGGTAAGAACTGTACAGAAGTTACTGAAGACCTGTCCGCATTTAAAACGTTTGAAAATTAAACGACGGCCTCCTTTAAGGGAATTTCAGCGCACTGCACGTCTTCAGTTTACTCAAGCAAAAATGGGGTGGACAAGAGAATGGCAAACTGTTATTTTCAGTGACGAGAAGAAGTTTAATTTAGATGGCCCGGATGGGTTTTCTTATTATTTCCACGATTTACGTAAAGATGAAGTGATTCAGTCGCGAAGGCGAGCCGATGTTGGTTCAGTCATGGTATGGGGAGCTGTTTCCTATAACGGACCTGTTGATTTAGTAATAGTGAAGGGCAGACAGAATTCGGAAAAGTACGTCCAGCTGCTGCAACAGGTGAAAGACACATTTTCCAACGTTATGGCAGGTGGGCCATTTATTTTCCAACAGGATAATGCCAGTATTCACACCGCGCGCATTGTTCGACGCTGGTTTCAAGAACAAGGCATGGAGGTTCTCGATTGGCCATCGCTCTCCCCCGATCTGAACATCATAAAAAATGTTTGGGGATGATTGTCGCGTAAATTGTACTCCAATGCTACCCAATTCAGTTGCGCTGACGAACTAGAGCAGGCGCTGAAACGAAGTTGGGCGGAACTTCCCGTTGACTACTTGAGAACCCTGTATAATTCCATTCCATCCCGACTATTTGAGGTTATAAGAAATAATGGCAAAAGTACTCATTATTGAACAATAAAGTATTTTGTTATTGCAAACGAATCTTTTATTTTGTAGATTGGTCGTATTCAAGTGGCGTTTAATTACTCTACTTATTGTCATTAGTAACGTACATTTGCACTGACTTTTACAAAAATTATATTTGGTACCTACATACATCTTTTTATCAACCCTCTTATTTTCGAAAATAACAATTCCAGCGTGCTACCATGTTTATACCAACTACAAATGTCATATATGCAGTTGGTCCTATTCATCTTGCGCGGAGTGTATTAGATCTCCATCTACTTTTTCAGAATATAAAGAGTGTTTCAAATTTCGCGTTTTTTTTTAAAGAATAAATAAAGCACATAATTTGCATTCACCTTCAAAATTTTTTATTGGTAATTGAAGTATCAGTTATGACATTTATATGCGAAAAATAATATCTGCCAAATGGCCTCCTCTTGCAGCTCCGCAGACGTCCACTCTTTTGTTAAAATTTTCAATGACATTTTGACATAATTGAGGCTCTATTCACAAATGACACGAATAATTTCATCTTTCAAAGCAGGAATTGATTGTGGATTGTTTTTTTATAAACCTGACTTTTCACATAACCCCAAAGAAAATAGTCTAGCGGTGTCAAATCATATGATCTTGGTGGCCAATTAACATCACCGTTTCTTGAGATTACACGTCCAGCAAATTTTTCTCTCAATAAATCAATTGATTCGTGTGCAAAGTGAGGTGTAGCGCCATCCTGTTGAAACCACATATCCTCTAGATCAATATTCATTAATTCAGGCCACCAAAATTCGACGATATCGATCACCATTGACAGTTATAGCTTCAACAGCAGTATTTTCAAAGAAGTGAGGTCCAATTACACCACCTGTCCATAATGGACACCAAAAAGTAATTTGTTTAGGATGCATAGGTTTTTCATGAATAATTCATGGATTTTCCTCACCCTAGATACCGCAATTTTGTTTATTAACATAGTCACTAAGTTCAACATGTGCCTTATCAGAAAACATTATTTTTTGAGAAAGATCAGCTGGTTGTTCATTGATGAAATTGACAAATGAACGACGTTTTAAATGATCTAATGGCTTCAGTTCCTGTGTTATTTGAACCTTATATGCCTTCAGATCTAAATCCTTGTGCAAAATACGCCATGTTGTTGATTCACTAAGTCCAAGTTGTTGTGAACGTCGTCTAATGGACATTTCAGAATCTTCAGCAACACTTTCACGAACCAAACCACTATTTTCTTGTGAACTACCACTAGGACTGTATTTTGCACTTTTTTGATCTTCGACGGAACCGGTCTCTTGAATTTTTTTAATAATTCGACCAATAGTACTTTCAGATGGACGATTATGTAAACTATAAAATTCACGTAATTTTCTAAAAACTCTCTTCACACAACGTTGATTTTCATAAAATAATTCAACAATTTGAACGCGTTGTTGTAGAGTGTACGAAGGCATTTTTATAAATGTCATACATCTCACTTCTTAAATGCCCACATACCCAGACAAATTAAGTGCGCCATCCATATTTTATTTATTCTTAAAAAAAACCGCGCAATTCGAATTACCCTCTATGTATAGCCTTCCTTTCTATGTTGTGTGACTTTCTAAGTGTACATACGATTCACTTCCATTTGCATTTTATATTGGTTATTTCCACTATTTTTTTGCTCTTTCGCGTATAGTTTTGTTTCTTATTTTCACGAACCAAAATTATGAATCGATAAAATGTTTGTCGACGAAGGTAATGATAGAGACGCGTTTCGTGTAAACCAACACCTTTCAGTCCAGTTTAGGAGATTAAAATACCATATATCTCTCATTCGGTGAGTTCGCTGGTCCCTAACGTCACGTGCTGGTCACTAGTTTTTGGTAAAATTATAAATATTTTAATTTCATCATAGTTTTGTACATTAGGGCGCTTTTGGTTTATATATTTCTATTGATAGATTACAAGCCGTCACTATATAAATTATATGAAACACAAACCCCTTCTAAAATGTCGGATGATATTTTGTGTGTTTGTGTTTTCGTGCGATTACTTGTCTAAGTAAGTCTCTTTTCACCCGATAGAGGAATAATGTACGACACACTAAACATTACTTTAGTTGTCTGAGAATTGTCTCCAATAGATTACACTGTCCACGCACACCAGTCTGTTCTTATTTCGTTTTACACTTATAATTAAGCTACAATGCAGTGTCAAATATTGATCATTATCAATGCATTAAAAACCCGTACGTAACTAAATTGACTATATTCTACAATACGACCAATATACATCGGTAACGGCCTTGACTAGCCGGAAACATCCACACCACTTTCTCTCACCGCTCATGTATGGTATCTAAATATCCCTGCTTTATTTATAACTCAAGCTTTTCAAATGACAGGGTATCTAGGTGTATATCTACATAACTCCGATCGTAGAAATCGCTTTCAAATTTTCAATTTAAGTAGACGACTGGGGTTCAAAGGTACGTCCGATCAAATTACCAATCGTGTTCGCGTTCATTAAATTTTAAAAATAAAATGTATTAAACTGACCAAGTAGCAACATTAATTATTTCATATTTTAATGGTACACTAAAAGCCAAGAAATAATTTATTTATTTATTTGGATTACCTTTTACATATATGCAGCTTGCGAAATAATTATGATTTTGTTATTTTTCTATTTAGATTTTAATTAATATTTATTTAATTGGGAAAAACATTTTACTTTATATGTATAGTTATCAAATAAAATAGATTTATATTTCGAATAAAAAGAAAAAATATCAAATAAGGGATGAAGTGTAACGACTAAAGTAGGATCACTAACGACGCTAAAACAATTAAATTAACTTAGAACATTGCGCTCAGACTAATGAGAATAAATGCGTCGGCAATATCAAAGGCAGGATTTTTTGCGAGCAAATCGCCACGAAACCTATTATGTGTTTCCATAAGACCTTTTTACGTTCACAATGCCCGTATTAAGTACCTAACAATGCAACAACTGCAGATTACGAAAGTTATTTAAACTTTTGAGCGTGCTTAAAAGTTCAAAGGCACCGAACGTTTTTGGCAACGATTTGAATATCGAATCTGATTTAGGTTTGAACACAAAAGTCGTCAACGTTTGCTGAATAAATTGAAACTCCAAATTTCCTCCTCCGCCTCCTTTTTCTTCTTCTTCTTCCAATTATATTCTGGTTCGATTGAATATTCATCGAATTCCTCGTACTAAAACATTTACGACTCTCGAAGAACTAGTTAGTTATCATTCGTTTCAAACAGTTTTATTTATAATGAATTAGAAAGGAACTTCTAATTTCTAACAATGCTTTTATCACTTTATTTACTTCTATTTTTTTAATATTAATTCTGCGTTTTACTCTCTATAATTAATAAAAAATATGATTTTATAATAATAATAATATAATTTATTCGCCCAGCGATGACAGTCAATCAATTACAGGCTAAAGCACAAGTAAGTATATATCACATAAGGTACCCGTCTAGCAAACGGTGGATAGTGGTTCGAGCTTTATTCCAGTGCAGAAAAAATTTTAGTTAATTTCTGTGCTTGTAATTAACAATGGCAAAACAGAAGATATAAATGTTTATTAATTTTCCATCACAACGAGCTTAACTATATATTGTATTTATAAGTATTTATTGGCATCAATATCTAACTGAGAGTTACAACTACCCAGTCTGTCGCAGAAAAAACTTTTTTAAAATAGTAATTCTTAGTGGCACCATCTATTAAAAAAACATGCGTCGGCAAGGTAGATCTTTCACCAATGTTATGTCAAAATATCATGATATTTGCGTCATTAGAAGCAGAGAAATTGTGTATAAAGTAACAGTGCTCATTTGCCATTAGTCGAAAAATGAATTTTGTACAAAGAGCAAATATTAAGTTCTGTATTATGTCCGGTAAATCGTTTCCTGAAACGTTTAGTTTGACAAAACATGTGTATGGTGATGCGTGTTTGTCACGTACGAGTGTGTATGAGTGGTATAAACGATTTACAGATGGTCGGACGAACATCAATGACGACGAACATCCTGGTGCAAAAAAAATCTGTGGTTACGGAAAGGAACATTGAACTTATGCCTGAATTTATCAGAAATGAACCTAAATCTTCATTGCGATACGTGGGAATGAAATTAAATATTTCCAAAGACTGAAATCATAGCATTTTGACACAGTATTTGGAACTTGGGACTTGATTAAAGACTCAAAAAAGGACAAAAACTTCAGATATTCTATTGTAACTGACAATTACATATGGTGTTTTCAAAATGATTAATGTTGATTTGTTTTTATGAATCGAAAGGCATAATGCAAAAAGAGTTTGTACCGACTAGTCAAGTAGTCAATTCTGTATATTATCTTGATGCTATGAAACGTCTTTTGGCGCGTATTCGCGCGTATTGGCGCCCTCAATATCGTTAAAATGGTAGCGAGCGTTTCTTACATAATAATGCACCATCTCATCGCTCGACGCTTATCACTGATTTTCTAACTACAAATGGCATTTTAGCCATCAACCATTCACCATATTCAACGGATTTGCCCCTTTGATTTCTATCTATTCTCCAGACTACATTTGTCGATGAAAAGACAGCTTTATGCTGACGTCGAAGTCATTAAATAGGCGTCGACAGCGATCTTGAAGGATATCTCTAAAGATGAACTTCATTCGACATGTTAGTTGACCGTGCAAAACGTTGTATTGAAGCCGAAGGCGACTACTTTGAATAAAATAAATGTGTATTATAGATCTGTTTTCACAATGTGATTTATGACGTATTAAGAGACTCAAAACTGTACTGCCTGGTGGCCTAATTAGTAAGGCAGCCGTCTAGCAAACGACAGCAAACGTCCTGCTTCAGCATAGAATTTTTTAATTAAATTCTGTGATTGTAATCAACTATGGCATAGCAGAAAATAACAATTTTCATTTATTTACAAGCGAGATAATATTAACACAAGGAGACAAACAAAATTATAAATCACTGGTTGATTTACAATTATAGGAAATATCATAATATAAATTTGCAGCACGATACATGGTTAGCAATGGTGATCTTCAAAGTAAATTAGTTCTAGGAAAGGGTAGTAGAAGAGAGAGTAGTGAAAGGAAATTCTAGGAACAAAAAAGTTTAAGTCGGAGAGGAGATGGAGAGAATCAATTATTCCGTTAACTTCCATATAAAACGAGCACGATAAATCTTTCGACGACGCTGTGAAAATTGAGTACTATGTTCCTCCAGTAATAAATCGTGTTGTGGATAAACCCTCGTATTACGAAAAGTCAAGTATATCAGGAAGCGACCCTGCATTCTTTCCACTGAAAATTGTAGGTACATATGCTTATATTGGAAGATTCTAGCTTTCTAGCCACAAGAGTAAATCAAGTTTTCAGAATCGTTGTGTTCTTAAAAAACAGCGAAGCATTACAAAACCTAATATATTTGAAGCTTAGCTACAGGAATAATTTATGTGGATGGAGGAGTTCAAATTTATATCGAATGGTACGCTATCCACTCTTTGTAACTGAATATTTTCTACAAAATGCAGAGATGGTATGTAATTTGTTTTACAGATATAAAACACAAAGCAGCAATTTTTTATTTTCAGTTTTAACTTAAATTTGAAACATCAAGTACAGGACGAAAACACAACAATGTTATATACACGCATCGTGGTAACCCAGTTATGCATTAGGCGAGACGAATACGTACTTCGTTCTTTCGTTTGTTTAAGCGAGAGAAGGAGGTAATGCTTTTCCATTCTCTATTGTATCGCAAAACGATACGTTAACCCATACCGAGAATAAATTTGTTAATAGTATCATACATTGACCTGATGAGACTTTATAAATCGAAACACGTCGTACACAAGGTATTATTAATATTAGAGTTTATTCTTATACGATCTTATAATGATTTTACCAAAATAAAAGTTTTCGTCCATACACGCACCGTGATAACTTAGTTATCCATTAGGCGAGACAAATACACTCTTCATTCGTTTGTTTGTTTGATCGCAAAATGGAGAAACATAACCTCCGTTATTAAAATTTATTCGAGATCCAAAAACAGCTTTGTATTTTTAATAAAGGATCCAAAATTATCATATTTTCTGATGCAAGCTGTTCTAGTAAGAGTTAGCATATTAGCGAATATTATTTAACGATCTATTCCCTTTAATAATTGCCTTGTCATTTATAGTCATATCAAATTATTATTTCATGTCAGAAATAAAATATTTTTAACTTGAAATATGTACCTACAGTACGATTAATCCTGTATGATATTCGTTTATTTTATTGAGGGGATAAGGGTCCTAGAATCCACTGTACAACACTTGTCGATCGAAATTTATACTTCCAAATTCAGTAAATGCTCGAAAGTATTGAAGAAACAAAAACTTTTCATTACACATATTAGTACTTCAACCCTACCTTCCCATTACTTGAATACCCGTCCCCGTATAGTTTGGTTCTAATCGACCGTAATTTAATTTAACCTATGTAATCCATGATAGTCATGATGAAATATATAAAATATGCAATGCACGCTTAAGTGGCAATAAATCTAGTGTTCACTAATTATAAAATGATGTTAGCCTTTCGGAGCAAGGACGGAGCGATTTGTTTTGATTAATCTCGAGCGATCTACGCGACATCCCGAAACCTCCTTCCAAAAACTCGACAACACAGAAATCCACGGCAATATATTCTACGGTAAACTAACATTTTGACATTTCGGGAATGTCGACTCGTAGTCCCCATAAATTATTACACAATTTTTAATTCCGATTCTACTGTTCAGTTGCAGGACGCCACATCATTTCCAGGCAAATCGGCTAAACGTATGCATACATATGTGTATATCCATGTAGTGTTTTAACGTTGGTTTACTTTCCTGAAACACATTCGTCTCTTCACTGTACTATATATAGTTTCTGCGACAGTTAGACAGCTTTTTTGAATGTAGGTCAGGAAGGTATTGTTCGGATACTGTCAATTGCAATTGTAGTGCTTGCTTGGTCGCTGGAAAATACGAAATTGTTGCAACTGTACAGCCTCTAATGATGCAATTTATAAAAAGAGTGCTTAACACATTACATATGATTTCTATTATTTTCTTGTAAATATATCTTTCTGAACCGTTTCTTATTTAAATTAAAACATATACAGTTCCTATCCATAATTTAATCACTAAAGGTTGTATATAACTCCTTTCCACGTTAATTTTCGTAATTCTGTATACGTATTTCGACAACTAAGTCGTCATTAACAGCAGGTAATTAAGCAGTGTCGCACCTAGAGAACTACGGCAAAAAAGACCCGTAGGAAGAAACTAATTCCGTGCAAGATCCGTACCGCTGAAAGCTAAGACGCACACTGTGCTTTCAGCGGTATGGTGTAAGTAAATGCATGCCGCAAATGCACTTTTTCAGACACGAAACTCGACATTTTCAAAGTGGTATAAATATATGACGGTGTTACTTGCGCAAAATATAACATATAAGGCTATGGAGCTTGATGCCAGTAGAATAAAATGACATATGTGTCAAATTATAACAATGCATATTTAATCCTAACGACATCTGTTAGAAAAACCGGTAATGACTTTCCGGTACACCTGTTGGAAAAAAAATAATTGCCAGTTGCATTCTCCAGACAATATCAGATTTAATTAATAACACCTTCAAAAAGTTTTATAGGTTTTTAAGTTAAGGACTCGCCCTTTATGTAGAATCAATAAAAGGAAAATTTAAAAGAAATCGGGGTTCTTGAACGGTATACTTCAACGCCATCATTTACAACATTTTACGACCCACTTATAAGTTCTGGAATGAATTAACATTAACTTGAATACGTGATTTGGCTCACGAGATTAAATTTTGTAGTAGATTTGTGCCAATTTGTTGTAACTAAACATAATAACAAAGGTATTGTGTTAAAAATTATGCAAATAACTTGGAACGCAGACGATAAGAAACTTCTGGTAAAGATCTAGACCCGCATTAATAAATCAAAATAAATGAGAATTCCCTCTATATAGAATAGTAATCTTTGTCGGTACGAAGCCCCCTCCGATTACAATAAAAGTGTATATGGCATCTGAATAGAATAGTTTGGTTTATGCATTTCGCGAAAGTGAATTGAATATGGAAATATTCGATAACTGCATAGAAATGGTCTCATTTAAGGCACGGTTCCATAGAATTTCAATATGAAGATGAACGTAATTTAACGTACTAATTGCGCATTGTACTCACTACTATATGTTTGTACCATGGTACCAGTTTAAAATTGCATACGGAGGAGAGTTATCGTTTCAAAGATTAAAATTTTAATAATGCAATTCCGGATATACGGTCTGCATATATTAAAGTCTGAAAGATACAGCTACCGGAGATATATGTGTGTATACATAGTTGGTGTGGAATTTTTAACATACGAGTATCAGATTTTTCCCATAAGATCTTATGTAATTCCAGGATTAAAACGATTTAAAACGTATGTGATGCATTTATATTAAAAATGTATTTAGTTTCTGCAGGGGATGTTTCCGCACAAATAACACTGCACAACAATATGGCAACTTTTGTCTGATGATTGATTTTTATCACGTGATGTTTACTAATTTGACGTCGCTGATTTCAAATATACCCTTGGTTTTTTTGGAACAGCTCTTGTTTACGAGATATAGCTTTCACGAAAAAATCGCTGTGTTAGTGTGTTAATTTGCTTGTAATTAAGAAAATATTAAGTTTTCTTAATATAAATAATTTGATACGTCATCGTCAAGAAGAGTTTGTGTCAATGATCCAAATCATTTTTGTTTTACTTGCGGAGAGTATATATTTAAAGAATACCGTTTGAATATGACAGCGTTCGTGATTGAGGCTTACAAAAATTACTTTGGTCACACACTGGAAATGAAAGACAAGCCTTGGATTCCGCAAAAGGTATGCAAAACGTGCGTTGAGTTTCTACGTTAGTGGACAAATAAGAAAAGAAATAGCTTTAGGTACGAAACCGCTATGATCTGGACTGAACTCATGAACCACCACGACGACTGTTATTTTTGTGTGGTAAACATAACTGGCATTAACCGAAAAAATCGAGCCAAATGGGAATATCTTTCCATACGGTCGGCACATAAACGTGTTTTTAGTCCTAAAATATCAAGCTGATGCTTCACAGGAGGAGCCTATACATTTTGAGGCAAAAACTGACAATAGTTTTCAAAACTGAGTGCAGAAAAGATAAAAGCGGAAATTTTTGACGGGCCACAAATAAGATCATTAAAAAAAGACTCAAATTTTACGGACACTATGACAGAGATTGAGAAAACGCTATGGAATGAGTTTGTTTGGCTTGTTAAAAATTTTTTGGGAAATAAGAAAAGTTCTGAATTTTCTCAACACGTCGAACAACTGATGGGTCTCTTTCAAAGGCTTGGATGTAACACGAGCATCAAGTTACACTTCCTTCACAACCACCTGGACTACTTTTCCGCCAATCTTGGGGACCTAAATGAAGAACAGGGGCAACGATTCCACCAGGACTTCCGTACCATAGAGGGACGCTATCAGGGCTACTGGAATGCACACATGATGGCTGACTATTGTTGAAGCATTCAGAATAGCTCTCCGCCTTCAGCTTTAGCAACAGAAAGTTTTTTTCATTATAAGAATTAAATAAATTAGAATTATCTCTAAATTTATAGTGTTTTATTATAAAAAAAACACTCGTGTCATATTTTTTAACTAGAGCTGATACAGAAATTTCAATCTCGGAATTGAAATCGTCATCAAAAATTGGACTAATATGCAACATAACCCAATCATCAGAAATACTGTTGTGCAGTGAATCAATGCTAATTAAAATGGACACAATCCTTTTCTACAGTTAGTTTATAAAAATTATTGCAAATTTGAGGAAGATTTAGATCAAAAATGCTTTGATATGCTCTTTAAGCTATTACTTCTTACATATCGAGAAGGTATCTATAAGTTATCTTATAGTTACTAGAAAAACATGGGACTTCACACTAACAATAGATATGAAACCAACCTTTAACTATCGGATGATAGATGAAAGCACTACAACTTACAGTCATAGCAAAACTAAGAAAGATACAAAACTTACTTGCCATGATATTACGGGGGCATTTGAAATCATTCCGACTACGGCAACGACTGCTCTACTAGACCTACCCTTATTTCACTTAATATGTCTTAATATGTTAACGAATCACGTAATTGTTAAATACGCCTCGAATCCACCATTTGAGAGCGAAGAATGTTTGTATGTCATACAACACAGGCAAATATGAAAACTTGAAAAACCCAGCAATCTTTTTCTCTGGGGATATAGACGTCATTTATTTCAGCTGGTGGTTCATGAAATTCTGAAGAACAAATTAACAGGAATGCTTATTCACATAAACGGATTTATATTCTGACTGATAACCAGACTGGCATTAAAATCATTGAGGAGCTCTAAGATCACCTTCAAGGTAAAATGAAAATATGTAATTTAGAAAACCAGTACAGCGGAATGTAGTAAAGTTGTTATGGGTGCCGGAATACTGGATAATCGCAGTAAACAAAAAGGCTAATGAGCTATCCAGAGAAGTGTCGGCCTTACTAGATGTTGGACCCAGAACTTGTCCAAAATAAAAAGATAAATTGGACAAAATTCAACATAGAACACATAGCAAACTCAAGCATGAACAAGTGTAAGTAAAAAATTAGTGGAATAGCTTTCATTGTAAAGAAATAAGCTGAGAATAATGACGGAATAAGATCACAGGTGCGCAATTTTGAAGTATGATAGAATTGACAAATATAATGAAGACCTTAATTACAGACTGTGCAATGGACCTCCAAAAACGATCTGTAATATATTTCAAGAATGGGAAGCATTTAATCACAGAAGATAAGCCATTTATGGAAACCTAAAATAAAGCAGGAAATATGCGGCATTGACTCGGTCGACTAACGTCCAAAGAACTAACAAAAACAACTGTTTTGTAGCTACGTTCCATTTTAACATTTACCCTAAAATTGACATCTACAATCTTTTCTACAAAATAAACAGTCTTGCCAATCTAGTAACGAACTCGACATTTATGTATAAGTATTTTATATAACAGAGTTGCCGTATTAAGTTAATTCAGGTTTAATAGATATATTTTAACTTAATACATTTACACAAACTACTTTTTAAAATAAATATTTAATGGCGTAACGTAGAGCTATGTACATAAAATTTTAAGTTTAAGAAATAGCGGAATGAAAAGTGAAAGCACACATTTCCGCTGCATTGAATGTTTCACAAAGTATTTATCCCGACGTTCAATATGTCCCGTCTTTTTAACTAAACGCATGCTTTTAAACCAATTTACTTCTTTTTCTGGATTTTTCGAAGAAGTGACTGGAAGGCGAAAAAAGGAAGAAAGCGTCGTGTACCCTCCACCGATAAGGGGTGTGCAATAGAACGTAAAATTAAAGATTGTAAGAGTAACCTATATATAATCCCCTTTTTTTAAACTTTTCCGAGCACATTATGAAGGTAACTGCTTCCAACCGAAATATCCAATCGTCCAGACAGAATCGCTTATTGCTCCGCCACGCTAGATATTTACGGGCGTCTAACATCGATTAAGGTGTTCGACTGGGTTTCAGTCTTTGACGAGGCATGAAAACATTGCCCCGACTTTGATCGGACATTAATACAAGAAAGCTTTTTACTTTGATGTTATTTTAACAAACGATAATATTCTAATAGTATTATCTAAACGTACATATAAGTATATAAGTATTTCAAAATACGTATTATACAGGTTATTATGGGATAAACAGATTCTTTGAGTGTCTCTTGTGTTTAAGTTTGGGTGTTTTATTAAAAGAGAAAAGTAGTTTCAAAAAATATTTCTGAAAGATAGGTCGACTATAAAATTAATGAAAGTACTTATATTTTATGGTATTTTTAAAGTGTAACTTTACGTCGGGATACTTAAACATAAATAGAATTGAAAGATATTTTTTTAGTTCATGAAAGAGGACATGCTTTCAAACTAAAATGAAATTTATGAGATGGAAAGCGTAGCCTGACAAAATTTTGATATCTCAAGTAATATTTGTTTAACAAAATATTTCTACTAGATCAAGATAAAATCATAAGTGCAACCATGCAAGCGTTTCAAATAGATTTTGAAATTAATTTTTCGAAATATTGATTGTATAATAAATTTAAATACAAAAACTCGATTTTTTACAATTACTTCAACAATTTTGAAGTTAAATATAATTATACACAGTCTGTCGCAGAGAAAAGTAAACTTTTTTAAAATAAAAACAAACGCTTAGTATTTTGGTAAAATTCATTTATTTTATTCAAACTAGTCGCCTTCGACGTCAATACAACGTTTTGCACGGTCAATTTACAGTCCATCTTTAGAGATGTCCTTCAAGATCGCTGTTGACGCCTTTTTAACGACTTCGGCGTCGGCATAACGCTGTTCTTTCATCAGCAGATGTAGTTTGGAGAATAGATGGAAATCACAGGAGGCCAAATCTGATGAATACGGTAAATGATTGATGATTAAAATGCCATTTATAGTTAGAAAATCAGTGATAAGCGTCGAGCGATGATATATTACCGTGTAACAAACGCCAGCTACCATTTTCACGATATTGAGGGCGCACACGACAAATACACGCCAAAAGACGCTTTATAACACCAAGATAATATACAGCATTAACTGTTTGACTAGTTGGTACAACCTCTTTGTGCACTATGCCTTTCGAATCCTAAAAACAAGTCAACATTGTGTTGTCCTGTGACTTCTCCGAACGGTTTTTTTTCGGTCTTTCTTTTCTTGAATGCTTCCATTCAGAGCTTTCACGCTTTTTCTCTGGATCATATTGAAAACATCACGTCTCATCGCCAGTTACAATAAAATACCCGAAGTTTTCATCCTTTTTTGAGTCTTTAATCAAATCTTTACAATGTTAAATTCAATTAGCTTACCTACAAACCTTGCACAAATCTTTCTCAGTCCCAAAGGCTGTGTCAGAATGCGATGAATTGAATCTTTGGAAATAGTTAATTCCATTCTCACGTATCGCAATGAGGATTTCGGCTCATTTCTAATAAAGTCACGCACAAGTTAGATGTTACCTTCCCTAACCACAGATATCTTGCACCAATCATTTATGTCCGTACGATTGTCTTTAAATCGTTTATACCACTCATACGTGACAAACACGCATCAACATTCACTTGTTTCATCAAAGTAGCAATAAAGTCTAGTTTTTGCGTTTATTCATAACCATGGAAGAAATATGGGTGCACTTCACATCTGAGATGAAGGAATAGTCAAAACAATGAACTAAAAGGAAGAATCGACTCCAAAGAAGGCGAAGACGGTTCCATCTGCAAGCAAGGCTATGGCTTCAGTTTTTCCAAACATTAACTTTGCTCTTTAAATACACGTACCTCTCTATCTTCACGTGCTGGAAAAGTTCGATCGGAAAGTAGAAAGATCATTTATTTTAGGGAGCAATTTTTATTTTCTTAGAATAAATTAAAAATCTAAATAAATTTAAATTTTGTTTTCTGTTAGGAAAAATATAAAGGGTTTTCCAATAGGGACTTGACAACTTTTAATTCAATTTGTGACCGCACCCTTTCACTAATCATCGAACTGTCACTGTCAATTTATTCAGTAAACTTAAGATTTTCATCATGGTAAAGAACACGAACGAACAACGTCTGCAAATTATAAAAATTTACTACAGAAATTCGGAGTCGGTGACCGCTACTTTAAGAGCGTTAACTCCGATTTTCAGTCGTAATTCTCGCCTAGTAGATAGGCAGTAACAAGTTTAGTGCAAAAATTTAAGTCTACATATTCGTTGTGTGATGTTGCCGTGCCAGTGAGACACCGGGTTGGTCGAAGTGTCGAAAATATCGCTGCCGTTGAAACGTCCGTAGCGAATGATCCAAATCAGTCAATTCCACGGCGTTCTCAAGAGTTGGGCATCGCCCAGACCACTTTATGGCGAATTTTGCGTAAGGATCTTGGTTTACACCCATACAAGATCAAGCTGACTCAAGAATTGAAGCGACGTACGTTCTCCGATTGGGCTCTGGAAAAGATGCGCCAAGATGATCAATTTCATCGCAAAATCATTTTCAGTGACGAAGCTCATTTTTGGTTTAATGGGTTCGTCAATAAGCAAAATATGCGTTATTGGTCGGGTGAAAATCCACATGTACTTAATGAAACACCACTTCATCCACAAAAAATAACTGTTTGGTGCGGTTTGCATGCCGGCGGCCTCATAGGGCCATATTTTTTCGTCGACGATAATGATCGTCACGTTACTGTGAATGGTAATCGTTATCGCGCCATGATTACCGATTATTTTTGGTCCGAATTGGAAGATATCGATTTATTGAAGAGTAAGTTTGATGAGCGTGTTATCTCAAGAAATGGACCAGTCGATTGGCCGCCTCGTTCGTGCGATTTAACGCCTCTAGACTTTTTTCTTTGGGGCTACGTCAAGTCATTGGTCTATGCCAACAAGCGGACAACGTTGGAAGAGCTCAGAGCCAACATTGAACGCGAAATAGCAGCCGTTTCGGCCGAATTGTGTGGCCGAGTCTTCGAAAATTGGGTCCAACGAATCGACCGCTGCAAACGTGCCCGCGGTGGCCATATGAACGAAATCGAGTTCCATTCATAAATGTTTTGATTGTACTTCAACCCGATAATAAAGTTTTTGAAATATCTCAAATGGTCTGCATTTTATTTTGAAAGAAAGTTGTAAAGTCCTTATTGGAAAACCCTTTATAAAGAAGCTTCAAGTAAATTACATGAAAACTATTTTGAGACGAGCTCGTTTATAAGTGTTTTTTTTTCGCTTTAGAAAGTCTAGCTTAGAACGAAGCTCGACCTACTAAACAGTTGAAAACATAGCGGAAATTCTGGAGATGTTGTTAATAGATTTTTGGCAGCATATTGACCTGATCTGGTTCGGTACAATCTGTTCCTATTTCCCTCCTAATGAAAAAGTCATCGAAACGCTTTCAGATATGTAACAGGTGAAGAAAAAAACAACGGACATAAGAATCGCTTTGTATGAATTTCAAAACTGCTTCGAAAAGTGGAAAACAAATATTGATCAATGAGTTGCATCAAACAATCTTTTTGAAAGAGATTCAATTTACAACACCTAAAAGTAAATACGCAATTTTTAAGATTTCGGTTTCTATTGGATCTTCCTCGTATATACGACCGTATTTTTTCAATGTAAAATGGTCTTCGGAATTTATAAGTTTCATATATTAATATTGGGGCAGCCGCATATAATATATTAACCTCAACATAATTAAAAGTGCTAATCGGTTACGAATCTAAAAAAACATATGATTTATTAATATGTAATAAATATGAACGCGGTCCATGTTTTGGTCTCGGCATGCCAGGAGACCATCAGATATCAGAAAAATTTCGCTTTCTTCTATTTTATTTTGTTCTTCTCTCTCTCTATGTAATTATAACAAGTTGCAGGAACATTCTTATGAATGTCCATTCAAATGAAAGTAAAATTAGTTAAAGATAAAGTTGTACAGGAATTTCTTTCATTGTAATAGATTATGTGCATTTATAATCATATTCAGTATTAAGTAACAAAATAACACTATGCTGTGTATAGTAAATTTTTACATGAATTTTGTTTGGGTACATTCTATATAAAGGAACTAAATGGTGATTCTTTACACACAAGGAACTTAATGAATGAAATATTCTACAAAGTTATATTATAGTGAATTAAATAAAATTATACTGATTTTATGTACTTAGATGTACAACGTCTCACATAATTGGTTTAAATACAATTCATTTTGCATATTTTGAGATTCACGTCAATATTCATCGAATCAAGTCATGCAAATATGTCTAGAATACATCTTGTCTTTATTCGAACGTTAGGGAAAAAAGTTTGACCAACGTTTGTCTATCACAGACATACAGCAAAATATCCATTTAATATACCAGGTCTACCGAAAAGTCATTAAAGATTTTTCTAACAGATGTCGCTAGGCTTAAGTATGCAATGATATAATTTAACACGCCATTTTGTTCTACTGACATCAAGCTTCAAAGCGATACATGTTATATATTGCGAAAGTAACACTGTCATAGACTTATACCTTTTTGAAAATGTTTCGTGCCTGAAAAAATGTATTTGCGGCACGTATTTCTTTTCTTATTTAATCAAAAGAAAGAAACCGCGCAAAGTCATTGTTTGTTGGTAGAATTTTACGGTAAACATGCTCCAACCATAAAAACATGTGAGTCGTGGTTTCAACAATTCAAAAGTGGTGATTTTGGTGTGGAAGACAAAGAACGTTCGAGTAGATCGAAAAAGTTTAAAGATGAGAAACTGCAGGAGTTATAGGATGAAGACCCAATCCAAACTCAAAAACTGTTGGCAGAAGTGTTAAATGTGGCCCAAGAAAGGATTAGCAACCGTTTACGAGCAATAAGAAAAATCCCAAAAATGGGTGCCACATCAACTTAATGATCTGTGAAATACTGCTTCAAAGTCGGAAGTCATTTTTGCATCGAATAGTGACGGGTGATAAAAAATGGAATTATTTCGTAAACATTAAGTGCAAAAAATCATGATTATCACCTGACGCAGCTGGTCCGTCGAATACAAGGCCAAATCGTTTTGTTCACAAGACAATGCTCTGCATTTGAAACCACATCTCCTTTAGACCAATATTCATTAATTCGGGCCACAAAAATTCGATTATCATCCGACGATATCGATCACCATTGACAGTTACAGCTGCACCAGCAGCATTGGCAAAGAAATAAGGTCCAATTACACCACCTGACCATAATGCATACCAAACAGTAACTCGTTTAGGATGCATAAGTTTCTCATGAATAATTCGTGAATTTTCCTCACTCCCAGATACGGCAATTTTATTTATTAACATAGCCACCAAGTTGAAAATGTGCCTCATCGGAAAACATCATTTTTCGAGAAAAATCAGCTGGTTGTTCATTGATGAAATTGACAAATGAACGACGTTTTAAATGATCTAATGGCTTCAGTTTCTGCGTTATTTGAACCTTATATGCCTTCAGAGCTAAATCCTTGTATAAAATACGCTAATGTTGTTGATCCACTAAGTCCAAGTTGATGTGAACGTCGTCTAATGGACATTTCAGGATCTTCGGCAACACTTTCACGAACCAAACCAATATTTTCTTGTGAACTACCACTACGATTGTATTGGGTCTGGGAAAAAGTTCGTGGCGTTTTTTCAGTAAAATTCAACTGGTCCCCGCATGGCGCGAGGACGAATTCATTTAAACCGAATATGCTCCATTATTATCGACAATGTTTCGCCATTTTTTTGGTAGATCCATGATCCCATCGGTGAAAAACTTCTTTGGTTTCTGGTCGAAAAACTGAATCAAGTAGTTTTCACAGGCTTCTTTTGAAACCAACTTAATTCCATTGAGAGAGTTCTGCAGAGATCGAAACAGATGATAGTCAGAGGGTGCTATATCCGGACTGTAAGGTGGGTGCATCAAAACTTCCCAACCAAACTCTCTCAATTTTTGACGGGTCATCAAAGAAGTGTGTGGTCGGGCGTTGTCATGATGGAAGACAACACCTTTCCTATTAATCAATTCGGGCCGTTTTCTTTCAATCGCCTGACGTAATCTCTCTAGTTGTGCACAGTAGAGTTGAGAATCAATCGTCTGACCAGTTGGAAGTAGCTCGTAGTGGACATTCCCCTCCAGTCCCACCATACACACAGCATCACTTTTTTTGGTGTCAATGTTGGCTTAGCGAACGCTTGTGACGGCTCACCATCCTTTATCCACGATCTTTTACGCTTCCGATTATCGTACGTAATCCATTTGTCATCTCCGGTTATTAAACGTTTCAGAAACGGCTCGATTTCATTCCGTTTCAGCAGCGCATCGCCGATGTTAATTCGGTCAATCATGTTTTTCACGCTCAACTCATGAGGAACCCATACGTCAAGCTTTTTTTTGTAACCAGCTTTGTGTAAATGGTTCAAAACAGTTTTGTGGTCAATGCCTAGCTCCATGCCAATATCGACACTGCTGATATGCTTATCTTGTTGGACTTTTTCAAGAATTTCATCAGATTTTTCAGTGATTGGAACTGGAGCGTTCATCTTTCACATTGAAATTTCCAGAACGAAAGCGAGCGAACCATTTCCGCGCAACAGATTTCGATAAAGTACCTTCACCGTACACAGCACAAATTTTATCACAAGCCTGCGCAGCGTTCTTCCCCTTATCATAATAATATTGCAGAATATAGCGAAATTTCTCATTATTCTTCTCCATTTTCAAGTGCGAATAACTTTCCAACCACTGCACCGATTACAATGTTTCTACGCTCAAAAACTTCGGAAGGTCATCTAAAAAACGAGCCATCGGTGGTGTCGCTGTGACTTGTTGTTCTTTAGTTATCGGCAACCAATGCCATCTATCGGGAAAAACGCCACGAACTTTTTCCCAGACCCAATATTTTGCACTTTTTTGATCTTCCACGGAACCGGTCTCTTGAAATTTTTTAATAATTCGACCAAATTCGATTATGTAAACTATAAAATTCGCGTAATTTTCTAAAAACTTTTCACAGAACGCTGATTTTGATAAAATAATTCAACAATTTGAATGCGTTGTTGTACCCTGTATAAATGTCATAACATTGCACTTTCTAAATGCCCACATACCCAGACAAATTCAGTGCGCCATCTATATTTTACTTATTCTTAAAAAAAACGCGCAATTTGAAACACCTTTATATATCTTAACGCGCTTAAAATATTATAATATTCCTAACCCTATTGTACGTGTATACAATCGAATAAATCTAAATGGAATGCCGTAGTATTTCGAACTATGTATTTAGACTAGCAATATCTAACATTTCTTACCCTTTTCAATTACAAGTACCCCGTGGTCCGCCAGTTAATTTCTGTATTTTATCGGTTTCCTCAGTTCTCCTTTTCGAAAACCAAGAGAAAATGTTATGTATTCGACAACTGTTGATATTGAAGTAATGCCGCAAAGTAGACTACAATAACTGAATTTAATTTTCAAAGTTCTTGAATACAAATCACATGCTGTTCTATTGACGATACGCCATTCTGAAAATAAATTCTAGAGTGGGCTTTAATTTAGAGAAATCTCATAGAGCTTACGTAATTGGTTTTCCTATTCTTCAGCAACGTCTGCATCGGTATTATTTATAATTTTTAACAAAATTACAATGTAATGTACTTTATACGCTGTAATAATTTAAAAATATCGAAACTTCCTATTCTGTGAATGTATGTACAAAAATAATCAAACTACCTTCTGTTTATTTCAAACAACTAACGTACTGTTTTAATTCGAAAATACGTATGTGATAATTTAATTGTTTGCTTCGCAAAAACGGAATTAAAATCTCGCAAATAATTAAGTGCGCGTTCTGGGGAAAAAGGAGCGAAATATACGTATGTAGCGGCGAGTCAAGCTTTTTATGCACATATACGTTTTGTGTTAATGATTTCCACATAGCATTGTTTTGAAATAAAATTACGGTTGTTCCTTTTTTCCCTGAAAATAACATCAAGTAATTAGCTAGACTATAATGCAGTGCACTAAACAAAACAATTTTAATTTAAAATTTTGCTATGGCATTTCAAAAGTTACCCACATATAAAATATTTAAACATCTTCCTTTGACGCTATAGTGCTTAACTGCACATATCTAAAAAGTGTTTCTTTCATAAACTCAGATACAACGACTGCGAAAAGTTAAATGCGATTCTAACATGACGTACTATTATATGCATAAAGTAAATTCGGTTTTTTTTGTTACAAATCATTTAAGTAAATTTTCATACAATTCAGAGTTTGACAAAATTTTAGGGACTTTTCTATCTAAACCATATATACTAAATATTTCATAGCTTTATTTCTTTATCATCATCGCTATCGGTATGACTTGCATTATTCAATTTAACTTTGCTATTGTAGATGCTAATAGTAGTATCATTGGACTTAAATGTATACTATTATAACCTATCTAAGAGATTACTATAATATAATTAGAAAAAAACAAGAAAAAGCGACACACAATACACTAAAGTTTCTAGACAATATCAGTCGTTAACCTTAGACATTCGTAAATGGATTAAATATATTTAACTAGACGCGAAAATTTTAAAATATTCTTAAACATTCTAGGACTAGTTTCTTTGGTGTAACGATAATAACTTGAATAGCTTAATTCGCTTTCGAAAGGGTGTTCTTTTAGTTGAGTTTATTTTTCTAAACGGCATTTTGGAAATTTTGGAATCCTTACCTTTAGAGTCATGATCATGAATATCAGAGTCTTTAAAGTACACACTTTTATTCTTAAAAAATTCCAAAATGTATAATATACACAGTCTGTCTCAGAAAATAAAAGAACTTTTTTGAAATAAAAACAAAAGCTTACCATTTTGGTAAAATTCATTTATTTTATTCAAAGCAATCGCCTTCGGCTTCAATACAAGGTTTTGCACGGTCAATTAACATGTCGAATGAATTTTTAAGTACATGTTTAGAGACGTCTTTCAAGATCGCTTTCGACGCCTTTTTAATGGCTTCGTCGTCGGCATAACGCTGTCCTTTGTTACTTATTATAGAATCCGTGTGTTTATAATACGTACCTCAGATAAAGTTCACCACATGCGTAGTTAAAACTTTCTTGCATATACAAATTAAAGGATTTATGATCCTCGCCTATGATGCTACAACAGGAGCAAGTAATAGAAGAAGGCATTATGAAATTTATTATGTAAAGAGAAAGGATACAAAAACACAGGGACACATGGTTCTGTATAAGAAGTGCCTATTACTGCGACTTTTCTTTTTAAGACGATACAAGAGGCCAACGGGCAAAGGAAAGGTACTCCAACGGATAACAGTAGGAAGGTATACACTATTGCATGGAAGAAGGTATTATAAAATTTGTTCTGTAAAGAGAAAGGATACAAAAACACAGGGACACATGGCTCTGCGTAAGAAGTGCCTATCGCTGCGACTGTTCTTTTTAAGACGATACAAAAGGCCAACGAGCAAAGGAAAGGTACTCCAACGGATAACAATAGGAAGGTATACATTATTGCATGGAAGAAGGTATTATAAAATTTGTTCTGTAAAGGGAAAGGATACAAAAACACAGGGACACATGGCTCTGCGTAAGAAGTGCCTATCGCTGCGACATTTCTTTTTAAGACGATACAAAAGGCCAACGAGCAAAGGAAAGGTACTCCAACGGATAACAATAGGAAGGTATACACTATTGCATGAACCTCGTATATAACACTTTAATTAATTAATATGCAAATATTAAAACATGAGACAAGAACTTTTCATGCACAAAAATGATGCAGTCAGCCAAACCGAGCGTACAAACTAATGCAAATAATCAACATTTACAAGTTAATCGTAGTCAAGAACTACAAATGATGCCTCCGGATAGGTGACAACTTATACATATATTATAATAAGAAACACCGAATTGAAAGGTCAAAACACACTTAAGAATTTCCCAAACGCACTATGTTCGATTGATACTCGTATATGTGTATATGTATTTTGTAGATTTTGAAGTACACTACTTTTTCAGTGGAATGGAAAAGTGAAAATCATTTTCAGCTTTTTTTTACCATACTTACCTTACATTTACTACATTAAATAATAACTCAACCTATTTATAAACATATGTAATCTTACAAAAGCCATTAAATCAGTGTAAAATATAAATAAACGTATTTGAAAATAAAAATATGTAACAGTGTTAATAATCAACATCAATTCATAAAAGTTTAATAAGTCAGATATGCGCGTGTAATAAAAGTATTCAGCGTTAATTATACATTTCGCTAGGTGTTATCTCGTTTATAGAACGTGTAAACAGCTTGTTTCAGTTATGGCTAAACGGTTATGTGTATGGGAAATTAAGGATCGTGAACCAATATTGATAAGATCTCGAAAACAATGTTACATACACACCGCAATGTAAAATAAGAGTACTAAGTTCCAAGTTCGTTATAATTAGAGCCAACAACATTCTTCACTGTGGCTTTTTCACAGACATAAGTAAGTAAAGTAGGTAAAATCGATTCGCCTTTTTCTTCGCTCCTTACGCGAAGAAAATAAAGTAAAAGTAACATGAGATTGCACTAAAAATTAATAATTCCTGAGGAACGCAGATACACCTTGTAATTGATAATTTTCGTTTTGTTTTCGAATTTCAATTACTTACTTCTTTGTCTATAGCAGCTGTTCCGGTATAATTAAAAAGATCGAACATGAAAAAGCATCATCCAGATACCTGCGTTTTCTTCACGGTTGTGTTAATTGTAAATAAATTCTGTCTATGTACGAGGGTTATATTTTAAATAAGATTCGTTTTTTAATAAGAAGGAAAATATTACAAATATCATTAAAATATATTTATTTCCATATTCTACATACTTTTATCCACATAATACATCTATACCCATTCTACGAAGTTTCCATTTTTATTCAAATATCCGTCATACCGTTCAATAAGTTTTTGAATTGTATTTCAAAGAAATCTGCCACCTGTGAAGAGTCCAATCCATAACTGTTTTCATCGTCGCCGTTGAACCGTTGACCAGTAAGGAATTCCTTTAAATTCCCAAACAGGTGAAAATCACTGGTTGCAGAGTTTGGACCGTAAGGTGAATCATCTAGTTGTTTCCATCTAAAATATCTTGTATTTATGCAGAAACATATGGCCTTACATTGTCATGGAGCAACATCACACCGGAAGTAAATAGGCCACGCCGCTTATTTTGTTTGGCACTCCGTAGTTTTCACGAGGTCACATAATACGCATCAGAATTAATTGATGTACCTCTCACTAAAAAATCTAGTAAGAATGTCCCTTTAATAATAATAATAACAATAATCTTTATTTGTCCAACAGTCAAAGACCAATTACAGGACAAAAATTAATAAAAATACATTGAAAAAATACAAATAATAACTAGGTAACTACAAAGTAATATATATAGGGAAAAGAAAGAAATCAAAATATATACATCAGGACCGCACAAGAATCAATCACCATCACTGAGACTATCGCAAAGGATTCTCAAACAAAGCATTGGCATTCCTGCTCATATGCGCCAGAGGAGCTATGGACAACACATTTATTTTAGCTCTAGAGACCGAAAATGTGTCATTAGATCTACTCGATCCCCGAGGTACACGAAAATTTATCTGCGACAAAATGGAAGAGGCGTCAATAGAATTAGAAACAAGTTTCATTAAAAACTTGGTTTTCCTGTCCAAAAAGATATTTCATGCTGAAATTGACTATTTGGCTTTCACTCTGGTTGGCGACGATGTGTGTCGCCATTCCATTGACTGTCGCTTGGATTCAGGAGTCATATCATTTCAAATAGAAAAATCCATAAGTTAGTCATCGAAATGCTACCACACCCATCTTCAGGTGTCACCCACTGCAATTTCCTGTTTCGGAACTCAAAAAATGATAGAGCATAATGAGTTGCTGCTTTAATGAGAAAATCATCAATGCAAAAAGTGCTTATTTTGAAGGGTTGGGGAAATTATGTTATTAGAAAAGAATCGAAAAATTGAAACGCTATTGGACTAAGTGTTTTTACATTTTTTTATTTTTTGCTTATTTCATTTACTAGCTGTACATCTTGAGAATTCCAGAATATCTTCGGCGTAATTTTTCATATTGGATGCTTAGAAATTTTTGAATACATGTATACGACTACCACCTTCTAATTGAGTTAATTTGAAGAAAGATTGCTACCTAATGACATTTTCAGAAACTGCCACCTGATACTTTTAGTTATTCCATATAAAATTTGACATACATATTGACTTTTTAAGGACAACATGTATTTATTTGGTTGTGCATTTCTGCTCCGAATTGGAGCAGTTTTCCGGAGCTCTATTTATTTATTTAATGTGGCGAATCACTATATTCATTCTTTGTGGTTTCACTTAGATCCGATTTCTCACTCTTTCCATTAAAAGAAAACCATTCAGAAGTATAAAAAAGTAATGGTCATCGGCCAAGTAATGAATCCACCTCATCCATTAAATTTAGACCTATTCTATTTGGAAGAAAATTTTCAACCTGTAACAAAGTAATCGATGGTTTAAATGATTCTTTTGCAAGATATGTAATAAGATAATAGTTTGGTAAAATGTAATTGTAATCTGTTGGCCGCGTCAACCTCAATCTAAATATCTAAATCTAAACCTGTTTAAAGTATTTACCAAAATAAGAAAATCAATACTTTAAATCTCTTTGGTCATTATTGCCACATCTGTCTAAAGTATATTTATTTCGTAACATATAAAATAAATAGATCACTGGTTATAGAAAGAGAAATGATTTTACTTAAACTGTAAAAGATATTCCTAATTTATGAACTGATCTAATATTCTTTAATGATTCTCTAATGCATACAGGTGAAAAAATTTTGATTCTCATATTGCTTGCTTAAATATTGGCAATGTGAAAACTAGGACTTCATTTACTTCAGAATTTACATGTTAAAATACCGTTGTAAAATACAAAATTACATTTTCATTGCAGTTTTAATGAAAACTGTACAATACCGGAGGAGTGTCCATTACAGTATAATCCGAATCGGTTAGAATAACGACCAAATTATGCCGTTCCATGAATGTTTTATAGCGTATTATTTTCCTATCTATACGAATTCCTTTCCTCATTTTAGATCATTTCCCCCATTGTGAATTCACCTCATTACCGTGACATGGTAACTCATATTTCATGCAACCCTCTTCAGCCTCAAGGATACGACGATTAAAAAAGAGTACTTCCTAACACGAAGTAACACTTATTAGACTAGCTTTCATCTTCTGTTGGAAATAGTGAAAATATTTCAATTTTAATACGCAATGAATTTTGTAACAGATTGGATTTTAGTTATATCACATTAAGAACAATTTGATTTTAAAGTTCTTAAATTAATTTACCGATACTGTAGGATGGGATATTTAGCACAATGATAATATTATAAAAAGTTGCCTAAGAAGAAAATGCTAATTTATAATAGCCACAACTAGATGAAACGAAAAATTAATGAATTGAGAAGAAAGAGGAAATTTATCACGTCGCACTTTGACTCTTGACTTATCAACTGCAAAACTCAACACAACTATTAATTCTCCGCTATTAGTTATTGATAGAGTTGTGCACTTTGTCCGGAATGCAGGGTTGTACTGTAGGGACAGGTGGCTGAAGCGAATTCCAACAGTGAGAACGCAAATCTATAACCGTCACGCAGTAAATATGATAATAACTAAAACTACATTATGATTCATAATTCAGGGATGTATTGTATTGTAAGACAGTCGACTGAACTCAATATTAGCCGTAAACAGTCTGACTCGATGTATTTAACAGTTCAGACGAATGTACTATGCAGCGTGGTAATTCTGAACGAATAACAGGGAGTTAAGTTTAGATGGAAGTATTCTATATTAAAATATAATGATGCTAAAATATTGTGTGCAAAAAACACGTAAATACTGGACCTAATATTAGAAATAAAAGAACGGATATGCTATCACGTGTTGAGTTTAAATTTGGTCTAATGTCTACGTTACTTGCTTGCAATTTACCACTTAATTTACTTGATCAAGAAATATTTCAACGTTTCTGATCATCTCAAATAACCATATCAACGGACATTGCAGAGAACTGTACCAGCTGTGCAAAAAGAAATTCAAAACAAAATAACTTCTGTGTTGGGAAATAAAAACTGCTTTTATGCGTGGACGAGGCAACAAATATAAAGAAACTTTATATTCTTTACGTTATAGTTCGCATATTGGACCCTCCTTAGTCGTCAAAAATAGATTTATTTTATTACAATTTATCTTTTGGTAAATATTATTCGAGGTTGTATTATTTAACTTAAACCCAACGCGAAATATTTTTCAAGAGTATGGATTAGGTATGTAAATATTTTCGCGATTTTTGACACACACAAGTGTTACTTAAACTATTTTATTAATCAACATAACTCAAAATTCCCAACGATAAAATTCACGATAGCAAAAGAAAACAATGACAGCTTACCTTTTTTACGTAAACTAGTAATTGGAGATTACGTAAAAAAGGTAAAAACGTTGAAAGAAGCCATCTTTTGATCTATGCTATGATTTGAATCCGCCTGGTTTCTTTTCTGAAAATATCAGTTTCTAATTTGTTGTTAACTAGTAATTGGAGATAACAATAAAATAGAAATTGATATTTTCTGAAAAGAAACCAGCCGGATTCAAATCATAGCATACATCAAAAGATGGCTTCTTTCAACTTTCTTATTAAACGATTGTTAATTGCCCCATTACGGAAAGTGAGATACGAGAAAGAATTAAATTTTATTAAAAACATTACGAGACATAATGATTTTGATTCGTAAATAATCATAAGACTAATTAGGAAAGCTAATTTAAAAAAGACAATCAGCGATGCCATTTGTACACAAAAAAGTTACAAAAAAATTAAAGAAAGTTTTAAGGAATGTGGATTTCAAGTTACATTCCGGTCCAAAAACGCTAAAAAACCTTTTTTAGGAAATCAATCGGAAATCCGGGATATATGAAATAAAATGTCTAGACTATGACAAAAACTACATTGGTCAAACTAAACAGTCAATAGGAAACCGGCATAAAGAACATATCACGCACATTAAATATAGTCGACCTGAGAAATCCAATTTAGAGAAACATTTATTAAAAAATAATCATAGTGTAACCACGGATTGTCTACGTTTAATCAAAAATATAAACAATTGCCGTGAATTAGATAGTTACGAGAGCATCTTTATTGCGAAAGACAAAAACCATGTGGTCAATCAGGATCGGGATACCATATTCTGACCTCTATGAGTTCCTGGAAGACGCGATAGTTAAAAAAGTCTGTAATTGATTCCGGGAGCGTATACTAGTGCAGGTGTTAGTTTTTAAGACTAAGAAATATTGACGTACAGATGTCTGGTGAACACCAGTGTGTATTTTGGTTTTAGCGAGATGAGTATGCGAAATTTTTTCTATGTAACAATTATCGCGAATCCAGGTGAGTCACTGTGATTAATAATCTACTGATGATGGCAACTTAATTGTCGAAATATGTATACAGACTACGAATATTGATGTGGTAAGGTTTTTTCTGCCTTTTCTTTGATTACTTTATCTTTTCTCAACACGGTTTAGGCATTAAATAATAAATATCACAATTAAAACACACAAAAATTGTGCTGCTAACACGACCAATAACATGCCATTTTTTCATATTAATCTATGGTAAATTGGGAAAAATTGGATCGATGTTCTACACTTTTATTTTTACTGAGTTAAGTCTATGTATCTTTCGAAAATAATTAAATTCACACAGTACGTAAAGGGTTTTCTTCTATAAATAAGATAAAACTTAAAAAATTAAATGGTAATGTAGTATCTATCATCTAGATATAAAATGAATCCATGATTAGATTTAACCCATTGAATACACTGAAAATAAACAATAACTCGTCTGTTGGGATAGTACTGCGGAGTTTGCCGAGCATTGGTTATTACCAATATTGTTCCATCGGATGAATAAAGGATCTGTATTCATTAAACGTATACAATATTCAATAATTAATCAATCCAGACTCTAACAAATGTTCGATTTACAGTTCGTTTAATACTAGATTTACTATTAGGATAAGTGTACATATTTATGATTAATGTACAAAATAAAGGAACATTTCTTCTAACTTCTAATATATATCAAACCTCATATTAAACAATAATAATAGTAATTCTTGCTTTCACATCAACTTACAGTGTAACATATTTCATGAGAAATTGGCGGACAATGAATTACGACCTAAGATCTTTTTGATTGTCGGTATTCACCTTAAACAAAGAGAGAAATCTGTAGAAACCTTCCCGGACAAGAACTCCGAATTCGATACCAACAGAACACTTGAAGTACTCATTTTTATAAAAAAAAATTCTTTAAATTATCAATAAAAAGCCAATTAACATAAAAAGTCATAGTAACGTCATCCTTTATTATGACTCAATAAGTTTCACAAATGAACATACGAGGGAGCGTTTTTATATTCGCAGAATGAGCGGGTTGTAGAGGGGTGAGTAGGCGCATTGGGGGCGTGGCCTGTGCAGCGACTCATGATTAGTATAAATACGAAGTTTCATTGTTATTAGACAGTTAGTCTTTGAGCTATCGTCAACCAAGTAACATAATCATGAGTGAAAAGTGAAATATGGAAAAAAACGAATATCGTGCCGTTATAAAGTTCCTTACCAGGCAAGGAAAATCAGTCGCGACCATAATGAATGAGATGTCATTGGTTTACGGCGACTCTTGTCCAAGCAAAACCATGGTGTACAAGTGGCATAGTTTATTTAAACAAGGAAGGTAATCCCTTGAAGACGACCCGAGGCCGGGCAGGAGCATTGAGGTGACCACGCCAGCACTTATCCAAAAAGTTGAAAAAATTGTACTCGAAGATGCTCGACTAAAGAAGAAACAACTCGCAGAAATGGTTGGAGTATCCGATACAACAATTTTTAAAATCCTACACGATCATCTCGGCATGTCTAAGGTCAGCGCAAGATGGGTGCCGAGAATGCTCTCGCCGCCGCAAAAACAACAGCGCGTAGAGTGTTCGCGTGCATTTTTGGACCTCTGTAATGAAGACAAGGATGGTGTATTGAGTGGAATTGTTACTGGAGACGAAACTTGGGTTCATCATTATGAACCTGAGTCCAAACAAGACTCCATGCAGTGGCATAAAAAGGGCACAGCACCTCCCAAGAAATTTAAAGTGTCACAATCAGCTGGGAAACTCATGGCAACGGTATTTTGGGACTCGGAAGGAATATTGTTGATTGATTATAAAGATAAAGGTGTTTCTATAACCGGAGAATATTACGCTTCAATATTAGAGCGACTAAAAGAAGCCATTAAAGAGGAAAGACGGGGAAAATTGACAAAAGGTGTTCTGCTTTTGCACGACAACGCGCCCGTCCACAAGAGCCGCGTTGCGTTAGCTGCCCTGCACAAGGTGGGCTTCGAAATTATGAATCACCCACCCTACAGCCCAGACCTGGCCCCGAGTGATTATTACCTGTTTCCGAAAATGAAAAAAGAGCTGCGGGGTAAAAAATTTACTGCCGATGATGAAGTCAAGGAGGCATTTTCGGCGTATTTTGCAGATAAAGAGAAATCATTTTTTATGAGGGTATAAATAAATTAATTGAAAGATGTGAAAAATGTATCCGTCTTGCAGGTGAATATATTGAAAAAGAAAAATAATTTGGTTTTTTTATTTCCACCCCTTGTCCCCCATTCCGCGAATATAAAAACGCTCCCTCGTAAATTAAATTAAGACGAACTTGGTGAGTATTTAATAATTACTTCAGAAAGAAGAAGTAATTGTCGCTGGCACATGATATGGGCTCATATGCGCTTAATAGTTGTATAATATCAAAATGAAATACCAGTTACGTGAATCTTATAGACCATCAGATACCACGCTATATTATACACTATATAGATTGCAAGAAATAATTCTATTTACTAGCGCAAAGGGGCCGCTATACATCGCGCAAATCATAAAGACCTACTCTAATCATTAAGGATACCAGTTATTGAATGCATACGTCAACGAAGGACAATTTGTAGTTAGTAAATTAAATACCCCCATGTATTTATAATACATAAATACATGAGGCATTTAAAACGAAAATCGTTAAAAAAACTATGTGGTAGCTTATCAAAGTTTACCCGAGGTAGTAGAGAAACAAGGTGATTTAACACATTGTTAGTAAGTATCAATCAATCACTTTTATTTCATTCGACATCTCATTTTACTGCAATATATGTTTTTGTAACAGAGTATACTCATTGAGATTAAAATGTCATCTTATCTATTTCCATTATTAGATATAGCGCAAAATAATAATTCAAATATAGCAAATCATGACATATAATTGTTGGCGATTGAGTATTTACATCATTTATGGAGCTTAGGTATTCCCACGTTTCGACAGGAGAACTTAATAGTTCCTGTATACAAAAAAAGAGACGAACTGTAATGCGAAAGGTCGATTTGTCTGGCGTCCTCAGCATTTAAAACATATACTAAAATACTAGAAGGAAGAATCAGAAAACTCGTGGAATTTGAACTAGGCGAGGAATAAGCAGCATTTGGATAACGGGGCAAAACTATACTAAGAAACCTGATAGAAAGGAAAACGAGGCAAACGAAGAATTAGTTATTATATTTATAAATTTGAAAGCAGCGTTTGACGCGGTGGAAAGGTTGCTACTGTGGGGATAATGGAAGAGGTTGGATACCCAAGAAAAATAATTAGAATAGTCTAAAGTATTATGTATGGCATAATGATTCTGAATGAAGATAGATCTGGAAAGTTCGAGAAGAGAAGAGAAATAAAGCAGGTAAACAGGTTTAGCTTACTACCGTTTATAATGATAATGGATAAGATAATGAGGAACACAACAATAAGAATAGCAAGACTCCAGACGACCGTAGGATACAGGCAAATGCTACCAGTTCGACTTGATGAAATACTATACGCAGATAATAAAAGTGCTAGTCGCGGACAAAATGAAGATGCTTGTCGACATAAGGACAGAAGAGATAGAAAGAATGAAGAAGAAAATTCATATAGGAAAAACCAAATATATCTAATAATAAATTAGAAAAGACCAATGGATGCAGAGGGGATAAAATGCAAGGGATGACAAATATAGTAAGTAACAACATATGAATACCTGGGAGTTATGATATCGGAAGATGGGAGGATAAATCTAGACATAGCAAGCAGAGTAAGAAAAGCTACAAAATACATTTTGCTTTGAATAATATAATATTTGAGAAAGAAAAAGATTGAAACACAAGTAAAATTCCAGGTATACAATAAGCTAACAGTATCGACGCTGTTATACGGATGCAAGTTCTAGATGAATACAAGTAAACACGAGAGTGCGGCGACAGCAGCAGAGATAAACGATTGATAAAAATAGCAGGAGAAACAACACGAGAGTGCGGTGACTGTAGCAGAGATGAAACAATTGATAAATATAGCAGAAGAGACAAACATGGATAAGATAAGAAATGACATCATATAGGGACTAAATTAAGAGGAATTAGAAAGAAAGAAGAATAAGAGAATACTGGTTTGGACAACAACCGACTAGCTAAAAGAGTAATGAAAACAAAGACAGGAAGGAAAAAGAGAAAAGGGATACCGAGAAAGATATGGTACAGCAGATAGAAGAAATGGGAAAACGATGAAAACACTAAATGAAATGAAAATACTAGCCAGTGATTGGAAAAATTGAAAATGATGGATGTAAGAATGAACAGAGGAAAAATCCGACGTCCTCGGGGAGCAAATGGAATAGAAGAAGAAGAAGAATATCTTAACTTATTTAGATATTTTAATCGTTGTGATATTTCAAATAGTATTTATATCTTTATAACTTTTATCTCAGTATAAATATTATTTCGTAATATATTCACATCTCTGGCATAATGCATAACTATAATGTGTATATATATATATATATATATATATATATATATATATATATATATATATATATACGACAACGGAATCAGTCTGATAGCAGATCCTGAAGATGACAATGTGAACAACGAAACATCGATGGAAATTATGACAACATGGCGAAACCCGTAAGAAGATTGAACTACGAGTGGTACCGACATCGGTCGTGAAAACTTACGAAGTTTAATAACTCAAAAAGTCAATTTCAAGTTATAGTATAAACATTAAATCATACATAAACAATTATAATGCAGAAATGTTGTATAACCAACATATTAAGTTGCCTCTTTTATATTATTTATATTCAACTATATTTGGAAATGAGATAAACTACATTAACACGGAGTATTCTTTTGCTCTTTTCACTAAGTAAAGTAACTGCATGTTATGCTTTAATTTGCATTTGATATGCAGCTTTTGTATTACATTTTGTGCCAGTACGTTTAGGTACACATCCAGCTAGTCTTAATAACTTTGTTGTTAAACTGAAATCTTTATATTAATTCATTCATTAATTAATCTTATTTAATGTGTTTTTGTAATTTAAATAAATCGTTGCCTATGTTTTGTCGCATTGTTATTTTAATATTAATATAAATAACTATTACGAATACTTGTTGATGAAGAACCATATATAATAGAGAGAAAAAGTATGCAAATCCAAAATCTCCATTAAAAATAACTCAATTGTTTTAACACAGCGATGTCCTATACATCTGTTGCAATCTGTATATTACAATGACATTCCACCATCACTCTTAATAATAATGCGACGTTCAAATACACATTATTTCCACAGGTATATCAAACTAAGTATTCCTTTAATTCGTACGCACAGTTTGTAACGCGTGCTAAAGGAAGAATTTCAAATTCTCCACATACACAATATACCCGATTATGCATAAAACAATCGTTTGCATCGCTAACTAGACGGCTACATACGGTCTGCGCTTATTAGTAGCTAGGTCTCTGGTATACGCGGACGCTCTTTGTTACGAGGTAAATTTAAGACTTCTTTGTACTACTTCCACAGTTTATTTAGTCATTCCAGTGCGCTTTTATCTTCTAAAACACTACGTGAACATTCAGAAAATGCACGTGAGAACGTTGCAAATGAAATGAACTAAATACAAAACACGCGAACAAGGGCTGCGTTTAAAAAATTGAGGTACGCTTACAAAAAAGTGCGCGCAAATTGGTAGTATGAGATGGCAAAAGGAATGTTTTTGTAATTCTACAGTACTATTTCATGACGTTTTATTTCCAGGTGGTTACAATTTATACGTATTATTGGAGTTTTAGAAATTTTCAAATAAAATCCATAGTCTATAATCAAAATGCAATTTATTAGATACATAAATAAATAATTTAGTGGGTTCCGAACGCTACTGAATGGACATTAAACACCTCATTAAAAATATTAATAAAATAAGAATATGAACATTAGAAAGGAGTCGAAACTTCTTCATATACAAATAAAATTGAGAGATTTCATTGAATTTCTCAACTGACTATAGGCAACGGTTCAACGAAGCCTCGAACAATCTGTCTTTGAAAATTATAATTGATTGAGTTAATTTTATCGTTTATATATTCACTAACGCTAATGATAGTTTATGCAATGCTGTGCTGATGATTTTAATCCCAACGACACCCATCGGTTAGGCAGGCCTACTGAGGTTGATTACCATAAAATGAAAGCGTTGATCGAGTCAAAACCCCTAACGTATGATAGAAGGGATTGCAAAAGCGTTGAACATCCATCATTCAAGCATTCATAACCACATGAAAATGCTAGGATATATCAATAAGCTCAATATTTGGATTCCTCGTATGTAAACTTAAAGCAGTTCATTTAGCGGCAAATATAAACATCTGCAATACGCTACCTAAACGTGAGAAAAACAATCTGTCCTTGAAGCGATTGATAACTGATGATAAAAAGTGAGTTGTTTACAACAGTGTCCTGCGAAATCGGTTTTGGCCCCGACCTGAAGATTCATAAAAGGAGGATAATGCTTTCAATGCGATGGCATGTTAAGGGTATCGTGTTTCGTTGGCTAGTACTAAGGAACAAAACAATTAATAATAAAGTGTGTACTATTGAAAATTGAACAGCTTAAATGAATCCATTATCCAGAAATATCCAGAGCTCGTTTGTAGTAAAAGTCCGATGTTTCACGACACCGTACGCAAGTTTAGAAACCCGTCAAAAATTATTGTATCTTGGATGAGATATATTGGCGCACCTATTATAACCACTGAGCTTGTGCCTCAGACTTTCGCTTTTTTCTTTTTTTAGAAACCCCTTGCATGGTGTAGTGTTAGGCTCAGATGGAACTTTGAGTCAACAATAAAGCTTATCGCTGATAAATATAGATCTTTCTATTAAGTTAATCGAAAGATAGCAAAAGGATATCGAAGAAATATACATTTGACTATTCTTTTTTGTATTAATAAATATCTATGCAAAATATAAAACAATGAAATATATGCGTGGGCAAGCAAAGTTAATCAGCTGTAATACACAATCTGTCGCAGAGAAAACCGTTCTTTTTTTAAATAGTAATTCTAAGTAGCGCCATCTATTAAAGAAATATGTGTCGGTAAAGTAGATCTTTCACTAATGTTATGTCAAAATATCATGACATTACAAAGTAGTCGACAGCGATCTTGAAGGAAAATGAACTTAAAAATTTATTCGACATGTTAATTGTCCGTGCAAAACGTTGTATTGAAGCCGAAGGCGACTACTTTGTATAAAATAAATAAATTCTACCAAAATAGTAAGGTTTTGTTTTCATTTTAAAAAAGTTTGGTTTTCTCTGCGACAGGCTGTGTATTAATAAACGATCTGTAAAAAATAGAAAAAAATTGGTCATTTCTGACAACTTAATATATATGCATTAGCACTCTATTTTCGAAATACAGGTTAGAAATAAAAAGACAATCGATGAGAAACAAAAACTATACTGATGAGACGTATGAGCATCGAAACTATGATCGATGGATATGTTTTAAGACTTTTCGCGCATTACATTTTTTAATTAAAAATGAATAAAGAACTAATTATTCCGTTGCTTTCTCGAATACGGTACGAATAATTATAATTATTAAAAAATATTAAATTAGTACCATAACTGCTCAAAAGATTTGAACAAAACTTCCATTCGAGTTATACGACAAGTAAATATTCACAAAATATTTTGGTCTTAAATTAAAACACGTAACGAGCAAAAATAAAAGTAATAAAACAACGAGGCATTTTTTGAATGTAATTTATCATTAATGACAAGCAAACAACAAGGTCTTCACTTAAAAAATCCATGATTTCCATTCGAATAACAACATTTCGCGCTTACTTAGCTTATATATTTCGATGAGTATAAAACAAAATAGGATGACGGGCATAAAAATGAAACGAAAGCATAAAATACAAGTGAATCGGTCGGGTCATTGTTTCCTGAAAACGATGTATCATGGTATTGCAATGGTGATACAATACTACTCTAACAATTTTGTGTTTATTTTTAACTTTGTTTGTGCGAGTTCCTTTTCCGCACGTTACCGGGCGTGGAATTAGTTTTTGTCATGAAGCAGAGAAGGTATTTTACCAATTCCATTAACTTTTTAACGAGTCCAAATATATAAATTGAATTATTTTTTGGTGCAACTGTCCGTGACCGTGAAGCGGTATCTAAATTTATGCCTGACTAACAAACATCAATTTTCGCTTATTAATGTTCCCATGTTTAAAAAAAATTAACGATTTACGGTTTTTATACGTTCATCTATTACTTTTTGAAGAAATTACTTAGACGTTCTCAAAATACTTAAGAATACAGAACTTTTAGATTCAAATAAAAAGAAATTGGATATTCATGTGAAATAACGCTTTACAATCAACGAGTAACAAAAGTCATCGATTTTGTGAATGTCATTTAACAAGATTATACGTATTTTATACCAAAAAATTTGCTAGAATTTCCATTTTGGTGTCAATTAGTCAACTCGCTTTCGCATAATAGCTCCCACGATCTATCTATTGGCTTTGATAAACCAGCAGAAGGATCGAATGGTATCATTGAAGAATAAATACTGTAAGTTCTCAAAAATATACATACACCCTAGTGGTTTTAAAATCCTTGCTGATTAATATTTACCATACAAAAATGCACATAAACAAATGAAGACAAAAACTATGTTTAATTGCATCGCAAGCACGAATAATGGGTAACATCGTGCAATATTTTTTACAAAAGAAAAACAAATTTAAAGTGTAAACGCGTGTGTTTGTTGTCGTAAACTTGTTTTAGCCACGTATTTATCATTATTCATTTACTTGTCTGGAAGGCCAAAAATGAGCACCAATGAAAGAAGCATTTTATTGCAATATGATGTTAAACTTGGAAGTTTCATCGCCTAACATAATATCTGGGAGAGCGGGAAATATATATAATACAATATGTTGACAAAAGTCGTAAGACCAACAATCTTATACAGTACCGAGTCATAGACGCTAACGGAATGAGAAAAATCTCGAATTAACTTAATAGAAATGATATTTCCGAGAAGAATAAAAAGCAAAAGCAGAAGAGACAAAATAAAAAATGAAATATACAGAAAGACATCGAATTCATCAGCGACAAAATCAAGAACGACTTAGATGGCTTGGGTGTGTCGAATGTTAAGGGATAGTTTTACCAGAACAGTGTTTGAAATGCCAGTGAGAAGAAGCAGAGAAAAGGGGAATGACTTGAGAGAGAATAGGAAAGCTAACGAAAGATAGAAAATAATGGGGACAGGACCTATCTTCATCAACTTTACACCTAACGGATGAGCCATCTATAGCTTTAAATTTGAACCACCGGTTATTTCGAATCTGGCATTACTTATGTCATTCTATTCTGTCACAAAATTAAGTATATTATCTCCACTGCACGAAATGAATCGATTTGCACTTGAGCAACGTTGGCATTTATTGGAAATTTACTTCCAAAGCTAAGAGAATTGGTCGGAAATTGGACGAAAATATCGTACAAAATTTGGTCGCAGAGAAGGACCAACAGTGCCCGGTATACGCAAGTTTATTGCTAAAGTTCGTGAAACTGATTTCGTTGTTGATGCGTCAAGACGTAAGCGTACTCGTACAGTGCGTACACCCGAAAATATCGAAGCTTAGATGGGCCAAAAAAATCGTCTTTTCGGATGAAGCTGATTTTTATCTTGGTGGGTACATTAACAAGCAAAATTGCCATATTTGGTGAAAACCCACACGTGGTCTTGCAGAAGCCAATGCACCCATTACGAGTGACTGTTTGGTGCGGCTTGTGGAGCGGAGGCATCATTGGCCCATATTTCTTTGAAAATGAGGACGGCGCAACCATTACGGTCAATGGAGACACCTATCGCACCATGATAACCGATTTTTTTGTACCCGTTCTTCATGATATTGATGTGAACGATGCTTGGTTTCAACAGGATAGTGCAACTTGCCACACATCTCATGTCACAATCGATTTATTGCGTCAAACGTTTTATGGCCGTTTAATTAGCCGAAATGGTGATGTCAATTGGCCGCCAAGAAGCTGCAACTTGACACCGTCGGACTATTGGGACTGTGGGGCGCCGTTAAAGACAAGTGTTGTGCCGACAAACCAGAGACAATTGAGCATTTGAAGGCCAACATTCCCGATGCCATTGCCGAGATACGACCCCATACACTAGAAAAAGTGCTCGAAAATTGGTCCGATCGAATGGGGTACTGTGAGGCCAGCCGCGGTAGCCATATGAATGAAATAATATTCCATCTCTAACCGGAATAATTGTACTTCACAACAAAAAAAATTTGACAAAATTTCAAACCGTTTTTGTTTTATTGCATTTTTAAATTTAAACTTTTAAAAGGCCCACCTGTTAAAAAGGTAGAAAAGATTTAGGACTAAAAAGAAAATAATATTAATTTATTGTGAAGCTATCGTACATGAACGAATATGATACGAAATTGATATGAATCATTTAACAGTAAGTCTCAGTTCGAGTTCCAAACTCATCCTGACAACGAACTTTCAAGGCCTTTAATGGAGGAAGACGAAAGTTAAACTATAATATTATACATCATCTATCATACTTATCATACTTAACTCGAAGAGACCGATTTTTAAATTAGACATTCTTAAAAGAAAAAAAATTGTTACTAAAAGAGTTGAAAATGTTTTTCGCCCTCCATACAACGGAATGTACTACATATAATGACGCATATTCATTTTCAAAGATCAAAGCAACAATTTACTTTTTTTTAAATATTGATAAAACTTATCACTATCACACCTATTACGCTATATGAAACTAGGTGAAAAGAGCCATGGAAAAAGCGTACGAGACGAGGCTGGTTATTAACACTATTTTTTTCTTGAAGCTAATGTTAAAATATAGCAATCCAGCAAATACTTACCTTTCATACCCCGTCAGTCCTAAAAGTATCAAGACATTAAAGATAAGATGACAAATAAAAAGGAAAAATTTATGAGTGCTTCCAATGTACTAAATAGTGTCCCTTCGATGCTAATACACCAAATCGATCGTTCATAGAACTTCTGAAAATTTTTAGAAAAGTTGTCTTTCGAAATTATATTCAATTCTATTTTCACATTTGCTTGAATATTCTCCATGTCATGCAACTTTTGAGCAAGCAGAAGAGAATAAAATCGCAGTCAAGTCCAAGGACTAGGTGTGGTAGCCAAGGAACCTAAAAATTGATTATTCCAGTAGCGTAAGAAAACGTATAGTCATGCAAGAGAGAAGAAGACTTTAGTAGTCCATATTTCTGGACGAATACATCGAATTCGGTTGTAGAGACATTGCAGCAACTCCAAATAAAATGTGCCTTGAGATATAAATCGTTTCTGATTTTTTCAAACTTTTCTTTTTGGTTTTGACTCTCTAGCGTTTAGGTATGCAGCAGCACGATTCATCACTTGCGATGTTTTTTAAGACAAGAGTCCATGAAACTATGACATTACTGAGTAAGTTTCTTAAAAGTTCCTTCTCAATCTGGTTAATGTTTGCGACAAAGGAAGTTCTCTTTTTCTCTTATCGCTATCAAGTGACACGCTGATATTTGAGGTTTGGACGTGCTAGACAATCATGTCCGCACTTTTCGTGAATTACGTGGATTTGATTCGCATTTTTCCCAGGTTTTCTATGTAATTTTATGTCGATCATATTACTATTATTTGCTAGAACTGAAATAGTTTCTCTCGAATGCAGGCGCGGATTGGCTTCGGTAAAATTTTTGTACATTGTTAAGCAATAGGATTGGTTGTCCACGACTCACCCTAAATTCCTGGTATCCAGGTGATCTACTCGTCCACGTTACATTTTTTATCTTCCAATTGAGAGAACTAATATCGTTGGCACTTCGCATTTATACATAATGTACTGTATTGTAAACCATTGCTGATTATTGCGATACCCACCATTATACCTTAAAAAAGGTATATCAATCTGCGACGTCTTATTTTTGTCATAGTAGTTTTTAAGTGGCACTACATTGCCTGCTCGATGCATGTATGTATTTAGAATAACACTTTTCTGGTTCCTAAGGCTAGAGGGAATGTTCTAGGTAAGGCTCCTCTACCGCAGATGAATCGAAATCCCAATGCTTTATTTAGACATTCATTCTTATAGGTTTAGTAACTATTATTATTATTACCACATCTTGACCTTCCTGAACGTATAAACAGCAAAAACACTGACATGTGATCTCTGGCAGATGAATACTAACTACACGAAATAAAATCATGTGTTAGAACATTATGTGTCCCATGCGTTCGAATAGATGGCCCTAGTTATACGTTTTTATTTATTTATATCGTTTTAAACCAACGAAGTTTACACATATTGTATAGAATATGTATGTTTTTATACCTATGCTCACTATTATTTAAATTGAAAGAAAAGAAACAACGATACCTCTCACATTATGTACAATCGCGGTATTTTTCTCACTAATAACTGCTTTGATCTTTTTATGTATCTCATACTTCAAACATTTGTAGCTAAATCAAATTTAATCCTTCACTTTTGCTAAATTTACACGAGATGAAATGAAAATATCGCAACTCATACAATTACATTCATGTTAATAAATGATCCTACTCATTAAGCTCAATAATCCCATGCAAGAAATTAGTCCCATAATGAAATTCTAACTTACATGAGCTGTTTTCATTGGGTTGGTAATCAGAAACACAGTAACCACAGCGAACAGGTAATTATGTTCGTTCAAACGGAACGCGAAAGTGCTTCTGAATTGTGTTGCACCTATCTTCATCTGCTAAATTGTTAAATAAATGCTTAGTGCAGCTTTTTGGGTTGATAACTAGCTAATCACAATCACACTGAACAAGAAAAATTTATTATTCAGAAGGGTAAGTGGTTTGCTAATGATTTACTAATGATTCTATATTTTGGTAGTGAACGAAAGCAATCACATAAATCACAGCATGTACATGATCGTGTGATTACTAATCACTGTCACAAAGGAAATCAGCTACTCATTTTCCAAATTCTTTCTAAAGAACGCAACAAAATGTATATATGTAGAACAGATAAAGAGATATATTTAGATAAGATTTATCTGTAATAAAAATATAAGGGTCAGCATTAAAGTGTCCCTAGCATCCTTCATCGAAACAAATTCGAAACTAAATTAGTAGATATTAACGGTATTTATTTTCTGTTAACTTTCCGACCCGTTTTAGTACGGACACAGCATGCACTGCAGTGCACGAACATGGTTTGGGAGCCCAACTTACTTAAATGTAAATTCATTAAACATTACAAAGTTTGTTCTTCGTGACCGAAACACAGATACTCTTAGTTAAACGGAAACGGTTGCGATTGTGTAAACTTGAACTAATTCTGGACTCCGTTCTGCTCCATAAATTTTAAATATTATCTAAGTTTGGTTTTCAGTTGTATATACCGCACTAAATATTAATCGTTAGTATAGTATATTTAATATATTCATATATGTAATCTTTGTGAGTATGTACGCGTATGTGCAATCTTAATTCTTGTATAATAAGAAACGTAGGCCAACATCCCATGAAGGGAAAGTTAATGGAAGGATGGGACTGAAAGGGTAGGTAGAAGTATCTCCCCTCTAACACGCATAGCTAGTTTTATTTCAGTTATCCGTTGCATGTGAACCAGGCAGCAGTTTTTGCTAGAATGAATGCAACGTATGCAAAACTTTTCGAACTTGTTTTATGTGAGCACCGTGAAGGTCCTAAACTAACAATAGCAGTGATAGTTACTTGCATAAGCAGAAACACTTCATCAGCGATGGGTAAGCCTTTACTAGCAAATATAGATGATTTTCCAGGACACGAGAAAAGTCGACGGATAGATGAAGTTATTATTACTTTATTTAAGAAAAAGTTGCAAATAGCACTTCGCAAAGGACAATCTAAGCTATCCAAGAAGAATATAAATAAAAAACAAGTCTAACTAATTAATTAATAATTTAATTAAAATAGATTACGTGAGCACGATATCGTTTATCAAAGCACAATTGTTAAAGAGTTGCTGTTGGATAAACATGGATAGGCGTGCGTAATCTGGGCATAAGAAAATTTCAGCACAGATTAGTGTGCTTATAGTGTCGAATCATCTTTAAGGACCTGATCATGCAAAAGGGAGGCGTGATCAACGGGCAAAGAACGTATTATACAGCTTACTGTAAAGCATCCTGTAAAAGTTTATGTTTTGTAACTTGGCGCGTATTTACCGGTATTTTAGATGCGAAACGATTGGTCAAATTGTGGTAACAATGTGATTTAAAGATTACAGGATAGATTGAATCCTACAAGAAGATGACAATCTAAAACGTCGAAGTTAACTGTGTAGCGAGTGGAAGGCTTCAAATGATATACATCAATTGATCGACTTTCGAAGCCCTAAGGCCCCAGTCCAAATGAATATGTTTGCTGATGGTGACAACTTAGTTGTGAAAATACGTATACAGAACACGGAAATTAATGTGGAAAGAGCTTATTTATCAACCTTCAGTGAATAAGTTAATCAACCGCAGACTCCATCAAAATTACCATACTTCTTTAAATCATCTGCATAGAGTAAATCTAGACAAGTGACAGTGAAGTGAGAATGAAGATATGGTGTCGATTACCTGTAGATTATGCGGAACGATCAGAAATATGGAAAAAACGCTGTATTCTTATATTCTTATAAATAATGTAGAGTAGGCGCTATATTAAATATTAGCGTGTTAACATGTAAGATGTACGTATGTGTCTATTAGCTCTCTTATCCTTTTTTTTAGAAATATTAGCCTGTGTTTCTTACTATATAGACTAGACTATAGAAATATAATAATTCCAACAATATTGTTACATTATACAAATACATGATTACATATATAATTTTCCACTGCATTCTCGACCAAAATATTTCAAATGTTCACACGACTACGAGAGATAGCGATCTGTTCACACTGCCATATAATTAGTGAAACTTCTAGTCTGGCTGTGAAGTGTAAAAATAAATTTTATTACTTGTTCGGAGGGGTAACAGATAAAAATGAAAGATGAAGTGGTCGTTTGTAAAATATAATGAGAAATAGAAACGACATTCCCGATGTTCGTTCGAAAATACTGACGCGTTTAATATAAATGTAAATAAGGCGATGTAATTGTCATTATTATTTTGAAGCAATAATATTTTCCATTTTCCATTCAGAAACCTGAGCGTGCTACTGATTACTCCAAAAGGAATCATAAAACTTTTTCAACGCATTTTCGGTAAAAGGCAAATTGTTATTATTCTTCGGGGAAACATTAAAAGAATTTAGTGTGTTGTTAGATGTGTGGCTAAAATGCGAATTGGGCTCCTTTTTTGTATATATCATTCTGAAAATGTTGTGTCTGGGTATTCAGTCCAGAGTGAGAGAATAATATTTAGATATTTACATAAATATAGCAGACGTGATTTTAGAGGCAACTGAATAAAAAAGAACTTGATAAAAACGTACCCGAAAATATGCTGTTTTTTAAATTTTTCAGGCGATTATTTCGTCAGCTTAAATTCAGTATGTTATATTAATATATTACAGTAATATGTATGTACATCATATAGAATATGATATGGAATGACTCAATCATGACGAACACACATTTGGGTACCCAAAAATTTTCGATTAGTCTTGGTGTACCCAGGCGGAACGAAAATTTCGGAATTTTCACAAAAATAAAATTTTACTCTTCAGAAAAACTTTATTTTATTCAATTTTTTTACATAATAATTAACAAGGTTTAAACATCTTAAACATGAAGAGCACTCGATTGCCCAACACCGGATAATTGCGCTTTTCGCCGATTCGATGGTCCTATATTATGTATTTTGATCTGCTGATTAAGAAAATATTCCTAATTGGCATCGTATCTCTTTCGGTTCTCCAAAAAAATAAAGTTGCCATTTTCGTAGATTCGATAGCATCTTATATGCCATTATCTCCTGATCAAGAAAATATATCTACTTGGCATCGTATCTCCTTCGGTGTCCGAGACATTCGCAAAAAACACGTTTCCAAGTTACGAAAGTCGCGAAAATCTTTGACGTTCATTCAAATCTGCATGCTACCTCGCAAACCAAGGGCTTCTCGGCGACCGCGCGGATGTACATATGTATTTTTTTCTGCTGATCAAGAAAATATCCCTACTTGGCATCGTATCTCTATCGATTCTCAAAAAAAAATAAGTTACGATTTTCGCCGATTCGATGGTCCTATCTTATGTCTTTTGAACTGCTGATTCAGAAAATGTACCTGTCTGGCATCGTATCTATTTCGGTTCCCGAGATATGCGCAAAAACCGTTTGAAAATTTTTACGATTTTTTTGAATCAACGATGCATTTTAAAAGTTGCGAAAATCGAAGTGTCGATTTTCATTTTCTACCCTTTCGCAAGTGGCGAAAATCGCGAAAATTTTTGATTTTCATTCAAATTGGCATGCTATCTCGCGAACCAAGGGCCTCTCGGCGACCGTGTGGACACTGCCGGATACATATTGACGTCCAGAATCGACTGCTTCAAACCGGAACCCGCTAGGACGTCGCGTTCTCGAGCTATGACCGGAAAAATTTTTGCGAAAATTCAAAGTGCCACTGCGGCCATGCGGTTCACTCTGCGGCGACGAACTTGTACTCGTTTTAATCCTTGTGAAGAGTACTTTCATTGGTGATAAGTTTGTGGAGTTCCAAGGAAAAATGTGGAAGTTATGGTCGTTTGAAAATTTTTGCGATTTTTTTGAAACTCAACCGATGCATTTTAAAAATCGGAAAAATCGAAGTGTCGATTTTCGACGTTTTCATGCTTCTACTTTATGTATTGCGATTTTCATTCAGATTTTAATATAGACACATACATACATACATGTATACTTATTGATGTAGGAACCAAGTTTGTCTACATAAATTAAATTTAAAGTGTTAGAACCCTACTTTAAAGTTGTGTTTCGTTAAATTTATTTAACGAGATTCTGTCGTCACGACGATCCTGTACATTTTAGTTGTAACAACTTCCTGACCGATAAACATCTTCATGTGATCGCTTTAAATAAATTAATCGATATCAGCTGTGGAGATCGCTTCCAAGTGTTTATCAATTAAAAAATCCCAAGTCGTTTAACTTACGAAAACATTTACGTTTCTATTTTTATATTATCGATGCGTTTCAAAAATCGATACAGGTATACAGGGCAGCCTTCAGGTAAAATTTTACTTGGTGTCCTATTTTAGCTTTTGATTTTAGATCCAGAAGTTCATAATGGAGTGACTTGTTATTTATGGCTTTTTTCAGCAATCGAAATTTCAAGTGTCTCACCTTGTTTCGTTCAAGATTATGCACGTCGTGAAGTATATCTAGTAATTGTAAGATCTATTCTAAGGTGATTCTACCATCCAGATTAAAAACTAATCTCAAGATTTTTTATGAAATGTAGAAATTTTTGAAAGAACCCGTTCGTTATATATACAATGTAAAAAGCAGTTAAAATTAGAGTTTTTCAGTTTAACATCGTAAAAGCGCATAATTATATTACGTTAATAAGCTACCGTGGGTTTTCATTTAATAACTGTTTCCATAATACAATTTGTGACACAGAGGAACCTGAATTCACTGTCTGCGTGGCCTAATGATGATGGCACATTGCCGGAGAGAATGAGGTTACGGGTTCGATTCTGGCACGGAGAATAGAAACTTTTTCAAAAAATTTCTGCATTATATGTACGTATATATATTACAAATTAGAATTTCTTTAGTCTCAATATTTTAAATTCGAAACATACAAAAATATGGCAGCATGGAAAACAGTGGTGATTAAAGGAAACGTCGATTCGGTCCATGAGTTTTAATTCGTTCATTAAAGGAGTACAGTAAAATTTATAACAGAAACATTGTAGAAAGTGTGTAACAGATCTATAAGATAGTGTAACATTGTTCAGTTCCACTCTTGATGAAACTACATAGTAAAATGTACGACAAAAGTAATGTCTTTCCACATGTACATATTAGAACTGACCAATTGAAGCCGTGCCGGCTATTGCATATAGAGAGACTTACAAAAATTTAATTAAATAATAATAAATTTAAATAAAAAATTGATTATTTAAATTTTATATTTTGGAATATATTATTTATTTATTATATTGCTTTAGCTTACTACTATTAGAATAAATACATTTTTTATTTCTTGTAATTTTTTTTATTTATTGTTAGAATTTATTTATTTTGTTTTTTTGATTATCTCAAAACGTGCTTTAATTATTATGAATAGTTATTTTTGTTAAAAGGAATCATTCTATTATTAATAACACCCTATCTACTACATATGTTTCACCAATTTCACAGATCGTCAGGCAGATTTGTGTTATTAATGAACGATTCCTTGGTAGCGTCTATCATATCATTTCGATACAGAAAAATAATGAATAACAAGCACCTTGTTTAGCGTCGTTCAATATAGTGGACGACAGAGGGAGGCGCGTGTTATTCAACAGTTATTTTTGTTTTTTTTTGCAGTGTTTTAGTTATTCATTACTATGATTTTTTAAATTTATCTAATTTCAAACGTGTCTTTGAATTCGCATTAGTTATTACATTTTTAAAATTTATTTTACTTCTGTTTCGTTGTTTTATTTTTTAATAAATGAATCTCTATGCCAGACCTTTGTATACCTTTATTGATTATTTTTCCATCGTATTTATTTTTTTAATTATAATTTATTATATTTTTCAAATTACTTTGGTAACTCTGTAGTATATACATATAAGTACTACAAAATTAATAAATTTTATAGAATACAGTTCAAAGTAAACTTTATTTTACACATTCGTAAAACTAATCTTATGTATGTATATAACGGATGGGTCATCTATCGGTTTAAATTTGAACCACCGGTTATTTCGAATCTGGCAATACTTATGTCATTCTATCCTGTCACAAAATTCAGTATATTATCTCCACTGAACGAAATGAATCGATTTACGCTTGAGCAACGTTGGGATTTATTGTAAATTTATTTCCAAAACAAAGACAATTGGTCGGAAATTGCACGAAAACCTCGTACAAAATTTGGTCGCAAAGAAGGACCAACAGTGCCCGGTATACGCAAGTTTATTGCTAAAGTTCGTGAAACTGGTTTCATTGTTGATGCGCCACGTGAGCGTGCTCGTACAATGCGTACACCCGAAAATATCGAAGCTGTGGCTGAGAGTGTGCGTGAGAATCCATCAACAGCAACTCGTCATCGTTCTCAAGAATTGAACATTTCACGCATCAGTTTACGTCGAATTTTACGAAAAGATCCAGGTATGAACGAGAAACTGCACGATGATGTCGATTTTGCCAAAAAAAGCTCATTTTCATCTTGGTGGGTAACCCACACGTGGTCTTACAGAAGCCAATGCACCCATTACGAGTGACTTTTGCTGCGGCTTGTGGAGCGGGGCCATCATTGGCCCATATTTTTTTGAAAATGAGGACGGCGCAACCATTACGGTCAATGGAGACACCTATCGCACCATGATAATCGATTTTTTGGTGCCCGCTCTTCATGGTATTGATGTGAACGATGTTTGGTTTCAACATGCTAGTGCAACTTGCCACACATCTCATGCCACAATCGATTTATTGCGTCAAACGTTTGATGGCCGTTTAATTAGCCGAAATGGTGATGTCAATTGGCCGCCAAGAAGCTGCAACTTGACAGCGTCGGACTATTTTCTGTGGGGCACCGTTTAAGACAAGTGTTATGCCGACAAATCAGAGACAATTGAGCATTTGAAGGCCAACATTCGTGATGCCATTGCCGAGATACGACCCCATACACTCGAAAAAGTGCTCGAAAATTGGTCCGATCGATTGGGGTACTGTGAGGCCAGCCGCGGCAGCCATATGAATGAAATAATATTCCATCTCTAACCGGAACAATTGTGCTTCACAACAAAAAAATAAATTTGACAAAATTTCTAACCGTTTTTGTTTTATTGCATTTTTAAATTTAAACTTTTAAATGGCCCACTCGTTTTTATATACATTAGAACCTTTAAAATTTAATATCGTTTTAATAAGATATAAGAAACAAAAGAAATTACGATTGAAATGTTTGAATTCTGAAAGCGGTTTTCTTTTTGGAACTGGTTACACTAAATTTGACTTCAATTGCTCATAAAAAAGGGTAATAATGATTATTATATCTATAATAATAACAAAAGTAATAGTAATAATGATAATACTACCAATAATAATAATAATATTCTTTTGTCAACAGATAACCAATTACGAGACAAAAAAAATTAGAAGAAAAGCAATGCAACAAATACAAACAAAACGTAAGTAAATACAAAGGTCTCATATATTGTAAAAAAAATAACTAACTAAATAAAAAGAAATCAATAATAATCAAGTTTGCAAATGAACTTCTTAGAATAATTAAAACTAATGGAATTGATAAGGCAAAAAGGACATTAATTAGCATTCCAACTTACATGCGAAAGAGGAGATTTATATGAAACATTTGTTCTTGTTTTAGGAGCTACAAATGTGTCATTATAATAAACAAGCAAGGCTTTACTAATTAAAAGTAATATTTTTCAAATATATCTTTTCAGTTACAAATAATATATATGATTATAGGATCGTTCAAATCTGATATAACATAAGGTTGGTATATAACCCCTTTCCACATTAATTTTCGTATTCCGTATACGTATTTCGACAACTAAGTTGTTACACCTGGAAAACCTGGAAAATCCGCACGAAACAAATTTCGTACACGATCTGTACCGTCCAAAGCCAAAACGGTTAATTATCTGCTGATGATGACAACTTAGTTGTCGAAATACATATACAAAATACGAAAATTAGTATGGAAAGGGGTTATATATTAACCTTAAGTGATTAAGTTAACCAACCACAGGCTCCATCAAAATTACCTTGGTATGACGTAGTCATATACATATTTTTTCTCATAGTTAAGTTTGTCAAAGTTTCAGAATACCTACAATGCATTAAGGACAGACTCCATTCGCTAGTTCAGCTACGTAAATCGAGGATACATTACTTTTGTCAGGCAGTATATACATAAGAAATCGAAATATTTTGTGAAACTATACTACCGTGTATCATTTCAATTTTGTGAGTTAAAATGAATTACGAAGAGCTAACAGCGAAGTCAATTAATGTTTTGTTCAAAACTGTTCTGTTTTCACAATAAAAGTATTCTTTTTTCTCTTGCTTCAATTGTGATTTTATAAATTTTTACGATCAAAATTTTTTTGGACATCTCAACTGGAGCTGCGCCTCTGGTTTTACTGCTTCGCTTCCTGACGTTTCTTGCACTTTTGCACAAGGTACAGCTACACGGCTGCTGTTGATCTGAATGCTGCTTTGAAAATTAATATCATATAGACAAGATATTAAATTAACAGAAAAATATTTAGCAAATGAATTTCGCCTAAATTGCCAATCGTTGTGCCTCTTACTCTGTTTATTGTGCAATACTTTATTGTATATTCTTTTCAATATTTTGAAATTTTGCGAATACTTTCCTAATTTTTTATTATTTTTATTCATAAAATAGGTCATTTAATTTTTTACAATACGGAAGGGTGCAGATGAGAAATTTATAAAACAATGCAACGCATTTTAAGAATATATTGAAACTCTATAGTTCTAAATATATGGAATTTGCTTCCTGTTATAGACACACTATCATTACACCCAAAATACCAATAGTTGTTGTCCAGATAGCTGTGTGTTGTCTTCGCTTCATCTTGACTTAATTATTTGAGTTCAATTTGTTGTGTATCATTGAAAAGTTTTTTTTTTTTTTTCTTTTTTATTTTTCTATATATTACTTATATTTACTTACAGAATTTTAGGTTAAGTTAGTTTCTAGGCATTTTCTTTTTGTCAATTTGTTGTTAGTCTCAGGGTGCCATAGGAAGAACAACTTTGTTTGAAGTTGATATGCACCCTGTGATTTTCAGGGGGGGAAGAGGGAATGAAAAATTATGAAAATTGTATTTTTGACTTATTGTAAGGTTAAATTTATATACTTCTTTCTTTTCTTTTTGGAAATAAACTATTATTATTATTATTATTAAAAAGATGCTTTTTATTATTTTACCTAAATATAAAATAACGAACTTGCCAAGAGGGCAGACATACACGCATACACATAATGATAAATTCGAAAATAAGTGAATAATTTACGTTCGTTCCAGAGCCAGTAAATACTTAAAGCCAGCACTGTCTCTAGACGGAGCCGTGGGTCCATCGTAAATAAGAGGCTTCCGAATACGTGATGGCATTTAAAAAGAACGACGTCCTATTAACACAATTTATTCACTAATTACTGAATCGAATTCCTGTTTTCATTAATTTCGAGTGGAGGGTTTTGTATATGCCGAAGCCGAAAAAGGAGTAGAAAACTACCAAGAGCGTTCAAAAAATTACAAAAGTTCTGACAGTGACGATCACAAATTATCACACATTGAAAGCGAACATACACACCGAAGATATGAGCACTTTTAAGGCACTTCCAAATAAGACGAAATTGTTTTCGATTTTTTAGAGAATGAGGAGCGAAAATTCAAGGCAAGAAACGGAGCTCTTTGTCGTAAATATCCAACTACTCAAAGCTATCTTATACGAACTGTGATTAGTTTAAATAAATCTTAATTTCTTTAACTAAATATATTTTTAATATAAATTCTTATTATTATTAATTTAAAGCTTATTTTAAGCAAAATATTTACATAAAAAAATGCGAAATCATATTTTCTCTACAAACGACATTGGTTATTTGTTGGTCTATGAGCAACAGCTCTAACAAACGCAAACTAGATTAGTTAGTATTATTCTATCAAAAACAAAACAATTTAACAAATTTTGACTTGCCTTAGTCTTTTAGCTTTTCTTTTAAATGCTTCTGAGACTTTTCCAGCGGAGCATCTCTCTGCTGCTAAAAGAGCTTAAATATCAGAGGTTTGAATAGCCATTGTTGTGTACTGACTCATTTGTGGTTAATATCAGTTAGCGATCAAAAACAAATTGTTATTCTGTAAAGTATCGCATAAGCTCATCTTAACATGTGGAATAGAGCTCTAGGGGAGCAGTTTCGAGACCTCGTGTTGAATTTCCTCAACGATTTCGATCGGAAGTCCCAAAAATGACCACCAATGCATCGTGGCATATTACCAATCAAGCCATACACCTAGGCAACATCTAGTGACAGATTAGATTAGATCGAGGTGGTTATAAGGCTTATTTCTCTTGAATCTTTTCAGATTTATTACAGTCCTCGTGCGTTTCCAGAATCTCTTAACTTTTTTGCATATGCCAAGTTGATCTTGATTACAAGTCATTTAGCCTCTATGTAATTTTTACCCTATTTAAACAAATTTTGCACTTTAGCTTTAGAAAATCCAAATCACTTAGATGATCGGGTCTTCTAATCGAAGGTCAGACCTACTTCCTCTAGAGGGTTGATCTTACAGCTTTATATATATTTGCCTGCAGATGGGCTTGGTATATCCGTCTTCCTGGCTTATTTTTCCTATGAAGGGATCTTACCTTGCAGCTTTGGAATCTCTCAATGTTTGTTTCTACTTTTATTTTTTTTGTTTTTGAATTTTGCTCTGTATCTTTTTTTCTATTGCGAGCAGTAGTGGAAATAGCAATCAACTAAATCAGTGGCCTTCTTAACTGAGTACGGTTAAATACAAAACAGGTGTGCCTGATGTTTCCAAACGTTAACTACAGTACGTTACCTTACACCTTAATTTGGGTAAAAGTCGTTTCATCAGGATAGATACTTTCCCGTACTAAGATAGGAGTTGTGAATCCTTGGGGGGAATGCAGTGACAGACTAAAGGTACTCCCAAACGTACTAATAAAATATCTAATGAAAAACTCACGCGTATTGCATAGATTAAATTGTTTAGATTAAAATGCTAGAAGGGAAATAAAGCAATATCCTAAATGGAAAAACCACTGCATGGCATTTGTGATATTAGCATGCATATCACAAATATCTAATTGTAATAGGTTAGAATGAGAATAGCATTTTTAATATTTTGCCCAAATACCTTATCCCATTAATGTTTCTTATATTCAAAGAATGGCAAACAGTAAATAATATTCTTATACACATAACGAAATTGATCGTTTACGCATTCGAAGGATCACTGTGTATATGTTACGTACGCGATGTGTTCAGATGGAACGTGTAGATAAATTTAATGTTTCGTGAATTGTTGACTGATGGTCGTAACGGCTAAGATTAATTAATTATTTGGGAAAATATTCGAAGACACTCGGTCAAAGATAACGCGGCGATAATGATCCTTTTTTATTTCTTCCTTCTATAGATAAGAACAGCACACTGAACATGTTCATTTCGTGTTAATTTTAGTGCACGTTCCTGTTCATTGTGAAAGTGTTATGAATTACGAAACGTATACGGGTATTACTATGAAAATAATTAACTGCGGTATTTCTATATATGTACTTATAAACAGTATTCATAAGATGTGAATAGATAACATAATTGAGAAGATTATAATCTAACGACAAACATCAAGATGCACATGAAGGCGAAATTGTAACTAAAGGACATTAAAAATTAGGGGCGGGTAAACAAGTTTAAGTAAATTTTATTGAAGACTATGGTTGATTGAATTATTTAAAAAAAATAAAACTCCTTTCCATAATAATGTTCGTACTCTGTATACGCATTTCGACAATTAAGTTGTCATCATCAGCAGATTATTAATCGTAGTGTCTCACCTGGATTCGTAGTACAACACACACAGTGTTTGGCTTCTAACGGTTAAAGTCTGGTATGGACCATAAGTGAAAGAGGGTATGTATCTTAGTTTAACTATTAGTTTTAAGACTAGGAAAAATATATTAAACCATAGGGTGTTTCAAATTGCGCGTTTTTTTAAGAATAAATAAAATATAGATGGCGCATTGAATTTGTCTGAGCATGTGGGCATTTAAAATTTGCGATGTATGACATTTATAAAAATGGCTTCGTACACGGTACAACAACGCGTTCAAATTGTGGAATTATTTTATGAAAATCAGTGTTCTGTGAAAAGAGGTTTTAGAAAATTACGTGAATTTTATGGTTTACATAATTGTCCATCTGAAAACACAGCCATTAGATCATTTAAAACGTCGTTCATTTATCAATTTCATCAATGAACAACCAGCTGATTTTTCTCAAAAAATAATATTTTCTGATGAGGCACATTTTGAACTTGGGTGCTATGTTAATATATAAAATTTCCGTATCTGGGGTGAGGAAAATGCACGAATTATTCACGAGAAACCTATGCATCCTAAACGAGTTACTGTTTCGTGTGCATTATGGTCAGGTGGTGTAATTGGTCCTTACTTCTTTGAAAATGCTGTTGGTGAAGCTGTAACTTGCAATGGTGATCGATGTCGTCGGCTGATAATCGAATTTTTGTGGCCTGAATTAATGAATATTGATCTAGAGGATGTGTGGTTTCAACAGGATGGCGCTACACCTCACTTTGCACACGAATCAATTGATTTATTGAGAGAAAAATTTCCTGGACGTGTAACCTCAAGAAACGGTGATGTTAATCGGCCACCAAGATCATGTGATTTGACACCGTTAGACTATTTTTTTGGGGGTTATGTGAAAAGTCAATCCACAATCAATTCCTGCTTTGAAAGATGAAATTATTCATGTCATTGGTGAGATAGAGTCTCAATTATGTCAAAATGTCATTGAAAATTTTAACAAAAGAGTGGACGTCTGTGGAGCTGCAAGAGGAGGCCATTTGGCAGATATTATTTTTCGCATATAAATGTCATAACCGATACTTCAATTACCAATAAAAAGTTTTTGAAAGTGAATGCAAATTATGTGTTTTATTTATTCTTTAAAAAAAACGCGAAATTTGGAACACCCTTTATGTGAAATTTGAATCAGTGTGTATTTGATTTTTGTGCGGTGTGCTGTTACGCGAGTTTCAGCGCGAATCCAGCTGCCACACTGTGATTAATTATCTGTTGATGATGACAACTTAGATGTCAAAATGCGTATATAAAATACGAACATTACTGTGGAAAGGGGTTTTATTTACCCTTTTTTTGATTAATTCAATCAAAAACAGTCTCCATTAAAATTTACTTAAACTTGTTTACTCGTCTCTAATTTTAGCGTCCTTTTTTACAATTTTTCCTTCATATGCATCCTGATGCTCATCTTCAATTATAATCTCCTCAATCAAGTTATCTATTCACATCTTGTAAACACTGTCTTTGAATAACTTCCTTGCCTTCCTAAATTCTAAGGAGGCCTAAGGAGGCTGATATTTAAACGCCCTTTCCCACCATTATGCCGTCCAAAAACAGAGCGTCATTAATACCTTAGTCCAAAAGGCTTTTACTGCACGGGAAGCTTTTTCCTGATTTTCCTTCTCGTTCAAGTGAATGCCGGCATCTAAAAATCTGAAGATGTACCGCGAGCGTGGAAGTAATATTAACTGGTGACCTGCCAATGATCCCTGCAATTGGTGTTAAGGCATGGATCATTATTATTTTTATTATGACGTAGATTTTTCTTTCTCAATCTAACACTGGGGAATCTTTTTCACTTAACCCACATTTTTTTAAGTTTGAACTTAGACTACACAGCCGATACTACTACTGTTATTATACATACGATAAGTTAATACAAGCTTTATGATGCTTTGTATCTCTATAAAAAGTCAATAAAGTTTTTATGTAGTTTCTGTCTGCGACCTATTTTGATTGTCTTTTAGTGTAGTAATGAAATGGGATTTATTGCATGCACGTGGTCATGGTTTGCTTTCTTTGATGGTTAACGGTTAATTTAGCGTCAAAACACATGTAGCATTTTACGAAATATAATATTTTTTTTTGTATATTATTTAAAGTATTTATATTTCGTGTTTTATAAATTAATCCGACGATAGTAAAAAAGGCAGAACTCATATACCTAAATCTAAATATGTCATGTAAATCAATATGTAATAATAAATAAAAATAAAATTTTGAATTTTTAAGTAGAAAATATACACTTAAAAGATCAAATTAATACTTATAGAAGATTCTTGTACTTTCTTACCTAGCCTCTAAAACTAAACACCAACACAATATTATAAAATAGAAAAACTAGAAATCTTCTATATAATATCTATAAGATACTTTAATTTGACGTCAACGCCCACCTGTTACAAAATTATTATTATTATTATTATTAATTACCAAGAAAGTAAACATCTCTGTACCTACGAACCATACAAATTACTCTTCATAAGTATTAATTACTTTGATCATATTTTACCGGAAAATTATATTACTTTATTACCGAACCTCGTATATCACACATCTCAATTCAATTCTACCGACCTTTCGTGATTAATTATGTTTAATTGTAAACGGAATATCTTCTTATCTGATGTGGATGCGTGCGGTCTTTTCCCCTCATACACCCGAAACACAACCAGTTGGTGATAATTTATCAAATACGAATAACGAAAGTCCAAAAATAAAAGTACATACCTACAAAAATATTTAAAGTTTAATAGCTGTTGACATCTTATACAAGTACTATTCAAATAATCGCGAATTCTTAATTGCGTGTACAACTGAGGTTTTACTTAAGGAAATAATACATGCATATATAATTACAAAAAGAAACTATATTAATAAAAAATGATTTTTATTAATTTAATTATTTAAAAACAATCAAAAACATGTCAATAATTACACAAGTATACACGGTTTTGGATCTAAGCAACCAAAAGCTGTTTCTAAGGTTATTTGGGGCGCTGAATCCGAATCTGCACTCCGTTTTTTGATATTGGTTCTAGTTTTCGAGATATTAAATAGACACATTTTTTACAATTTTCGACAATTAATCTCCATTTTATTCATTAAAAAGTGTTAAATTAGAAATGAAGAGCAGTCGAACTGAGTCGCTTGTACTGTTTGGGATCTGTTTCACGCATTAAATTCCAACAGTAGTCGCTCATCATGCCCTCGTCCCAAAATCCTTGGTATCGTTTTTAGATTTTCGCCAAATCTTGGTGTAGTCGCTTTCCTTGCTCGTCACTTGTATCATCCAAGTTTTCAGAAAAAAATTGAAGATGGGAATGCAGAAAATGTATTTTGAGAGACACTCGAGCTCCAATCTTGCAATAATTTTGCAACAAACTGTCGATTTTCTTCTTGAAATCCGAGGATTTGCGGTTAACGAGAAAGTTGTGAACAACATCTTGAAATGATACCCATGCTGCTGCTTCACTGGGCGTTAAACATTTTGTAATGTTTCTGTCGGTCATTAATTTTCGAATATCAGGTCCGACAAATATTCTCTCCAAATCATTGAGTTCACTTTGCGAAACTAAATGTTTTTCCTCCATGTTAAAATCGCTTCCACTGTTCGTCGGAGATGAACTACAAGTTTCCATGAAATTTGTACTCGTACCTGGACAAATTGGCAAAGGATCATTGCTCGCACGGGGAACTGGCTTAGACACTGATGATACTTCAGGATATTTATATTTTGCTAGTTTTTTTGCATTTAGACCGACGGCATTCATCAAGCAAAAGTAACAATCATCTACATGATTTTTCGGCTCTCTCCATAACATTAGCAATGAAAATGAAAAACATACTTTTTTACCGCGTGACCAGTTGTATAATATTGTGCTACACCCGTTACAAAACAATTTCGGTACCCACGGCTTGTGAGTATTTGATACAGAGAAACCAAAATAATAAAAATATGCATTTCTCACCACATTAGTAATAACTTTGCCACTTTTTCTGATTATATAATATCCGCAACATAACAAAAACACTTTGAATCAACTTTACAATTCTGTCTTTGCATTTTCACACGTTTTGGATTTAAAAAAAAACTTTAAAAATACAAATTAAATAATGTTTCTAGCGACGCCAACAGCTGACTGTCATTATGATAGCGCAGTGCTGCCAGCATGCGCGAACTCACAAACTAGAACCAATTTTGAAAAACGAAACCCGGATTTGAATTCTGCACCTCAAAAAACGTCAAGATTTGTTCTCATCTGCTCTGATCCAAAAGTTGACCGGAATTTGTATACTTGTGTTATACCATATATAAACATATAATTAAGTTTTCCATGATGGGAAATTTAATGAAAATTATATTATTTACTGCTATTCCATCGTTCAGTAAATACACAGAAATTAATTAAAAATTTCTGCGCTGGAGAAGGACTCGAACCTCTATCTGCCATTTTCTAGACGACTGCTTTACCAATTAAGCCACCAGGCAGTGTAACTTCGATTTATGGCGTGCTAAAGGACTCGAAGTTACACTGCCTAGTGGCTTAATTAATTCGATTTATGACGTGCTAAAGGACTCGAAGTTACACTGCCTAGTGGCTTAATTGGTAAAGCAATCGTCTAGAAAACGGCAGATAGAGGTTCGAGTCCTTCTCCAGCGCAGAAATTTTTAATTAATTTCTGCGTATTTAATTAACGATGGAATAGCAGAAAATAATATAATTTTCAATCCCAAAAACAATTTTTAATTACGTATATAGTAAAACTATGAACTATTTGTCGACGTAACCATCTTTGATACTGACACATATATGATAGCCTTTGTGTAAAAAATCGCAGCCTTTAACATTAACTACATTTCCTTGTACTTTTCTTCTACTTAGAGTATTGAAAAATAAGCTACTTCTTAATGTATGTAGGTGTTTGGAATGGAGTCTGTGCTTGATTAACTTAACACTCAGTGTGCGTTTCAGCTCTCGACGGTACAGATCATGTACGGAATTTGTTTTGTGCGGGTTTTTGCTGTAGTTTTCCAGGTGCGACACTGTTTAATTATTTGCTGATGATGACAACTTAGTTGTCAAAAAACGTGTACAGATTACGAAAATTAATGTGGAAAGGGGTTATATATCAACCTGGAGTAAATAACCTCTTCATGTATTTAAAAGAAATTGTTATAATCGCTTGGTATCAAATCTGTAAAGGAAAGTTCAGATGGGAGCGAAGTTTGTGGGTTTGAGCAACAGTATGGATCATGCAAGAATACGAAAAAAGAATTCAGCATACCACGGTGTCCGATTTGAATGCACTTTCTCAGTTTTTATTTTCTCATAAATCCCAGACATTTACAATAACATTTCTAGCTAGCAAAGCTTGCAAAAAATTTTTGGTTTAGGTGTTATTTGTGACAATAGAATCTCATCATTGTAACGCACTTATTCATACAATTTTGTTGCGTTCCACTGATATGTGATCACAGCAAATGCCGAAATGCAAATGATGGACCCATTTCACGTGGTTAATTTTTATACCTGCATTAAGTAGAAATAATAGTGGGGTATCAGGCATAATTACACCCACGAATATTAACATAGATATTTTGGAATTATGACCTACGGAGAGACCATTCTACATCCCGATGAAAATTGAAGTAAAATAGTTATTCCTCCATTTAGACTCAAAATTAGCACCGAAATGTTATATCTAATAAAAGAAGAAACACAAAAATGTGTCAGGTGAGTTGTTTAATCAATAAAAACACTTCAATTGTCACTAAACAATAAATTAACCATATATAAAACAATTATAAAACTTGTATGAACATATGACGAAATTTGAGAACATGCAAAACCTTCGAACACGAAGAAAAACAAAAGCATCGGTATAAAACATTCAGAATATATGACAGCAGCTGCACCATAATATATATACACTCCGCGCAACATGAATAGGACCACCCGACTTGTTGCAAGCTTTCGGTGGTTTGAAAAACAATTCATTTACTAAAAATACAATGCAAGTTTGTAATGGTATGATATGGCAAATAATACGCATTATTGCGCAATAGTGCCTAACGTTATGCATTGGGTGACGTAAGTACCACATACATATAAAATGCACCGCGCCGGTTGGATACGACCAGTATTTAATAGTAAGCTACAGGATGAGTGTCGAGTTACAACGTGTATCCGGATAAACAAACATCTGTAATTAAGGGTATTGTGCAACGATGGGACGACAGAAGTGCTTAAGTATGGAAGAAATTGGTAAAATTAAAGCGTTCCATCAAGAAGCGTATTCCTCAAGGGCTACTGCAAAGAAAATAAGTCGATCACACCAGGTTGTGAACAATTTTATTAGGGATCCCGAGAATTATGGAAAACGTTTTAAAGGGCGAACAACATCCGTTACAACTAAGAGAGAACGTCGAGCCATATTACGCTAAACATCGAATTCGGCATTAATGGCAAGACAAATCGCGAATAACGTTGGAACGAATGCATCGGTAAGAACTGTACAGAAGTTACTGAAGACCTGTCCGCATTTAAAACGTTTGAAAATTAAACGACGGCCTCCTTTAAGGGAATTTCAGCGCACTGCACGTCTTCAGTTTGCTCAAGCAAAAATGGGGTGGACAAGAGAATGGCAAACTGTTATTTTCAGTGACGAGAAGAAGTTTAATTTAGATGGCCCGGATGGGTTTTCTTATTATTTCCACGATTTACGTAAAGATGAAGTGATTCAGTCACGAAGGCGAGCCGATGTTGGTTCAGTCATGGTATGGGGAGCTGTTTCCTATAACGGACCTGTTGATTTAGTAATAGTGAAGGGCAGACAGAATTCGGAAAAGTACGTCCAGCTGCTGCAACAGGTGAAAGACAAATTTTCCAACGTTATGGCAGGTGGGCCATTTATTTTCCAACAGGATAATGCCAGTATTCACACCGCGCGCATTGTTCGACGCTGGTTTCAAGAACAAGGCATGGAGGTTCTCGATTGGCCATCGCTCTCCCCGACCTGAACATCATAGAAAATGTTTGGGGATGGTTGTCGCGTAAATTGTACTCCAATGCTACCCAATTCAGTTGCGCTGACGAACTAGAGCAGGCGCTGAAACGAAGTTGGGCGGAACTTCCCGTTGACTACTTGAGAACCCTGTATAATTCCATTCCATCCCGACTATTTGAGGTTATAAGAAATAATGGCAAAAGTACTCATTATTGAACAATAAAGTATTTTGTGATTGCAAACGAATCTTTTATTTTGTAGATTGGTCGTATTCAAGTGGCGTTTAATTACTCTACTTATTGTCATTAGTAACGTACATTTGCACTGACTTTTACAAAAATTATATTTGGTACCTACATACATCTTTTTATCAACCCTCTTATTTTCGAAAATAACAATTCCAGCGCGCTACCATGTTTATACCAACTACAAATGTCATATATGCAGTTGGTCCTATTCATGTTGCGCGGAGTGTATCAAAGAAAAACCATGAGAACCTAAAAATATTATTCGTTAACGCAAATTATAAGCAACATATCAATAGATACAGAAAATGAAACTTTCACCACGAAACTCCTATTGTTCAGGAACTAAACAACCAACCACTTGCCACTAGAAAGATGAAGAGATTATGATGATCTAAGAAGATTAGATTGCAATGGTGTCCGTCTACAAAGCTAGGGAACTAACAATCCTATTTACTTACTACTCAAATGTATATTGGAATGGGTTGCAAATTACATTCAATAAAAAAAAACTTAAAATAAGATTCATTCTTTAATTGCCTAAGAAAAAAATGCATAAACTAATTTATTATCAGGGGACTAGAACAATATTTTAGGTAGCCAAAGAGACGAAAATATGTGTTAAACGCTTTTAAATTCTAAAAATATTGTTCATTTTATATTTAGATATTCATTTCTTTGTTTAATATTGAATAAATATAAAATTATTTTAAAATTTCCTAGTTTCATACGAACTCAAATTCTACTTATCAAAATTCTTAATTTATATAAGACAAATGAAATACCAAAATGCAGATTTCCAATAGGGATTTCCCCTTTCTTTGTAATATCTACCATCCCAAGAGATTGTTTTTACTTAGGTGATTCAAAATAATTTACCTAGAACTAAATGAAATTACCCCGAAATATCAATAATTAAATGAAATTAGAAATTCAAACAACCCATGGGAACTTCTCCTCGTCCAAAATATAACGGTCCGCATTATAAATATTAAGTGAGGTTGCGAAATGCGGTAAATTGAAACTAACGCCTCATTAGTTTTAGCAATAACAGTGTTCAACATTCTGTAGATTTTAATTCAATCTTGCTACGACCGTAAGTAATCGCTTTTGTAACCGCTTCTGAAAATAATTGCAATTTCTTCAGAGAGATATTATAATTAAGAGACACCAATTTAGAAAATCTATTGTGAACAGCACAAACCATATTATTACGAACTCACGGCTTACATAAGAAGACAATGTTAATCTTCTTTATTTGTATTATGGAGAATGTCGTATTGTTGGCATGTCAGGCTCCTTTTCGGAATTTAAGAAGTATTTTAGTTGCCTTTATTAAATATTTAAATGTATTTAAATGTCGTTATTTTAAACTTTGGTTATTTATTGTTGATTTTTTATAGTTAATTGCTTGATTTTCTATTTTATAAGTATAACGGAGTATAATAATAAAACAAGAAATAAATTAATAAATAATAAATTTAGAATTTTATCTAAATTTATATATTAGGTGCGCAACTAAGTTCTCGCTGTTTTTCAAGAGATGGCTCCAGTAGTAAATGCTGGTCGATTGTGTCATAACCAAAGCGTCATGAACCAAGCTTAGACATATGGTAAACAAACCACTTTGACACATTAGTGATTTTGTTTTTGCGTCATATACTTCTGGTTGTGTGAAAATGTCTGATTTTGTGCCAAATAATCGTCATTTGCGGGAAGAAGAAAAGCAACAGCTTTTCTTCTTTCATTCGAAGAAAAAGGCGGCACATCGAGAACTCCAAAAAGTTTACGGAGATACTGCTCTAAGTGAAACAACGTGCCGTGATTGGTTCCGTCGCTTCAAAGATGTTGATTTCGATGTTGACGACCGTTCACCTATGAACAACTGCTCCAGCGGCAAAAAAAGGAAGGGTTTTCTTCATCGCATCGTTGCGGGTGATGAAAAATGGATTCATTACAGCAACCCGAAGAGATGAAAATCATGGAGACTGCCCGGCTATGCTTCTACGTCGTCGGTTCGGCCGAATATTCACGCTGCGAAGGTTTTGCTGTATATTTGGTGGGACCAGGGCGGTGTTATTTATTATTAGCTGTTGAAACCGAACGAAACCATCACTGGGGAACGGTATCGAACTCAATTGATACGATTGAGCCGAGCACTGCGCGAAAACCGGCCAGAATACGAACAGAGGCACGAAAAAGTGATTCTACAGCATGACAACGCTCGGCCTCACGTTGCCAAACCCGTTAACACCTACTTAGAAACGCAAAAATGGGAGGTCTCACCCCACCCGCCATATTCCCCAGATATTGCGCCGTCCGATTATTACTTGTTCTGTTCAATGGCACATGGTCTGGCTAACCAACAGTTCCGCTCACGTGAAGACAACTCAAAATGGCTTGCTTCGTGGATAGCCTCAAAAGATGAACACTTCTACCGTGACGGTATTCGAGCTCTGCTAGAAAGATGGGCAAAAGTTGTCGCTAGCGATGGGCAATATGTTGAATGTTTCATTTGCAAACAATTTTTCACAGTAAAGTTGCATTTTCATCAAAAAAAATAATCCAAATTTGATTTCTTCGAAGCTAATGTATTTTTTATTAAGGGTATTTTGGGTGGTCTGAAAAATCACAATATATTTTTTCTATTTGTCATGCGTAGATCATTTAGTAATAGAAAAAAACCATCGATAACTATACACAGTCTGTCGCAAAGAAAACCGAACTTTTCTAAAATAATAACAAAAGCTTACTATTTTGCTAAAATTTATTTATTTTATTCAAAGTAGTCGCCTTTGATTTCAATACAACGTTTCACACGGTCCATTAATATGACGAATGAATGTTTAAGTTTGTCTTTAGAAATCTCCTTCAAGATCGCTGTCGATGCCTTTATAATTTCTTCAGCGTCGGCATAACGCTGTCCTTTCATCGGCAAATGTAGTTTGGAGAATAGATAGAAATCGCAGGGGACAAAATCCGGTGAATGGTTGATGGTTGAAATACCATTTGGCTTACTATTCCTTAATTTTAGTAATTGTTTTATCATGTATTACATCTACGTATTTTTTAAAGTGCTTTTGTCCGGCAGTATCTTGTTAAAATATAAAGATTTGAAGGTAGAATTTGTCAGTTTTGCAGAAGGAATATTAGCGTCAAGTAATGTATTGCATAAATCGACATTGAATTGATCTTTATCTCTCGAGGTCGTAGCAAACGATTCATTAAGGGTTGGGTTGGGTTGTTTCATTTTTGAAATTTGTTATATTATTTTTATGTAACTGTGTGGCAATATGTTGAGAGACTTGAAATTTCTTCACATATGAAATCTAAATATAAAATAATGTATTTAGTTTACTTAATATATAATCAAAACAGGAACAGGTAATACGGTTTTTCTGAAAGATCGACCAAATACAATGTACGTAATTTTAGTGGAGCCCGTGGTGGATTAACACATACGTAACTTATATATAGCCCCTTTCCACATCAATTTTCATATTCTATATACGTATTTCGACAACCAAGTGTGCATTTGGGTTTTCGACGGTACAGGCCGTGTACGAAATTTGTTTCATGCGAGTTTTTGCCTTAGCTTTCCAGGTGTACATTGTTTAATTATCTACTAATGGTGGCAACTTGGTTGTCGAAATATGTATACAGAATATGAAAATTAATGTGAAAAATTAATGTCAACCCTAAGTGATTAAAAAAAATACAATGTCTTTATCTAAATATAATTATGTGTAACCTTTTATCCATATCGATATTAAAGATTTTGTGGGTGGCATTGTATTGTGATTCAAATACACTAATAGAAATATTGGTTACAAGCATAGGTACAAAGACTATTTACATCTACATATAATACATCTCTTTACTTCGTACTCAAGATAGTAAGCACTGACTAGCAAGAAGCTGTGAATTGAACATATTGACCATTTTGGGTATTCCCCGTTCTCTTAGTATAAAATATGTTTTACTTTGAGCGAATAGTATATCTTTTATTTATTTTATTCAATATTATTTATGTTCTGTTTTATAGAATTTGTGGTTTAATATTCAACGAAACAATTACAAAAACTTTTTTAATTTTTTTTTAGTTTCATTTTTGTGTATATTTTAAAAAGTTACATATACTTATGTATTAGTATGCCGCTTTTGTCAGAATATTCATCGTCATGTAAACATATACGTAACGTGCAAAATACAAAACTTTCTTCTAATTTATGTGCTTCTAAGCCTCCGGGCTAGAACCGCTTCATTGGTATAACTACCGACGTTTCAGTTTCAGTGCGACAGACAGTAGCAGTAGTTGAGCCCTGAAGATATCCCATACGCAAACCCGACACTTACACCGGTAACAGAATACTCTACACAACACTCCAAATATAAGCGACCACGGATGGAAATCAGCAGTGAAGACAGCGAGCAAGAACAACTACAGCGCCAATATCACGACGAATCAAAGCAAGGACTGAGAGTAAAAGGGCCAAGCCCTAATTTTAATTAACTTAAAAGAAGCAGAAGAAAGAATATCCCATACGGGTGGGTACGAAACGTCGGCAGTTATACCAGTGACGCGATTCAAGCCCGGAAGCCCAGAAGCCCAGAAGCAGATAGTTTGGACCACGACTGGGGAAGTCTACGTACCAGATTTCTTTTAATTTGTCTACAAACAAAATCAATTCCATTGGTATGTCAATATTATGAAACATTCAACTAACAAACTCATTCAAAGAGAAACAGTACTACATTATTTACTTTTCTTTTGCAAGAGTTTTGTTTTGCGCTTAATTCATTTTATGTTATCATTGTATTTCTTATTGTCTAGCCACGTGCCGTACATATTTCTATTATCTCAACCATTCCTATTCTTTTCTTTTCTTATTCTAGCTTCATATACTAATTTGGATATTTTATTCTTTTGCATTTAGTGTAGGTATTGTAAGCAACCAAGTTGTCTCTATACAATGACTTAAATGGTTTCAAGTTTCCCTACTATATGAGAATTTCATTCTTAATTTCGTCCTTGCTCATGATCTCGATTTTTCTGAGAAATCTTATTTTTATTGCTATGATCCTGCTTTGGCTTTTCTGCAATTGTCCCAGCTTCACCACCATAGACTTGTGAAAGTTTCGTCACTTTTTTGTAAATTTCTATTTAAAAAAAAAGAAGTTTAAATCGAGAAAATGAAAAGTATAATATCCTCCGCATTTTTCACTAGAAAATTAATGTAATTTATTTTAATTTCAACTTCTTACTTAGTCAACCTTGCTTTATTTATTAAGTAATACTGAAATAAATACTTCAGTAACTTGGTATAAAAAAGCTTCTCTTGTATAGCTTAAGCAGTATTGTTAATTTTTAAAACCACGATTATTTTTCAAAGACCTTGTATAATATAAGGAAATATTGATTGAAATTGCATTCAAAACTATAGTTTTTACTAAGTACACATCACAGAGTATACAAAGGCACCACAGTCAATCGACGTAATCAAACTTTAAATAGGACATATCCGTTTTCATATCGCAAAGTTAATCAAAGGGAAACTTTCCTTGCCACCCAACTTTTCAAATCATCGTCACCAAAACATCATTTGTGAATATATTCGGGGCCCAACAGGGCATCGAAACTCGTTTCCAACAGAATGAATTGTGTACATGTATGTGTATGTGTACCTTCAACTTTAGCGCTAAAAACATAATAAAGGCTTGTTTATACAGTAACCTCGTGTCTGAACCCTAATAAGGCTTATTTAAATACACTTCCTCCATGTTTGACCGGTAAACAGAACCAGACCGCGGTTTTCATCACTAATTTCTAGTCCACACAACTCTGTGGAATTCTGTTAATTGCTTTTAGAGTTTGGATTGTTTAACTACAGTTTCGTACTTACACACTTATACAGCCAACACTGTTCCTGGTGTTCTACTGTGTACTGGCAGCGGACGAGAGGTTTTTACTTAGCAATTTTAATTGTTTGATACGCGAGACAGTTTCGGTACGTACTGAATTTCTAAAACGACCCACCCAGGAGATTAAATTCAATTCGTTGCACAGAATAGAGGAAATACCAAGATTCTACCGGAATGGTCTTAGTTTTGTTTGTATGCTCATTTCAGCGGCGTAATAACAAAATTTTTAATGAAAAATACATGCATTGGGCTAATCGAAATTCATTTTCTTTTTTTATTGTTATTAATTATTAAATGAATGCATATAAAATGCTGGATTTAATTAGTAATAGGGTGGTCTGAAAAGTTTCCGACCTAACAAAGATACAAGACATTTTTTCTTAAAATTTATGTTTATTTTGCTATATGTATAGTCTCCTTGTAACTCTACACACTTCTACCAGCGATGCTCCCATCTGTTTAACCCATTTAAATAGAACTCTACAAAATAATTGTTCACGAAGGTGATTGCCTCCTCATTTGACGAAGATCGCTGTCCTCCGAGCGCAATTTTTAGATGAGGGAACAAAAAGAAGTCGCTTGGGGCTAGATCTGGTGAGTAAGGCGGATGGTCAAGCTGTTTAAACCGTAATTCGTGGATGTGGCCGTTTTTACACAAAATTCTCTGCCTTCAGCTTGTCAAGTAATGATTCGTAGTATGCTCCTGTAATAGTTTTTACTTTTTGAAGATAATCGATTAAGATAATTCCATAACTATCCCAAAAAACAGTCGCCATCACTTTCCCAGCCGAAAAAACAGCTTTTGCTTTTTTCAGAGCCGTTTCCCCGTTTGCAGTCTACTGTTTTGACTGATTTTTGCTTCGGACATATAATGGTGTATCCAAGTTTCATCTACAGTAATTAATCGGCGCTAAAACTCGGATCTGTTGCGCCTAAACTGCGTTGAAAATATTCATTTGAACGCTTTTATCGTCTAACGTTAGCAAACGCGGCACCCAACGCGCGGGCAACTTGACAACTGTGACAAACATGTTCTTTGGACATATTCACAGCCTTTGCTATCTCTCTCACTTTAATTCGACGGTCGTCTAGCACCAATTGGTGGACTTTAGCGATGTTATCGTCAGTAGTTGCAGTTTTTAGACGTCCCGAACGTTCTTAGTCAAATGCGGCCGCTTTTGCAATAAGTTCGCATAATACTCGCCGTTGATAATTTTTCTTTCTCAAGATTGTCAATGAAAATTATTCCACGCGCAACCCAAGAAACCGATGCTATGACCTTGCCTGCAGGTCTTCGCCTACTTTGGAGCCGGTTCACCCTTTTGAGTCCATCGTTTTAATTGTTCTTTTGTCTCGGGTGTGAAGTAATGGATCCATGTTTCGTTCATAGTTATGAAACGGCGCAAAAAAATCTGCTTTGTTGCTGTGAAACTTCGCTAAACACTCAATTGAAACATCTTCGCGACACTGTTTTTACTCTAGTGTGAGCAAACGCGGCACCCATCTTGCACACAACTTTCTCATGTCCAAATTTTCAGATAATATGCGATATACCGCACTTTTTGAAATGCCTACTATATCTGCTAGCTCGCGCACTTTCAGTCGACAATCATCCAGTACCGCATTGTGGATTTTATTCACCATTTCTGGAGTCATCCCTTCATTTGGTCGGCCACTGCGATGCTCGTCTTTGCAGATCATACGGCGTCATTTAAACTCTGCTAGCCAATAGCTTACGGTTGTAAACGAAGGAGCAGACTCACCCAGGGTAGGATCCAGTTCAACTTTTATATCGGTTGGGCTGAGGCTTTTCAAATGAAAGTACTGTATAACGTAACGATGATCAATTTTCTCTGTTTTTATAAATTCACTAAAAACCTTCACTATTGAAGGCTGCCAAACAAATACTAAACAACGTGGCGCCTTCAAACTGCAAACATATGCTATATGGATTATGTACTTTCTAATACAGCGATATTTTTCAAGCAACTACCGCCATCTGTAGGTCAGGTCGGGTACTTATAGGACCACCCTTGTATCTGGGAAAATTTGTGTATGATAGAACGGTTTAAATGACGCTTATGAAAGTCCCTTTACCCAGTAAAGAATCACTTATTTTACGTCCTTCCTGATCATTACTTTTCGATAGTACTGTACAATTTTTGAAAGTTAAATTATTTCTCATATCTGCAGAACATAAAAATGCATCTTTTAAAATGTTCATTGCTTACGCAATATGTCATGAGGTAAACTGTCACTTTTACTCATTCCCTACTTTAAAACATTTTTTTTTCAGTAATCAATAGGATAACATTGTCTAGTCAACATTAATAAATTAAAAGATATGCAATCTTTGGCATACAAGAACCAGCACAATAACACCTTTCTAAATAACTTTCAATTCCATTATTCGCGTCATGCAAATCAATCGAACTGCAAAAAAATAAAACTTGAAATAAAAAAGCGTTAAACTGATTATTTGTAAATTATGATTCTACGTACTTACAGGTTAATGCTAGACTTTTGTCTATGAGTGTCCCTTGCGAGGTAGCGTAATATATCACTACCGCATTGTGGGTTTCAAATTTCACACACTTTGAACAAACTTTGATAATTTACGGACGCCGAGGTAGAGGCTTTGTTATTCATATAAGCGAATTCTTCAAAATAATATTATGCTTAAATCAGAGTTTTCGTAGTGTTGAAACATCTTGTGTATACAAGGTGTAGTGATAAAGTATCCAAGTTGGTTTAATTAAAATGTAAATGTAGAAGAGAATTTCCATAAACTAATTTATCTCTGCGAAGGAGGCTGTGGTGCTTATAAAAATACAACAAACACACAACTTGCATTAATAAATACTGTGATTGCATATGCATACATTTTCTTGTCTGCTAAATCTACGTATTTTGTGCAGATAATATGCAGATGTATAGTCGGCTTAATAGATGTTATTCATTCATAAAAGGTAAAGAAATGCATGTAATTACAATAATATTGGATATTCAATGTCCTAATAGTAGTAATATAATAATAATTAAATAATAATAATAACAAAAGCAGTTAGCACATATGTAATCCCACTTCTGATTTACTTATTCGGTATCATACACAGTCTGTCGCAGAGAAAACCGAACTTTAACAGTAATTCTCAGTAGCGCCATCTATTAAAAAAATATGCATCGGTAAGGTAGATCCTTCGCCAATGTTATGTGAAAATATCATGACATTTGTATCATTAGAAGCAGAGAAATTGCGAATAAAGTAACAGTGTGTATTTGGAATGGGCGAAAAATGAATTTTGAATAAAGAGCAAATATCAAGTTCTGTTTCAAACTCGGTAAATCGTTTATTGAAACGTTTAATTTGATGAAACAATTGTATGATGATGCGTGTTTACGGACATAAATGACGACGATCATCCTGGTGGAAAAAAGTCTGTGGTTACGGAAAGTAACATGGAACTTGTGCATGAATTTATCAGAAATGAGCCGAAATCCTCATTGCGGTACGTGGGAACGGAATTAAATATTTCCAAAAATTCTCAATTCATCGCATTTTGATACAGTATTTGGGACTGAGGAAGATTTGTGTAAGATTTATACTACACAAGCTAACTGAATTGTAACTGTGTTTTCAATGTGATCCAGAAACCAAGCGTCAAAGCTCTGAATGGAAGACCGAATAAAAGCCGTTTGGAGAAGTGAAAAGTAAAGACAATATTGATTTGTTTTTATGATCGAAAGGCATAGTGCACAAAGAGTTTGTACCAACTAGTCAAACAGTCAATGCTGTATATTATCTTGGTGTTATGAAACGTCTTTTGGCACGTAGTCGTCGTGCGCGCCCTCAATATCGTGAAAATGGTAGCTGGCGTTCGTTACATGATAATGCACCATCTCATCGCTCGACGCTTAATACTGATTTTCTAACTACAAATGGCATTTTAATCCTCACCAACTAATGCAAACATATATTGACATAGAGGCAACCAATAAATAGACGAAGATTGAAATTACTTGCACAGAAACTGAAAGTTCCTTTGATTGCCATGAAAGATTGAGCTGTGGAAACAAGAAACTATAGTAAATTATATATGTATATTATAAAACAACTCGACATGGTAGACATATACAAACAATATTATAAAATATCAGAAACACATGAACATATCACAGGCGTGTGTACAAACATACCATAAACGGAATACACATGTAAAACGCGACAGAGATCTTGTTAAAAAATACAAATTAATAGATACAATTGACCCATGGCACACCCACAACCTTCAGCAAAAACATGCAGAGAAACACAATAAATATAGAAGACATATGGCTGCTATGTCGTTAGAGGCAAGTCAAAATTACAGCAACTATAATTTCTACCACTGAAGTAATTCCCCAACAACTTCATGAAAGCCTCAAAGAACTTAATTCTGATTCAGATCTACACGTATATATTATATTGCAGGAGACAACTATTTTAAACACTTGCTCAATCGTTAGAAGATTTCTAAATACACAATAGGCGACAGTCTATTTTCATTTGCATAATAATAATAATAATACTTATAAATTACAAAGCATCACAAATATTATATTAATTTATTTATTTAGTAGCCTCTCAGTATTAGCTTTATACAGTCCGAGCTCAAATCCATAGACATGTGAATTGGGTGAAAAGCGTCCCTGCTTTAGGGTCAGTAAGTCAGTGAAATTTATACCATAACAGGAATATAATAATAACAAAAGACTTTATTTGCTGCTCTAGATCTAGCTAAGCTGTTTAACTCACGCCAGTAAAATAATAAAAAAAAAGGGGGGACGAAGAAGGAAGAAGAAGGGAAGAGGAAAGGAAGCAGAATGTATGTATGCAAAATATAAAAAATACAATAACTCGCTGCCTATTATGGGAGGCTCTTTGTTCCAACAATAGCCTATTCTTCAACATACGCTTGAAGACATTAATACTAAGACAAAATTTGAGGTCTACAGAGGAAGTATGAAGGTCAATGATATTCCAATTACAGCCTCGTCCGATGCGGTTGCGCGATGGAAGGAGCGTAGTCTCGTGATTTAATTACCATACCTCGTATATTCAGACGCAAAAAAGAAACTAAAGCAGTTTATTGTGATTAGTTATGTCGCCGAAGCGGCAAATATCTACCAACCATGATCCTCGTAAGACATTAAATATTGTGAAAGGGTCTCCCCTGTTATTTTATTGAAAGAAGCTATAAATGTCTTTTCTATATATATACATATATATATATATATATATATATATATGTATATATATATATATATACACATATTTTTTTTCTATCTTCATTAACACCATAGGGTTATAAAACATGTAACAGAATGTACTGCATCTCCACTATGAATGATAATAAAATTTCTGTCACCACTTAGTGTCAAGTGTTTCACAGTTTCATTATATATTCCCGTAAAAACGGAATGCATAATGTTCGAAGGATCGTCGAAGCAAAATACCGTATCAAATTTTACAGCTACCGGTAGGTTTCGATGTCGGAAATAAAACACAAAAAATAAACAGACTCGTTTTAGAAACCAATTAAATTCGTTCTTTTTGCAGTTAGAATAAGTTATAAATACGACTAGTCTGCCCTTACCTTCCTCAGCAACGTTCTTCCTTTAAACATTTTCAAACACACTTCGTAGCATGTTACCCGCGGCATATTGGTATGAGGGAGTACAGTGGTAAGGTAAGTGGGTGGTGAAAAAAACAGACTTGCTCAAGTCGGTAATTGCGTGAAGAGAAATTGCACGGATTTAAATGACGAGAAATACAGTCCGTGAATTTAAATCCGAGTGTTATAGGTTCCAGATTAAAATCTAATAACGAACGACAGCTGTTCTTCGTGTAAAAATGGCCGGAGCTTTATTTTTATCGATGCGCTTTTTATGCAAATGAAGGAGACGTTTATAATTGCAAAAAAAGAAGGTATTTCCAGCTATATAAAATAAAGTGTCAGATTTCAGTCGAATGACTAATACGGAGCTTGATAATTAATTTGCGGAAAAGTTTTTATTTGTTCTGCATGTGGTCGGAAAATTTATTTGTTCTGGAAATCTACTGCGCACTTAACTTAGAAACATGCAATTACTGATCGTATACTTTTATAGGTTATCAAAAAGGATATAAATCATTCCTGAAGCCTTGAAATTATATACACTTTCTTGAAATTAACCCTAAGATTTCTATGTAATTGGAAAACTGAAAAAATAGTAATGGAAGTAAAAATCTTCAAACAACAACGTATAAACAAAAGAAGTGATAAAGAAGAGGAGGTAGATCAGAAGATCTGAATGCATGAATAGCAAACAGATAAATAAAGAAATAAAATTAAGATTATATGAAGCTACAAAAAAAAAAAAGTTGTAACGAATAAAATATAAATCTCGAGCAGAGATGAAATTCTAAAAATTTTTGAAAAAGAGATCTTTACGAGGTAAAAGTCACATGATGCGAGATCTGGCGAATACGGAGGATGATCAAGCACAGCAATGCGCTCGTCCGCTAAAAACTGCTTCACAGACAGGGCGTTGTAAGCTAGTGCGTTGTTCTGGTGCGGAATTCACGAGTCGTTCTTCCACAAATCCGGTCTTTTCTTCCTTACTCTTTCCCTCAGCTTGATTAGGACTTCTTTGTAGTATTTCTGATTAACGGCTTGACCCTCAAGCACCCAGTTAGTTATGATAACACTCTTGATACCAAAAAAAAACGATCATCATTACCTTCAATTTCGACTTGCTCATTCGCGCTTTTTTCTGTCTTGGCGATCCGGCGGCGTTCCAGTGCATCGATTGACGGGTCATACTGGAAAACCCAAGTTTCATCACTTGTGATGTGTGAGCAAGTCTGGTTCTTCTGTGAGCCCTTCCATGATGGCAGAGCAAATGTTCATCCGATTGTCTTGTTGTTTCTGGGTGAGGTTTTTCGACATCATTTTTGCACAAACTTTTGTCATGTTTCATTCATCGTGCAAAATGTGTCTTACTCTTTCTTTGTTAATATTCACCATACCAGTAATCATCCGTAACTATTAATTCGGTGGAAAGCTGAACTACATTAAATTGTATAATTTTTTTTTCAATTATTTTGTTTGCGCACTCTGTTGTTGTAATTGGGAAGTGTCCAATTAGGGGCACATATGCTATTGTATAATTTTGTGTGAACCAGCTATAAGTATAAAGGGGGAATATTTTCTCATATTTTCACTTCCTTTTATATTCTTTTAATAATTCGTAATAAACTATTATACAATAATTACTTTTAGTACGATAGACGGACATGCAGGTAGATTAGTCTTTTATCGGCTCCGTATTCACAGAGAGAAACCATTCTTCGCTACTTATTTACGTATAGAGATTGTATAATCTATTTTGCTGATATTACAAATGGTATTATAAAGTTTATAGGTTCTTAAAAGATTTTTAGAGTGTTATTATAAGATACAATTGGAATTACAATCGAGAAAAAAGAACTTAAAATGTTTTAAAATGAAACAAAAATTAAAATAAACTGTAATAAGTTTCAATATTAATTTTTCCGTGGATATTTCATTCTAATTATTTTATTTATATCTTTATCCCATATTCTTTTGAGTCGACTTACTTAGCTGGTCGATATTCTCTCATAGATATGAGAATTTCAAATTAAGTAGGAGCAAAATAAACAGGAAAACAGACATACTTTATACTGTGTATCAACAAAAGTTGAACGATTTTTGTAAAAGGGTTTTAGTTAATCGAATATTGGCAGAAGGGTTTAAAGGCTTTCAAGGTTACAATATTGTGGCGTCCTATTACATCGTTTTAACAGGGAACCCTTCTCACTCCTCGCGTTTATTTTGAGCTAGTAAGCACCCTGAAAGTTAAGCGAAAGGATCGCTAGATAAGTAAAAGTACGAGCGTCGATTTAAAGTCCTATTAAGCGCAGGGCAGGACGTTACAACTATTAGTAAAAATTCCATCTAAGAAGCAGCAATTTACAGAGTAAAATTAAATTGTGTGTTCCACTTATTCGTTTTTAATAATTTTCTTTATCTTTTTGGAAATCCTTAAATTATTGAATTATAGAAATTTATGCAAATCATCTAGTATCCTAGCACTACTAGTAATCCCAATCAAATTATCAATAGTTCAACTTTTATGATGTTAAATTACTGAAGTCTTTTTCAGTCGAAAACTTACTTTAAGATAACGAAGAAAATGAGCTGGTCTTTCTTTTCCGTTATATTTCGTATACGCCTCTAAACAAATAGAAGTACATTACATCTGCAAACAGGTATGCAGTCGCCGGCGTAATATGATAGAAAATATAAAATTAACACTTGAGTATACATGTGTTGCAAATTCGATATGCTAATGGCATAGGCGCGTACATACATAACTAAAGTGGAAAGACGTATGGAAAAATCATTTGTACACATACACAGTCAAGTGTATACTTGGATACTTTGATATGTGCTATAGCGTAACATCTACTCTAGTAGTAGCGGATTTGTTCTGTGGAAGTGGTATTTTGATCGCGATAGCAGTGAGTTGTGGCAAGAGTTGACCACCTAGGGAGTGTTAAACTGGCTGCTATTTGTCGCCAGACGCTAAAACTTAGTCTATGTTCTTGTATTCGTGCAGTCGAGACTTTAAACGGAGGAGAGGATGATTTAACATCGACCGTGGAATCCCGTGCGTTCGAAAAATAAATAATTACACGAGATATCTGTGTCATATAAATTAACATGGAATCCTAAAACACTTAAATCATTCCAAACTACGAGAATTTATAATTCGGAATGAGTTTTGTGCATGTCCCCTTTTGCGAATTATCATTTTTTGCTCGTTTTGTTAATCCTGGCGCTGCATATTATTTAGTGGGATAGCGCACATACCTAATTCGTTTTCCTTTTGAAACGGTTTCGGTATTTTAAAAATTAATATGAAATACATAAAGCACGCTGAGAATAAAGAATAAATGATTTTTTTTAAATGAAATTCGCGGAACTGTTGTACTTGTAATCACAACTATGCGATAATACCCAACATATCACATGATGTATAAGATATGCGATCTATATAAGGGTTGTATAAAATGAAAGGTTTGTTTCGACTATTTTTAAATATACAAAGTGTTCAAAATACACGCATGTAATTTTTATGTTCAGTGTAGATAGCACTTATAGAATAAGAGTCAAATCACGCCAAGTGGGCCCCGAAAGTTCCACTACATAACCGACTTTGAAAAGGACTACTTTATTTGACAGGAAACATAACGGTGTTGTATTAATATTTCGTTTGAATTCCGTTTTTGTTTATGTTATAAACTATTAAACTTTAGTGCACGATATAATTGTAAAACTATTTTCTCTTAAAGTATAATTGTATAATATCATACTTTAAGAGAAAATAGTTTTACAATAATATCGTGCACTAAAGTTTAATAGTTTATAACATAAACAAAAACGCCTATAGGTCTATAGGCTGTTTTTTAAAAGCTTGAGAACTTAAAATGATAATACAAGACAGAAATATTGTTGGAAAGAAACTTTTTTATTATAATCTGGTAGATAATTTCATGGTATTTATTTTTTAAATATGATTTCCGGCATGGTCCATTCGATCAGTTCAATTTTTGACTACTTTTTCCAATAAATCTGGCCGTATGGCGTCAATGGTGGCTTGAATATTGGCTTCCAATGCTTCAAGAGTTGCTGGTTTGTCAGCATAAACCAATGACTTAACATAGCCCCATAAAAAGTAATCCAGAGGCGTTAAATCGCACGAACGAGGGGACCAGTGAACAAGACCACTTCTGGAAATAAAGTTATCACTGAATTGATTTTGCAATAAATCGATTGTTAAGCGCGCTGTATGGTAAGTTGCGCCATCTCGTTGGAACCAAATGGCGTCGATATTACACTGATTAACTTTTGGAAACAAACATTCAGTCAGGATGGCTCGATAGCGCTCGCCATTCACCGTAAAGGCAGCTCCTTCCTCATTTCGAAATAAATAAGGACCGATGATGCCGCAAGCGTGTAAACCGCACCAAACAGTCAATTTTAATAGATGTAATGGTGATTCGTTAATGACTTGAGGATTGTCTTCGCTCCAAAAACGGCAATTTTGCTTGTTAACGTAGCCATTCAACCAGAAATGAGCTTCATCACTAAACACAATTCTTTGATAAAAATGCTCATCTTCGGCCAGTTTCAAATGAGCCCAATCAGCAAAAATGCGACGCAAACGATGGTCGTTTAGCTTCAATTCTTGCACGAGCTATATTTTATAGACACGTAAGCCAAGATCCTTACGTAAAATTTTCCACGTAGTCGAAGGACAAAAGCCAACAAGTTGAGAACGACGACGAATCGGCATTTCGGCTTCTTCAATACTTCGGGCTACAACAGCAATATTCTCTTCGGTACGCACATTTCTTTGTCTTGTTGATTGTTTTGAATCGAGAAGAGTAAATTTAGTGCGAAAACAATAACAGCACGAATTGCTTGCTCACTAGGCCGATTATGTTGACCGTAAAATGGACGATGTGCTCTATGAACTTCGCGAACAGATTTATTTTTGTCAAAATAAATTTCCACAATTTGGAAGCATTGTTCTGGCGTTAAACAATTCATGATGACTTGCCAAACCTTACTGAACAGAAATGTCAACACAGTTTGACATTATCAGCTGTCAAACCATAGTTATCGATATCGATAATTCTCGTGCAGCTTAAAAAATACCCATTAGACAACTTAATGAAATTTTGTTCACTCATAAAATATTTATATTATCTAATAGGTGTATTTGTGTAACTTCGAGTCCTTTAACACCATAAATCGCATTATGGAACACATCTAATATTTATTGTTAAAGGACTCCAAGTTACACTGCCTGGTGGCTTAATTGGTAAAGCAGTCGTCTAGAAAACGGCAGATAGAGGTTCGAGTCCTTCTCCAGCGCAGAAAATTTCAATTAATTTCTGTGTATTTAATTAACGATGGAATAGCAGAAAATAATATAATTTTCATTAAATTTCCCATCGTGAAAAACTTAATTATATGTTTATATATAATTATTGACACCATACTTTTATGTTTCTATTTAGTTTCTAATATTTCCCTACTTTATTCAATACTAATAAATTCGTATATTAGAGCTGTATAACCGTGTTAAAACATTTTTTACTAATATTTTTAATATTTGAAGCTTCTCCGAATTTACGAACCAAAACAAAGCATGGCTCCTCATAATATAATTTTTGCATCTCTGCCACACAGCTATTTTACACCAAAATGAAAGAAAACGATTTCATAAATTTTATTCTCTGACTTTTTACGATTGGCCACATTCAATGTACCACCACTTCTACCTTCATTCCTAGAATAAATGAGGGTCATTAATTTGACACTTTTTAGGTGCCCGTATATCTTCAAACAAATGCCCAGGGTCCAGTGTGTGATATATAAAAAGGAATATGTATACATACGATATATAAAATTAACATTAAAAGCAAAATTAGTGATGTTAATATACATTTAAGACATTAAACATATATACATACGAATACACGCTAGTAATAAAATAATACATAAAAGGGTTAATAAAAAATGTATTTACATGAAAAGTATAAGCAGTAAAATGTTATGCGTTTCATGCTGTGAAACGACCCAAATTCAAACACTCCGTTTGTATTTCGAATGGGATTTTTTCCTATCCCGTTAATGTATCGTAATGTCTTACTTTCTTGCAAAATATTAGCCATAAGGGATACAATTTGCATACATAGCCAATTACGGCATGTACTTATTATTTGATATGCATATATTGTATTATTACGCTTAACTGACGTCTAATATCATGCCATAATTTCCATTTTGTGCATTCTATCTGCATACTGTATCGCATAGGTACTTATGCAGCAGTCTTAGCGAAAATGATTATATTGCTTACATATCTGCTACATGTAAATTAAATTTAAACATTAGCAAGCCCCCTGTGTTTCTTATCTTACAACTTTCCCTGATAGATTTCGTTGAAATAATCATCGTGAACAAAGTTGTATACCTAGAGTTCTATCATAAATGGGTAATTTCGATGGAGCCTGTGGTTGATTAACTTAATTACCGAAGGTTGATATATAACCCCTTTCCACATTAATTTTCGTATTCTATATACGTATTTCGACAACTTGTTGTCTTCATCACCAGATAATTAAACAGTGTCGCACCTGAAAAACTGCGGCAAAATACCTGTACGAAAACAAATTCCGCATTTGAACCGTACCGTTGAAAGCCAAAACGCATACTGTATATTCGTTTCACATGATTTTTAAAAATTGTGTTCTTGTCTAAACTAAGATAAGAGACAAATACAAAAAAAGGAGACACGGAAAGAAAAGAAATACCTACATGTGATTTATTGCACTCTCCTTTGTACGTCATTCAAGAGACCAAAGAGAGATGAGTTATGATTGGACCCCACATCAGGGTTCAACCTTTGTTCTTCAAAATGTACATGCTTTCATACATATCTAATTCGCGATAATTACACACGTTCTTTACCAAATACAAAAAATCATGCGAAACGAATATACAGTGTGCGTTTTGACTTTCAACGATTCGGTTCGTGTGCGGAATTTGTTTTCGTACGGGTATTTTGCCGTAGTTTTCCAGGTGCGACACTGTTTAATTATCTGCTGATAGTGACAACTTAGTTGTCGAAATACGTATACAGTATACGAAAATTAATGTGGAAAGGGGTTATATATCAACTTTCAGTGATTAAGTCTATCATAAATGCTATTACAAAAGTGTGACCATCTTAAATAGGTGTTTTATTGTAGTATTCTATTTAGTTCATCGACTTGTAACATAATTTCAAGCAATATGTATAGTCTGTGGAAAAAGTAAAGTCTCCCCCTCCAGTCATGGTTAAGTATCAGTACTGCCTTCGAATTTAAATTCGTGGATTCCCGATTTCAAATAAGTAAGCTCTTTATAGTAGCTATGTTTATATATTGCTGTGATATACTCTATGAGTTTTTACTTAACCTCGCGCTTATTGAGGAAGTTAAACAAATTTTTGAGAATGAAATCTAAATTACGAGATGAGTATTGTCACACACCCATAATATTTGAGACTATACGAATTCTTTCATAAATTTTTAAGTGTTGAACTGGGGTTCTTTTGAATCAACTAGGTCTAGCATCCCGTTGTACACAACATTAAAAAAATAAAATGAATGATTACAACATATAAACTATGATTTATTAGCTACAATATGATTAAATAAATACATTTATGGAAAGGAATTGGTAATCTTCGATGTATATATATATATATATATATATATAATATATATATATGTATATATAGTCATGTGCACGAAAATAGTAGTCCTAAATTAATACTTATAAATAACATTTACAACGGACAATTCTAATGCAGCTATATTGATATTATTAAAAATCCCCGAATATATGTGGTTTCCGGTAAAGTACCGAATATGAGGAGGAATTACTGAGTTTTCTACTCATGCGTTGTTATTTGCATATACATTAAAATAGTAGTACCATAGCTGGTGGCACTACACGCAGACGTATAAAGTTCTGTCTGTTGCAGAATAATTCAACAATTTTTTAGTCGTCCATTTCTATTGTAATATCAGCCGAGCAAAACATTGTTCGTCGGAAAAACGAGTAATTATACTCAATCTACTTAATAGAGGCAAAAGCTACAAATGTATAGAAAACAGGCTATCATCTTCTGTGAAAATGATTGCAAACGCTGAAAACTGGAGATAAGCGAAAGAAAATCGTGGTGGAAAAAGGAAAACTAGCTCTAGAGAAGACAGAAACGTTATAACTTGTACAAAGAAGACACCGTTCATAAATTCAACTGCAATTAAAAGTGAGGTACACCTTTATATAAGCACCTCTGCTATTAGACGAAGATTGATTCAAGGAAAGTTGCGTGCAAGAAGGCCTGGGAAGGTACCATTATTAAATAAAATTATTACAATTACAAAGTAGATTGTCGTTTGCTCATGAACACGTACAATAGATGGCGTAATGTACTGTGGTCCGATGCATCGAAAATAGCTTTATTTAATTTCGGTGCATTCCAACAACACGTACGAAGACCACCATTGACAACATTTCAACACTACATCAAAAAGGCAGTCAAATCCGGAGGCTCAAGCATCATGCTGTGTGGGTGTTTCTGTGATATGGCGTAGATTCTTTACACAAAATACAAAGCATGATGAATGCTGATGTCTATGCTTCTACCATATGCAGAGGAAGAAATGACACTAAGATAGAAATGCAGGATAACAATCCGAGGCATATTTCTCGTAAAGCGAAAACATTTATGGATGGAGTTGAAAAAGGCTGTAACTGTTGCTAAGGCGCAAAATATTGACGATCTGTGGAGAATATACCAAGCCGAATGGCAACCCATTTCAGCAGACATGTAGGCAGCCAAGTGGTGGACTCGTTGCCCCGCAGGTGTCAAGAGGTGATAAACAATAAAGGTCAACCAACATATTTTAAGTGTTTCAATCCAATTAACTAAGTAAAAATAACATTTGGTTAGTATTTTGGCATGACTGCTATTTTAAAGCACAATTATTTTCTTTATCCTAGAATATAAACAGTTTTATTTTTTCTTTGATATTAAGAAACCTATTTATTTATTGTTCTGGTAATGTATTATGTTGGAATAAAGAGTTCAATAAACTTGAATTTCTTTTATTTAATGTACAAATTGATATTTCAGCAAATTTAAGACCACTGCTATTTTCGTGCACATGACTATATACAAAGAAAGTTTTCAAAAATATTTTATGTAAACCATAAACACCATGACTTGGCGAAGCATTCTTATTGCGATAATCGTCTTCGAAAATTATAAAAAATGATTCCGCGAAAATGTTCTCGGTTCAAGTCCATTTTTTAACTAACTTGTCAACTTCAACAGTAGCTACAACACTACATGTATCGCACTGAAACTTTGGATTTTAGTTAACTAAAGATGGAAGTTAATTTTTAGTACTGACATTTGATTAGTGACGCCCTCTATATTCCACTATGCAAAACTTAAAAGACATTCCACATAGTCGATAATTTTGTTTTAAAATACTTAAATACATAAATACCGAAGAATATGCATGTATTATGTTTATTTTTTAATTAAAATTTATTAGCATATTGCTTTTAATTAGACAGTAATACTCTTTATTTAAATAATATGAACATTTAGACGTAAGCAAGCATTTATGGCCGGATGTGTATAATCTAATACAGGTCCAATGTCGCACAACATATTTTGTTAAGTGCTGCATAATAATTATGAGTTGGTATACTATATACTTAGAACTTTCGTAGAAAAAATTCGCAATATTTTTTATAAAGCCAAAATACTAAGAACTGAATACGTGATTTAAAAAACACTCTCTTTTAAAAAGCATTATCTAAAAATAAGGACTCTTACACGCATTTTCTATACAACCAAATATTGGTATACCAAAGCTATCATATTAAAGAAAAATCAGACGAGAGTTTACATTTCGGTATAGGGCTGTACCATGCGTTCTCGAACGACTATTAAGTGTTCAATATAGGTGAGTGTCATAAAAACGAAACTATCTAAACATCGCGTAAAATACACACGTCGTATGGTTTTTATATTTTCAAAAATATCTACACATAAAACGGTTCCTGTTACAATGCCATACGTCTCGTCAATAACATCCGACAATAAAACATTTCTTTTTTTATAACTCTCACCGTTTAAATATCTTTAGTTTAACGATCAGGGAACACGTAAATTTATACAATTACTTGAAAAACGAATACGTTTGTGTATAACAACTATGTAAGTACATAATAAAGCCAGCAGACGATGAAATATACGAATATTGATTCTAAATTAATTTTCATGATCGTTTTTATAACTTTATGAAACTCGTTTATGAGTTTTTACTTGTTAATTACAGTACACAAATAATTTTAATACTGTGTTATATATAGAATGGTTCAAAAGTATTGTATCAAAATAGCATTCGGTTTTTTTATAAATAAAACAAAGGAAATGTTAAAATACCGAAACTACTTAGGACAAAATACAGAGTTTACTGAAAATAGCCATTATTTCTAAAATAATGATGATAATAATAATTATTAAATGAATATTAAAAAATAGTACTGCATAATAAAAAATAAAATAATCTAAAGAGTTTGTATATGTTAATATATGTACACTAATTACCAAAATCAATTTTTATAGCAAAGATATTTTTATTTGCCATAAAATGATGATTAATCAATTTTGTGAAACCGGCCTTGTCGCTAAGGAAGTCACTACAAACCTTAAGGGTGTAACTTTGTAGTGATTATGACACACGAGGGTAGTTTGACAAGTAGTGAGAATGGAAAAGAAAAACGAATTTTTTAAATACAAAATAATTTTTATTTTTCAATATATTCTCCTAAAAGAGCAATACATTTATTCCAACGGTGCTCCAATGCCCTTATGCCATCTCTAAAGGCTTGCAAAAATACTCATCTACGAAGATGATAAGCTCGTCGTTAGACGAAAATTTCTTTCCACTTAGTGCCGTTTCCAATTTTGGAAGAAGATGGATTTGGAAGTCGGAATGGGCTAGATCCGGCGAATAAGGCGCATACGGTACTAATTGGAAATGCAACTCGTGGATTTTGGACATCGCAACTATGCTGGTATGCGAGGGAGCGTTGTCTTGGTGCAACAGAACTTTTTCTTTGCAATTCCTGGCCGTTTAGCACGAATCCCAACATTTAATTTTTGTAGAAGTTCTGCATAATATTGTCCGTTTATTATGGCACCTTTCTGAAGATAATCAATGAGCAAAATGCCCTTTGAATCCCAAAAAATTGATGCCATCACCTTGTTTGCCGATAAAGTGGTTTTCGCTTTCTTTGGAGGTGCAGAACCACGTTCTAACCATTGTTTCGACTGTTGTTTAGTTTCGGGTGTACTGTAGTGTAAACAAGTTTCATCGCAAGTAACAAATCGCCTACAAAAATCAACCGGATTCCGCTTGTGAAGGTCCAAACACTCATTGGAAATGCGCAAACGAGTGAAATTTTGATCAGTCGTAAGCAATTGCGGCACCCGTCTTGCCGAAAGCTTGGAAAGGCCCAATTCTTTCATTAAAATGTGGTGTACGCGTTCTGTTGAAATGTTTACCATGTTTGCTATCTCTCTCACTTTGAGTCGCCGATTTTGCGTAATAATATTATGGATTTTTATAATCATTTCCTTAGAAGTCACGATTTTGGGTGCTCCAGAGCGCGCTTCATCAACACAGTTTGTTCTACCACGTTTAAATTCATTTACCCATCTACTTATTGTGGCGGATGATGGAGCAGATTCACCTAATGTTTCCCGTAGCTCGTCTTTTATTTCGGTAACTTTCATACCCTTAATTACGAAGTATTTAATCACCGCACGATACTCTGCTTTTTCCATTTTAACAAAACGACGTGTTGCTTCTTTTTCAGTCAGCTGTCAAAAATAAACTAATTAACCGATTTATCTAAATATCGGAATGTAAACATATAAATAGCCAACCTAAATTACAGTGCATTTGTTTTACTAATTAGAGCGCCATCTATGTGTCATTCTCACTACTTGTCAAACTATCCTCGGATTATGAGCAGAGTTGAGATGTCTTACCACTAACCAGCTTCGTACTGTACATACGTAAAAGAGATGAAGTGTAGAATTATAAGTTAGAACTGAGCAGACCTTTATATATGGCGAACGTATAATTATTAAGTATGACGGACGAGCGTAAGTAAAGTACGTTATAAACAGTTGATGTGTTGGAACAAATGCGATTGTAAAAATCATGTAAAGATATATATATATATATATATATATATAATATATAATAATCGCCTGTGATTTGGGACTTCATCCACTACTGGACACTACTATCTCGGAGGGCGTTACAGAGTCATATGCCAATTGTGCGTCCACATCGGAAACATAATCGAAGTTGTAGTAAAAGATTAACAGATGTGGTTATGTGTCGACGAGATGACAGATTTAAAAAAACATTGTTTTAAATATTATAGTGCGTATTCTAGATTCTGTTACAGCGAGATTTTCCATTGTATTTTCAAGCAAAAGATTAAGGAAAGTGCACTGGCGAATCAATTATGAAGGTAGTGCCGGATATGTTAAAAAGATTTCAACTTTCAACTGACCAACTATTGATGTTTGTGAGCGATCGTGCAGTGACAATGTGTAGTGAGGCTGTTCTCTTACAAACAAGTGTGAGGAACTTTTACATGTGACGTATAAAGTTCATCTTTACACCTTGTAAAACAAAGTATTCGACTATGTTATCCAGAATTGAATGTATTAATTTCAAATACCAAAATAATATTTTTGAAAACTCCCAAACGAATTCGAGAATTCTGCCGGCGGTATCCCGGTGTTTCTGAGCCACCAGAGCCTAGTCTCACGCGTTGGGGAACAAAATTTTAAGATTTAAGGTATCTAGCCAAACATTCACAGAAAACTTTCTTTGATGTCTAAATTCTCGAATGGCACAAGGATTTTCGTCCGCTCCAAAACGGAAACTGTGACTATTGAAGACACCATCTCCTATAAACATGCATTCTTCAATCCATAAAATAAATGATAAAATGTTGGGATCTCTTGAATTTTCTTTAAAATTGTGTTGCAAAATAGTATTCTTTGCAGATTGTCATTTTCGTATAACGGTTGTACTTTTGTATCATGAAACGGTCTTCAACTAGCTTTCACTAAGCAGTGAAAAACTTGTTGTCTTATTTGGAATGGTAGCAAAATATTGGCACAAAACGATTAATTATACCAACATATGTAGCATAATTTTATTTGATAGGCTTTCCACAGAAAATTTTAAAAAATTGGGAACGCGTGCGTTCAACATTGATGGTCTCGTGTGCCTTAACGACTGACAATACGACATTTCTGTATTAGGACTGTCAACTCAGAATTAATCATAGAATCGTCCTACCCGTGTATTTCTGACCACCGTGAAAATGAATTAAAATCCAGAGAATATATTGACGTATGTATATTCTCTCTCTCTCTCTATATATATATATATGTATATATATATATATATATATATATATAGAGAGAGAGAGAGAGAGAGAATATACATACGTCAATATATTCTCTGGATTTTAATTCATTTTTTAATGCCAACAAAATAAGATGCTTCTCTAAATTAATAATTATTTATTAATGTACTAAATTAACAATATAATGATATTTTTCATACTTTTCATACACAAATTATCTGCCACTCTGAAAATTTATATTTTAGATATAAAATTGTATGTATAACAGAATAAGTACCTCATAAACAGCATTTACTAACGTTTAAAGCCGCCCCGGAAATATTGAAATATTAGTTTAAAAGGCCAAGACGCTTAATGAAAAAATTAACCATTAAAACGAACAATTAAAGAAAAAATATCTGCTCAAAATGTATCAAATAGCTATTTTGTGTTCTTAAAATAAATTATTGGTATCATTCAAAAATTAATAAAATAAAACGAAAGGAAATATGAAGTACATCTAAACAAAATAGATTAACAAATGTCACACTTCAATTAGAATTTGATGATAAATAAATGTGTAATTTTATATCGAGTTATTTGTCGTTTCTACAAGTAAAGCAAAGAGGGTTATAGTGGTTTAGGCAACTTATATTTCAACTTTGGTAAGTATATTGCATACCTCGCAAGTCAAGTACTTCGTAGGGTGTCCTTTAAGTTTTGTATAGTAGGACATAAAGGGCGCTACTAATCAAATCTCAGTACTAAATATCAACCTCCATCTTTAGTTAACCTAAATCCAAAGTTTCAGAGCGATACGTGTAGCGTTGTAGTTACAACGAATTGTCAAAGTTGACAAATTGAAAAATGAAATTAAAACGAAAACATTTTCGCGAAATAATTTTTTATAATTTTCGAAGACAATTACTTCAACAAGAATACCTCGTCGGGTTGGTTTCTGTTTTCGACAATGAAACACCACATCAGTCAACAATTTCTCGTTGGTATGGAGAATTCAAACGTGGACGGATTAGTTTTAGCGACGATCCAAGTGCAGGTTCGCCAAAAACAGCAGTCACTCAGGAAAACGTCGATGCTGTGCGCAAGATCATCAACGAAGTTCGTGATATATCGCTAGATTGAAGCATTATTGGGGATTTCGAAGACCTCAATTCAAAAAATTTTGCATAAAAAATTGCGTCTAAGAAAATTAGTTTCTCATTGAATACCGCATCTGTTGGCCGAAGAACAGAAAACAGCTAGGGTGAATTGGTGTCAAAAAACTCTAGATCGCTTCGACGCCGGAAACTCTAGAAACGTGTGCGACACTGTCAGTGGTGATGAATCTTGGATTTACTCATCCCAGCCAGAAAATAAACGCCAGTCGTCTGTTTGGGTGTTCAAAGTTGAAGAAAAGCCGACAAAAGTTATCCGTTCTCGAAAAGAAGGTCGCGACATTTGTCTCGATATCCGGTCATGGGCGAGTGTGTGCGAATTTTACCTATTTGTTTGGTGATGAGTCTCCGATTTATTCGTACGAGAAAGAGTGCGTATAGTGAAGGGTCAATTTTGAAGCATTTTCGCTTCAACTGAAACCACCATATCGTCCGTGATCATAGATGGGCGACCGGAGCGGGACTCATCATGGACGTTATCGCGGTCACCTTTGAAGTCTCTGACCCACTTACGCACACTGCCTTCACACATGACAGTAGCTCAGTAAACTTCACAAATCTGCCGGTGAATGTCTGCAGCAGAAATGCTTCTTGCCGACAAAGGATGTATCAATGACCGTAGCTCGTACGGGGCGGGTGAATCTATAATCTCGAACATTTCAGAGACATATAACAGACCATACAGGTTATCTACCCAGCTGTAGCTGAGCACAGTTGTTCCCAAATAATGCCGGGACATGACGCAAGCACTCGTTGCGACGCACGCACCGCCTATTAATGTATACAACAAAAATGCACTTAATTAAAGAACACGCCTCGAACATTTATCTAAAAATTACAGGTGTCTCTAATTTGATGGCACTGTACTAGCACTAGTATTAAATGAATTGCTATGACATATACTGTTACATGCCTTTATTTGACCTGTAATTGTCCTTCTGTAATTTATTTCACAATAAATATTATTACTATTATTATTACTACTATTTTTGTAAATTACCAGGTTTAGTAAGTAAGCGTGTTTATTTACTTAGTGTTCTTTGTGACAACTTGCTTTATTTACAGGAGAAGTGGTCTCAACTTTCGCAATTATTTAAAACATTTTAGGCAAATACAAACTACAGAAGTTTGTATTTGGATAAAAGAGCTAAAATAAAGTAAAATATTGGGAAAGTTGATTAAAATGCTATAGTGTCTAAAGAAAAATTTACATTGCAACTCTTTAACAAAATAGTGAAAAACAAATTCTTCAATTTTAAATGCAGTTTTATATACACACACCATTATTATACAACTTTTGTGTTTTGTTTTTCGAAAACAATGTAATGAATTTCTTGCTGCTTCACAGGCAATAAAATATATGTCCGTGTATGAAGAAATATTTCGAAATGAGTCTCGCAAAAATTTCCTTTTCTTTATATATGCGCCATTTTATGCTAAATTGCGTCGATAAATCACGTGACCGTGTTTCTTTTTTCCTTGTTTTACACTTCGTAGTCGTTTGTCTCATCTTTGAAAATGAGAAAGTATCCAATTAAAAATGACAAAATGGCATTTCGTTGTCTGTTGTAAGAATTATTAAGCAAACATAAGACAATAAAATATCGTCCCCGATTTTTTGAGCGCACTTTTCGGTGTGGATACGTTTTTGAATAAACAAAATGCTGCGCTGTTATTTATTACACGTTTGTAATTAGGTAACACATCAACAAGGACAATTTCTCATTTTTGATTGCATAGTTTACTTCAGCATGTAATTCAGGCCGAAACTAAATAATTTGAGGATTCATAAAGACACTGCAACTACAATAACACAAAAATTTTGCCTCGTTAACTCAATTTATTCGTTCTGAAGTCTTGCAGTTCTCATGAGTTCCGCAATATCATTTCACATTTTTCAGAAGCATCTGGCTATCTTCGTGCATTTAAAAACATGAAACGTTTTGCATCGCCGTATAAATCCCATAAATCACTGATTATATTTTAAACAATTTTTCCATCGTAGGCCTGTGTAATTTATAAGCCTTTTTCAAATTGTATTTGCAACCGACGGTAAATATTGGCTACTTTCTCAATACATAAAAATTTAATAATAATTCGTTGTGGAACAGTAACAGATATCGGATAATATCATATCTCCCTCTCTGACCAATACATAAATGTATTGACCGACAAAGCAAGAACGCTTCTATCTTCAGATCGGAGAATGTTTCCAGTGTATAATAGACAGAAACTTACATCTAGGCTTTATGCCAATTAAAGAATGTTAAAAAGGAATCATTCTATTATTAATAACACCCTATCAACTACATATGTTTCACCGATATCACGGAAAGAGAAAGAAGATGTATCGAAAGATATGATAATACACTCTGAAGGAATCATTTATTAATAACACAAATCAACCTGACGATCCGTGATATCGGTGAAACATATGTAGTTGATAGGGTGTTATTAATAATAGAATGATTCCTTTTTAACATTCTTTAATTGGCATAAAGCCTAGATGTAAGTTTCTGTCTATTATACACTGGAAACATAGTCTCCGATCTGTAAGATAGAAGCGTTCTTGCTTTGTCGGTCAATACATTTATGTATTGGTCGAGAGAGGGAGATATGATATTATCCATTATTTTCTGTATCGAAAGATATGATAATACACTCTGAAGGAATCATTCATTAATAACACAAATCAACCTGACGATCCGTGATATCGGTGAAACATATGTAGTTGATAGGGTGTTATTAATAATAGAATGATTCCTTTTTAACATTCAGTAACAGATATCGTCTAATGACATCTTCGATACAACCGTCATACTCGTAGTTTCTATGAACAAAACAATAACTGTTATACATAGGCTACATAATAAAATAAAATTATTAATTTTCTTGAAAACGGTTATTACAAGTTTCACAGAAACAATATTATGCAAGTATTAATATTAATTATCCAACGTAATTAATTAATTAACAGGTGTACCGAAAAGTCATCACCGGTTTTTCTAACAGATGTGGCTAGGTTTAGGTATGCAATGTTATGATTTTACACATATGTCATTTCATTCTACTGACATCAAGCTTCAAAGCCATACATGTTATATTTTGCGAAAATAACATTGTCATAGATTTATACCTCTTTGAAGATTACGAGTTTCGTGCCTAAAAAAATGCAATTGCGGCACGCATTACTTTTTTTATTTAATCAAAAGAAAAAAAACGCTAAAAGTCATCGTTTGTTGCTAAAAATTTACGGTGACCATGCTTCAACTGTGAAAATATGTGAGGCGTGGTTTCGACAATTCAAAAGTGGTGATTTCAATGTGCAAGATGAAGAACATTGTTGTAGACGGATAAAGTTTTAAGATGCGAAGAAACTGCAGAAGTTATTGGATGAAGACCCAACCCAAACTCGAAAACAATTGGCAGAAACGTTACATGTGGCCCAAGTAACGATTAGCGACCGATTACGAATAATGGGAAAAATTCAAAATATGGGAAAATGAGTGCCACATTAATTGAATGATTGGCAAATGGAAAATCGAAAAATCGTCTGTGAAATGCTGCTTCAAAGGTATGATCTGAATAGTGATCGGTTTTTTTAGTTTTTTAGTTTTCTGTTACAGTTTTCACTCTTTGTTATTTCCTTATTTTCATTGTCTTCTTACACTAAAATTCTTACACTTGAGGCCCATTCTTCTTAACTACTTTTTGTTGCATATTTGAATTCTACAAATTATTCTAATAAGACTAAAGATTTCCTTATGCCTAAATTTAGTTATTTTAGAGATATTTGATTTTTTTCGAAAATATTTGGTTTAAATTATTATAGTTATCATTTACTGTGTCTATTGTCGCGGCGGAAATAATAGTATTTACAGCATAAGTAGGAGATTTCTCACACTTTACTCTGATGCTTTTAGTTTTAGCAAACATTATATCAGGTGTTCATAAAATAGTTTCGACTAGGTGCAACTCTACCAGGTGTACCTGAAAGTCATTGTCGGTTTTTCTTTCGCTAGACTTAAGTATGCGCTGTTATGGCTTGATACGTATGTCATTTTATTCTACTGACATCAAGCTTCAAAGCCATACATGTTATATTTTGCGAAAGTAACACTGCCATAGATTTATGTCTCTTTGAAAATGTCGAGTTTCGTGCCTGAAACAGTACATTTGCGGCACGTATTACTTTTCTCATTTAATCAAAAGAAAAGAGCCGCTGAAAGTCATCGTTTGATAACAGAAACTTACGGTGAGCATGCTCCAATAATGAAAACATGTAAGGCGTGATTTCGACAATTCAAAGGTGGTGATTTCGATGTGCAAGACGAAGAACATTCTTGTAGACGGATACAATTTGAAGATGCGAAGAAACTGCAGAAGTTATTGGATGAAGACCCAACCCAAATTCGAAAACAATTGGCAGAAATGTTAAATGTGGCTCAAGAAACGATTAACGACCGATTACGAGCAATGGAAAAAATCCAAAAGAGAGACAAACGGGTGCCACTTCAATTGAATGACAGGTAAATAGAAATCGAAATATCGTCTGTGAAATGCAGCTTCAAAGGTATAATCGTTAGTCATTTCTGCATGGAATAATGACGGGAGATGAAAAATGGATTTATTTCGAAAACCCTAAGCGCAAAAAACCGTAGTTATTACCTGGGCAAGTCAGTCCATCGACTCTAAGGCCAAATCGTTTTGGTCGCAAGACAATGCTTTGTGTTTGGTGGGACCAGAGCGGCGTGGTGTATTACGAGCTGTTGAAACTTGATGAAATAGTCAATACTGATCGCTACCGGAAACAGATTATCAATTTAAACCATGCGTTGATAGAAAAACGTCCAGAATGGGCCTGAAGACACGGTAAAGTGATTTTACAGCACGATAACGTAACATCTCATACAGCAAAACTGGTCAAGGATGCGTTGAAAGTACTTGGATGGGACATAATATCGCACCTACCCTGTTTTTTTGGGATAACATCCATAAATTGCCTGAAAAATGGAAAGATGTGCAGTATCGAATGGCCAATACTTTGAATAAATACATTTTTCCATTTTCTTGAAAGTTATGTAGTTTTTTTTTTACGAAAATGTACGGTAATGACTTTGCAGTACGCCTGGTAAAACAAAAATACAAAGAGTAAACGTAATTATATATGTTTATATACCCTTCCGCATAACTAATAAGATTCTAGGTATATAACCTTAATCCGTACCTTGATATTTCTAATTAAAAACCGAGTTATAATACACAGTTGACGATTATTAAGGTATAATTTAAAATGAAAACATATAGATTTTATTATAAAAGATGAAGTTTATGTTTGTCCCGAAGGTAGCAGAACGTACTTCAATACATCGATGCTCTTATACTTTATTCTGTGCAGTAGTTATATTTTATATTTTACGAGAATGCAATTTGGTAACATTATTGCGGCATAAAATTGACTGAATGACTTTAATCGCTCCGGATAATAAATGTGTCAGTGTCCTGAAATTGTAGGAAAGAAGAACGAGGATTAATTAAATTATGAAGCGACTTGTGCCACCGAGTTAATTAATTGGAATTTTATTCCCTAAATACGGAGATACATTCGCTGTGTGGCATTCTATTCGGATTGATTTAGGATGCACGGGTTTGAGGACCGCTCGGTCTATGTTCTGTACACTAATTTGAGAAGTATAAAAAAGATGGTAAAGTAGTATTGACTAAGAGATTGATCAAATATTTATGACTCTTCGTTCGCTTTATTTTATGACGAACATGCTTATGTTGCAGTCACTAGTATTAATTAAAAACATAGCTTATGTACAAGTAATTTGATGTCACCTTGAGTATATAAAAAGGTGACGTCAAGCTGTCTGTGCAATAGAATGATTTGGAGATTTATTCATTTACTTCTTTATATCTAGTTCAAGACAGTTACGTATTCCAATAACAGGACAAATATAATAACAATAATTCACTGCAATTATCAAACGCATTTATAATTCCATATATATGCATATATACACGTGTGTACATATGCAATTATAAATGCATTTGATAATTGCTGTGTATTATTATACGTGGGCAAGGTGAAAAGTTCTCGGCCTGACAAAGAGATGGCGTTACAATTAACAGAAATTTATGTTTCCTGCGTAGCTGCATGTGTCTTTAGTTCATATGAAAACTTTCAACTTGTTCTCTCAAAATTCTTTGTTTTGGATGGTTTAACCCCTATGGAAATTCATCCGAAGTTGACAAAAGTGTACGGGGACTCTGCTCTTTCGATGTCAACCGTTAAAAAGTTGGTAGCTGAATTTAAACGTGGTCATACGTGCTTCGAAGATGACCCACGTAAAGGACGGCCAAAAACCGCAACCACACCGAAAATCATCGAAAAAATACATGTTGTGTTGGACGATAGGCGAGTGAAAGTGAGTGAGATAGATGAGGCTGTAGGGATATCGGAAGAAAGGGTACGAAACATTTTGCATAAAGAATTAGAGATGAGAAAGCTCTGCGTAAGATGGGTGCCGCATTTACTGAATGTCGATCAAAAGCAAATGCGCAAACGATTTTCAGAGCATTCTTTGGACCGATTTAACAAGAATCCGACCGATTTTGTACGGCGATTTGTCACCATGGATGAGACATAGGTCCACCACTACACGCCAGAAACGAAACAGCAGTCGAAGCAGTAGGTGGAAGCCGATGGTTCAGCGCCAAAGAAAGCGAAGTCGATCGCATCTGCCGGAAAAGTCATGGCCAGCGTGTTTTGGGATGCAAAAGGAATCTTGTTAATTGATTACCTTGAAAAAGACAGAACAATTACAGGCGCACATTATACTAACCTTCTTGACCAGCTGGATGCCAAAATTCGCGAGAAGAGGCCTGGTTTGAAGAAGAACAAAATCATTTTTCATCAGGACAACGCACCCGCATACAAGGGTGCGTTGGCGATGGGAAAATTGCGGGATTTGGGGTACGATTTGCTCGGCCATCCTCCCTCTTCTCCTGATTTGGCACCCTCAGACTTCCATCTATTCCCAAATTTGAAAAAATTTGTTTCTGGAAAGCGATTCACATCCAATGAAGAATTTGAAAGGACCGTAGAAAGATATTTTGACAGCCTTCCAGACTCTCACTTCCGGGAATGTTGATGTTAGAAAAACGCTGGACCAAGTGTGTTGAACTCAAGGGAGATTATGTAGAAAAATAAAATCATTTTTTAAATTTAAATCGCAGTCTTTCATTGTCAGGCCGAGAACTTTTCACCTTGCCCACGTAGTATCATGCCCTCGGACAGTAATCGAAACTCTGCTCACTGTTTCCCAGGTAGATGCTCTACCATTAAGCTACCGAGGACCATTTTTATCAAATTTTATTTTTCAATTTTACTCCGTTTTGGTGAGGCCGTCACGGAGTCTCTTTAAACTCCATGCGGCGCCCCCGGGCGCCGCAGTGCATACTTTCGGCACCCCTGCCTTATACATATGTTAGCAACAAAGAAAGAAATTACAAAATTGTTATCATTGAAAGAATAACCTAACAGAAGAAAATTGTCTTTCTTATAGCAATTCAAAGAACTGCTCTTTGTGTATATAAAATGTTTAAATTTATTAATTACGTGAAACGTTTACATTCAAGAAACACAAACCGTTTCTTCTATTTTTATAGACCCTTGCTGATGTTTCATTTCTATCAAAAAGGAAATTTATTGCATGAATGAAAGATGCAGTAACTCCACATAGTTTTGAAGCAGAAAAAGTATGTGTACTGAAAAAAGTCAGAGCGTCTAAAGGTACAGGGAAATATTAAGAATTGTAAAGTAAATTTTGAAACTAGAAAGACATATCATTGTAGGCTAAAATTAAAAAAAGTACTTCCAATACGTCAAAAAACGATTTCAATCAATAGTGTTATACGAGGGTAACCGCTTATATTTCGGGAATAGCAAACAAAAAAACGTTTGGGAACAAAAAGAAATCACAAGGTGCTAGATCAGGGCTATACCGCGGATGGCTCATCAATTTAATGTTTTGCCCGTCAAATATTTAATTGTTTGAACACAACTGTGAGAGCTCGCATTGTGATGGTGTAGAATGATCTGTCGTTTTCGGTTTGTTTTCCTTATTTCTTCAAAACTTTTGGCAAACAAATAGTTGTGTACCATTCGGAATTGACCGTTCTACAACTCTCGGTTGCAACGTGACAGGTTTTTCCGAAAAAACAGGTGACCATTTGTTTTGAGCGCGAACAACTTTTGTTGGTTTTGGCTCATCTTGGAATACCCACACAGTCGACAGCTGTTTACTATAGGACTCATACGTATAGATCCAAGATTCATTACATACATTGTATTTTTTGTGCATTTCTTGGCACCAATCGACGCCAGTCTTTTTTGAGCGGTTGCCAAGTTATGTGGTACCCAACGTGAACATAGCTTCTTAACGGCTAAATGTTCATGCAGGATCTTACGCTGGTGTTACTAATACCTAAAGATGTCTCGATCTCACGATATGTCACATGACGGTCTTGCATTATCAATTCAGATACTGCATTAATGTTTTCCTACACAACAACATTTGTGGGACGACCTTCACGAAATTCATCGTCCGAAGAACGCCGTCCAAGTTTGAATTCACTATACCAACGATATACTGTAATTTTCGATAGTGCTTCGTCACCATATAAAGAATTCAGCTCGTCGATGCATTCTTGCTGAGATAATCCACGCCGAAAGTTATGAAAAGTAATTGCACGAAAATGTTCGTGATTTAATTTCATTTACTGTCAACAATAAAAATGGCGACCGGATAATAAAACTATCAAGGTAAATATATTCTCTAAAATGACAAATTTCACGATGCAATCATCAGATCGGAGGCAACACTAACAGTGTTGCCAGTTCCCGAAATATAAACGGCTACCCTCGTATATACAATATATTGCCACTTATTCGTTTTCCTCGAAAAAATTCTTTTCTCCCTTTTTTTACAAAGTATTATAACCTTCAAAGTTTTAAAAATACAAAACATCATAAAAGCCATCCGCACAATAATAAACTTCGACGTTATAGAAATGCAAGTGCGATTAAAAACCAGTAAGTCCTGGGTAGAAACTTCTGCGCAACGATGTTCAGATATTTTTGACACATCCAACCGACACGGCGTGCGTTACAATTTACGCGAAAACTTTTTAATTCGAGTCGGTAACATTAATCCCCACAGAGTAATTTCATAATTCCGTAAGCCCGAATAAGTTTAACGGCAATTCAACCCCCTTTTCAGCTTTTTTCTCATATAAATTTCGCGCACAAGGACAACAGAACGGAGACTCTTCTCGAATCTTGATTAAATTTTCCATACATAAAATAATAGGCAACTGAACTGAATATAAATTAATAAGGCGAGTTGATTAAATTTCTCTCTGACTCTGTCTAAAACATCTGTTCAAAAATTAAGCCAGATGAAAGTTTTTATATTATTTATTTAAAATTTGTTAATCAATTAATTTAATCTTTTATGAATTGTTATTAGAATCTGGAGCGATTTTTTTAATTAAGCAAAAGCTTGTCAAACACAGGAACGACATTTCAGTATTCCATAAATAAGCTTTAATGTTAATCACTAAAGGTTGATATATAACCCCTTTCTACATTATTTTTCGTATTCTGTATACGTATTTCAACAACTAAGTTGGCATCATCAGCAAATAATTAAACAATGTCGCACCTGGAAAACTACGGCAAAATACTCGCACGAAAACAAATTCCGCACACGATCTGTACCGGTCAAATATTCAATTGTTTAAACCGACCTCGCGAGCTCTCACGCTCGCATTGTCATGGTAGAGAATGATCTGTCGTTTTCGGTATGTTTTTTTTATTTTTTCAAAAACTTTTGGCAAACAAATAGTTGTGTACCATTCGGAATTGACCGTTCTACAACGCTCTAAAGGCACGGTTGCCACGTGACCGGTTTTTCTGAGGAAACATATGACTATTTGTTTTGATGTGCTACAAGCGCGAACAACTTTTGTTGGTTTTGGCTCACCTTGGAACCCACACAGTCAACTACTGTTTGCTATCGGGCTCATACGTATAGATCCAAGATTCATCACCTATGACGATTTTATAAATGTTCTTTGAAGCACTGCCATTGTATTTTTTGTGCAGTTCTTGGCACCAATCGACGCGAGTCCTTTTTTGAGCGGTTGTCAAATTATGTGGTACCCAACGTGAACATAGCTTCTTAACGGCTAAATGTTCATGCAGGATCTTATGCACGCTGGTATTACTAATACCTAGAGATGTCTCGATCTCACGGTATGTCACATGACGGTCCTGCATTATCAATTCAGACATTGCATTAATGTTTTCCGACACAACAACATTTGTGGCACGACCTTCACGAAATTCATCCTCCAAAGAATGCCGTGCAAGTTTGAATTCACTATGCCAATGATATACTGTAAGTTTTCGATGATGCTTCACCACCATATAACGAATTCAGCTCGTCGATGCATTCTTGTTGAGATAATCCACGCCGAAAATTATGAAAAATAATCGCACGAATATGTTCGCGAGTTAATTCCATTTTTTCGCTGACATCGAATTTTCAAGTTACTGTCAATAATAGAAATAGCGACCAGATAATAAAACTGTCAAGGTAAATATATTGTCGAAAATAACAAACTTCACGATGCAATCATCAGATCGGAGGCAACATCAACAGTGTTGCCAGTTTTCGAAATATAAAAGGCTACCCTCGTATAAACGAATTACATTACAGATTCTATACGTAAGGATGATTTTAATTCTGTTACCAAATACCCTAAGTGTTGAAGAAAACTAACAAGGAAAAAGAAGGGTGTGTGTTTGCAAGTTTTTTATTTAAAAGGTTCCAATAATATATTAATAACGAAAATATTAAATAGGTATCATAAAGAGGTATCACTGGTCGAACTCTACTTTCCACATATTTGCAAAAAGCGCAACATTTTTCTTAATTTACATAAAATAAAAAGTAAGAATTCTTAAATAAATTATTAAACGCGAGTAATGTAGACATATTTGAGTGGTTTATTTTAGGAGTATCCACACTGTACACAATAAGTTAAAGAATACAATAAGTTAAAAGCTAATAGGCGAATAGACGATTAATTTTAAAATCGTTACTACTGGTCAAATCTGCATCAATTTGCATAAATCCTAAGCATCGAGATAATCTACTCCTACTAGCAAGTTTGACAAAAAAAAACAATAAAAGAGTATGATTAATCTCACTCAAGCTTTTAAACAAACAAGTTTAAATTTATTATTTAACACCTACAACATGTCCAAAGTTCTTGCTGTGTACAGAACCTTTTACGTTTTGTTTTACAGTTGCTCGCATCTATCTCCCTCCCTTTCTATTCGATAGTCATTCTCTTATTTCTCCATAATTCTTTTTAGTTGCCCAGTTCTAATTTTATTGTTTCGTCTATGCGGTACGCCACATCATTTTACCAAGAATTCAATAAAATTTATATTGTGTTCTTAAGTATCCATTTCACCGATCGTTGTAATCATATATTTTGTTTGACACAATTTTTTATTGCACCTCGTAAAATCTTTCAGATTTAATTTCAGTACATACACATGTAGGCATGAATTAGGTTTGATTTTTAATGTATTTAAATTTGTCTTCTCGAATTTTATTATCATTAAATACGTACAACATATTTCTTCCTGGTGGACCCAACGTAAGAACGATCTATTTTTCTCAAACGCTTAAGTATACAATACACAATATGTAATGGGATCAATGCCACTAAGATTATTATAAAAATAAAAGATATTTATTTACTTCTTAAACATCGCTTAGTTGAAAAAATGTAATTGATATCTGCACTTACAAGGGTGGTCCTAGAAGTATCCGACCCAACAAAGAAAACACAAAAATTTTGTAAAGAAATATATTTATTTTTCAACATAATCTCCTTTCAGCTCTATACACTTTTCCCAGCGATGTTCAGTAAGTTCCATACCCTTTTTATAATAAAAACTGCCTTGCTCCTCAAAATAGTCATTAACTGCCGACATCACTTCTTCATTGTTAGAAAATCTTTGACCACTAAGCTATTTTTGGGAACAGAAAATAATCCGAGGGGGCTAAATCTGGCGAATAGGATGCATGAGGTAGCAATTCAAACTTTAATTCATTAATTTTGGCCATTGCGTTAACGGATTTGTGAACTGGTGCATTGTCTTGATGAAACACCACTTTCTTCTTAACCAAATGTGGCCTTTTTTGCTTGATTTCTTCGCTCAAACATTGCAATATGTTCGCATAATACTCGCCGTTGATAGTTTTTCCTTTTACAAGATAATCAATGAAAATTATTCCACGCGAATACCAAAAAACTGATGCCATGACCTTGCCTGCAGATGAAACTGTCTTCGCCTTCTTTTGAGCCGGTTCTCCCTTTGGAGTCCATTGTTTTGATTGTTCTTGTGTCTCTGGTGTGACGTGATGGACCCATGTTTTATCTATGGTTACGAAACGGCGCAAAAATTTTGCTTTGGTGCTGTGAAACTTCGCTAAACACTCAATTGAAACATCTTCACGACACTGTTTTTGCTCGAGTGTGAGCAAACGCGGCACCCATCTTGCACATAGCTTTCTCATATCAAAATTTTCAGATAATATGCAATGTACCGCACTTTTTGAAATGCCTACCATGTCTGCTAACTCGCGCACTTTCATTCGACGATCATCCAGTACCGCTTTGTGGATTTTCTTCGCCATTTCTGGCATCGTCACCTCATTTGATCGACCACTGCGATGCTCGTCTTAGCAGCTCGTATGACCTCGTTTAAACTATGATACCCAAAGTTTCACTGTTGTAAACGAAGGAGCAGACTCACCCAAAGTAGAATCCAGTTCGACTTTTATATCGGTTGGGCTGAAGCCTTTCAAATAAAAGTATTGTATCACGTAACGATGACCAATTTTCTCCATTTTTTTACAAATTCACTAAAAACGTTCATTATTGATGGCTGCCGAACAAATACTAAACAACGTGGCGTCTTCAAACTTGAAACATGCTTTATAGATTGTGTACTTTGTAATACAGTGATATTTTTCAAAAAACTACTGCCATCTCTAGGTCAGGCCGGGTATTTATGGGACCACCCCCGTACATGAAAAGGTATGAAAAAATAAAAATCATATTTTATGAATAATTATAGCTAAATGAATAATCAAGAAGGTATAGAGCTCTAACCACATTAATATTGATATGCTAGATATGTCTTTCGACAGCTAAGCTTTCATTTTTAGTAGAAAAATTAAACACAGTGTTCAAACATGGATTCGCAGAAAAACTACTCAGAAAGGACCGTGACACATTACTCGATGGATACACAAACAGTAATGTGTTCATATGGATATCGCACACAGTGCTTGTGTAAAGTGTTTCGCGTTTTTTCTATGCAAGCTTATGTTTAACATTATGTTCATTCTTTACTAAAGATGATAACTTTGTTGTCGAAATACTATCTTGTAGGTTTTCTGCCTTCTCGATCAACATATTTTGTATTTTAACAAGTGTTATTGATTTTATAAAGAAGTAGAATACTTCCATTCTAAAATTTTTAATTTGTGCAAGAAACGAAAAGATTACATTACTGCAAATAGAAAATGGTATTTACAAACTGACAATCGCATCCAAGAAGCTCACAAATATCTAAAATCACCGTTAACGGGGACCATAACTTAATTCAGTATTTAACTGACAATCAGTGTGCAAAGAGACAAAAATACTGCCATCAAAATAAATTTTTCATCATCGAAATGCACTGTATGTTAAAGAATTAAAAACTGTGATCTTGAAAACCGCACTGCTGCTAACGATTCTTTTAGAAACATAGACTGCATGAAATATTACTTACTTTAAATCATTAAGCGTTCTGATAAATAAATATCTAATCCTGTAATAATGTCTATAGAGAAATAGTGAGAAAATATGAAAAAGACAGTTCGATGGGTCGGGCTATATTCAAAAATGTAATTCATTTAGTGTTGAACCATCAAAAAGATCAGGACTGCAGCTCCAATGTAGATATGAACGCATCTCCGCATATACTGAACTTGTCAGAGCGTGTAAACATCGATTGGGCAATATTGCCAAACTCCTCGCGGATGAAATTTTCTTTTCTTTTAGAGAACATGTCGACGTATCCAAATCAGCCATCGCCATCGGTGTATGACGCATTTCATTTCGGCGTTACAGTGCCTTAATGCTATGTGTCAAACAGGCAAATTTACACTAACACGAGCGAACGCGTAAACAAAAACATTAATGCGTTGTATCTCGTAAACCGTTGCAGATAGCATCATAAGTTCCAATTTAGAACACCTTGTATACTTTTCCATATCCTGATACACAAATTTAGTATTATTGTTCCCTATACCTACCTCTTCCAATTTTTAAGTTATCTACTGTTTTTGTGCCATCGATTAAAATCATTTAATTTCTTGCCAGGATAGCGGTGAAATTCTTAGCAAAACTTCAAAACAAACAACTAAAAGTGTGTCAACAGTTATTTGCTGTCAGTTTAACACCCATAGTGACGGTTCAATAGTGTATTATTTGTTTAAAAAATGAAAACACGTATTCAAATGCTGCTTAAACACGTTCAAAATTTTATAATTTAAAAAATTCATTCTACAAGATGAGATGTATGTCCATATATATCAAATAAAGAAGTAGATTATGATTAAAACATGGCTTAATGTTATTTTTTCCAAATTCAACTTATCATACTCTAAATATATTTTTTTCTAGATAGTAAGAATCGTGGAACAAACTTTAATAAGCACTAAACCTGCAGAAACGAGTGCGCACTAATTGGCAGTGGTGATAGATTTCGAAAGCGGTCGGAGATACCCCAAGTCGAGACTCATATGCGTGTAGGTGTATGAATACCGGATTAGATTGATGATGGCGAATCGACGGCGTTCTTTATGTTCGACGAGTTTTAATAGATTTTAACCTGTTTTCGTGATTAGAATACACTGGCACTATTATTAAATGTATTACTTGCAATATCAATATTTTACCGCACAGTATTTTTGTGTGTAAAAGACATGTAGCAAAGAACACCGGTTAAATGCCCAAAGTGATGTACCATATTATAAATTTCTACATGACTTTATTTTTATGTTAAGTGTGTGCAACATTCCACAAAATATTGTAGACAATGAAGAATTTCGAAACTTTTGGGGGAAATAATTTCCGGAATAGAGATTGCCAACAAGAGGTCAATTACAGTATAATTTTCATCGGATGATAAACACGATTAGAGATCAAATAAAAGCAGAGTTAAAAGATCAAGAGCTGACGGTAGATAAAATAGTGGATGAAAGAAAGAATAGTATTTTAAATGTGTGCGCACTTTGAAAAGCGGTGAGAAATCCTTGGCTCTTCTTTTACGTAGTAGAATATTACATAAGACAAATGCGGAAAAGATAGTAGAAACTATAAAACATACCTCTGAGAAGTTTAATATATCGGCAAACCAACTTGTAATGTTGGTTGCAGATGGGGGTTCGAATATGGTTGAAGCTGGAAAATTACTAAAACAATCTTATCCTCAATTGCTTCATGTAACCTGTTTGCTTAATGCATGTCATCTTGTAGCTGAATTTATTAAAAACAGTTATCCACAAGTAGACCTATTTATGGTTTCTTTTAAAAAAGTTTTTATTAAATCTCCAAAACGCATTCCTGAGTTTAAACAGGCTTGTCCGGACATTCCTCAGCCACCACAGCCGGTCTTAACGAGAAGGGGAACGTGGCTTAAAGTTGTTTTATATTATAAGAAATTTTTACACATTATGTAACCTTGTATCTTAAATTTAAATCCGCAAGATGCTCAAGCAATTTCAGTATGTCGGCGGCTGGTTTCAGATACCGAAATCCATACTCAAATAGAGCAAATTTACGAAAATTATTCATTTCTTTTAGATACTATTTCCAACTTATAGAACACTAAGCTGTCATTACATGAAGCGCTAAATATAGAGTATTATCTCAAAGCTTGGTTTAGAAATTTAACAGATTGTATAGGAAGATTTAACAATCGACAAATTGTGTTCGGTTATAAATAAGAATCTCACGTATAGACAACAGTTTAACTGAAAATCAAGAGTGTGAATATAATGCGAACGTCCTTTTTAAATTCGCAAACATCACATCGTTAGACGCAGAACGCTCATTTTCCAAATACACCAACATATTTTCACCTCGTCGTAGAAGTATGACCGAGTCAGCACTGGAAGGTATACTAATGACACAATACTACTAAAAAATGCATAAAGGTGTTGCATACTTCTATTTGTAAGCCCTTTTGAGGGAATCCTTTATTCGGCGTAAGATTTAAAATAGAACCGAAACCCAATTATAAATGAAGTTAGTCGTAATAAATAAATGTTTGGGGCGACTTATTATCAATTGAAATTTCCACTTATGAGAATGTTTGTGTAACCCAAAAATATCTTACGTAAATATATTCAAATCGGTACATCCTAAAGTTAAGTTTCCGATTTCATCACTGTCACCGAAAGATGCCGTTTGGTAGTTTTGTAAGTTACGGCGAAACATTTTACATACAATGTGGACAAAAATAAAGAAAATTTCTTAATGCTTTTTCCAAATATTTAGTCTCCGTTCAAAATTACCAGTAACAATCAAACGAAATCAATATGCGAGGGCGGGCTGAAAAGTCCATGAAGTTACAGAAGAATTGTGCAGTTTTAGACGTCTAATGTCAAATTTCAGACCGCTACGTTTACTAGCTTCCGTGTGAGTCCTGTCTAATTGATAGCGTCTCGAAGATTTTGACGATATGAATAGTGTTGACTTTTTGGAAGGCTTACCAGTATCAAATATTCATAATGAGATGAAGGACGGCCTGAAAAATTCTCCTCCTTTTCTACTGTTGCTAAATGGGTTCGTGAGTTCATGTGATAGTACAACCATTAAAAGTGTAACACCTAATGGACATTCGAAATTTGTTATTATTTTAGAAATTGTTGACAAAACGCATGCTATGGTGTTAAAGATCGTTTGAAAATATAACTTGTACATAAGAGTACGAGGATAGTTTGACAAGTAGTGAGAACGACACATAGGTGGCGCTCTAATTGGTAAAACAAATGCACGGTAATATAGGTTGCCTATTTATATATTTACATTCCGATATTTAGATAAATTGGTTGATTAGTTTATTTTTGACAGCTGACTGAAAAAGGAGCAACACGTCGTTTTGTTAAAATGGAAAAAGCAGAGTATCGTGCGGTGATTAAATACTTCATAAATAAGGGTATGAAAGCTACCGAAATAAAAGATGAGTTACGGGAAACATTAGGTGAGTCTGTTCCATCATCCGCCACAATAAGTAGATGGGTAAATGAATTTAAACGTGGTAGAAGAAGCTGTGTTGATGAAGCGCGCTCTGGAGTATCCAAAATCGTGACTTCTAAGAAAATGATTATAAAAATCCATAATATTATTACGTAAGATCGACGACGCAAAGTGAGAGAGATAGCAAACATGGTAAACATTTCAACAGAACGCGTACACCACATTTTAACGAAAGAATTGGGCCTTTCCAAGCTTTCGCCAAAACGGCTGCCGCGATTGCTTACGACTGATCAAAAGTTCACTCGTTTGCGCATTTCCAATGAGTGTTTGGACCTTTATAAGCGGAATCCAGTTGATTTTTGTAGGCGATTTGTTAGTTGCGATGAAACTTGGATACACTACAGTACGCCCGAAACTAATCAACAGTCGAAACAATGGTTAGAACGTGGTTCTACACCTCCAAAGAAAGCGAAAACCACTTTATCGGCAAACAAAGTGATGGCATCAATTTTTTGGGATTCAAAGAGTATTTTGTTCATTGATTACCTTCAGAAAGGTGCCACAATGAACGGACAATATTATGTAGAACTTCTACAAAAATTAAATGTTGAGATTCGTGCTAAACGGCCAGAAATGGCAAAGAAAAAGATTCTGTTTCACCGTGACAACGCTCCCTCGCATACCAGCACAGTTGCGATGTCCAAAATCCACGAGTTGCATTTCCAATTAGTACTGCATGCGCCTTATTCGCCGGATCTAGCGCCTTCCGACTTCCACCTTTTTCCAAAATTGAAAACGGCACTAGGTGGAAAGAAATTTTCGTCTAACGACGAGCTTATCGTCTTCGTAAATGAGTATTTTGCAAGCCTTCCGGAATCGCATTTTAGAGATTGCATAAGGGCATTGGAGCACCGTTGGAATAAATGTATTGCTCTTTTAGGAGAATGTATTGAAAAATAAATATTATTTTGTATTTAAAAAATTCGTTTTTCTTTTCCATTCTCACTACTTGTCAAACTACCCTCGTACTTGGATTAGCTGTAATGGGTAAAAATAAAACAAATAAAATTTCTTAAAATTACATATATTCACATAGCTGTATAACTTATATATGAAATATAAAGTTTGAACATAGATCACACTACATTCCCTTGGCACGGCAGATGCAGTGTGCAGTACTGTGCCTAATATCTATCTGAAAAATAAACCATTGTATTCGATTTTTTGGATTTCTTTCCTTTTTTATTTTTCTCAAATTACATGTTTATAATATACTTTTATTTCATTTAAACATACGATGAGTTAGTATACTTTGGGCAAAAATAATATTCGTTTTCTTTACAAGAATTATTAAATAAAATAATAAATCCAACCACAAACATTAAATGCTCTATATCTAATAGAAAATAAAAAAAAAAGTGAAACAGATGAAAGAATATAAGCCATGGAATTAAAAAATCGAGTATTATTAAAATTAGTTTTTGAAAAATAGAAACGTGTTGGAGAGGAACAAAATAAAGAGCATTTAAATGTTGCAAACGTTCTGTACACATCAAAAAAATCTTACGTAATAATAAATACATACTTATAGCATCGCAAAAAAAAACAAAAAAATAACAGTAAATAAATTCCAAATAAACTATAAACAAAAGAAGTCCTTTTTCTTTCATAATCGTGAAAAAAAAACATAATAGTGAGGGGGCACCAAGCAAGAATAAAATAAATAAATAACTAAATTATATTTAAATTATTTAAAAATTAAAAATCAATAAAATAATATATTAATGTATAGCTTGATTCAACTCGTTTACTACTTTCTTGAATAAACAAGTTGTCGGTTTTTTTTTTGTATTTTTTCATAAGCGTTCTTTATCTTAGTGATCACACACACCAAAACAATATAAAGGAACTTTTTGGGCGCGGTTTTAGATTCTTTTGGCGTGCGGTAATATCAACATAAAAATAAATAATTTAAAGACTTTATTATGAAGGTGGGGGAGAGAAGTTGAGCGGCATGAAAGGGAGAGGGACTATAATAAGGCAATGAGATATGGTTTCCTTTTCTTTTTAATTTTGATAGCATTTCCGTGACTGCCCTCCTCGCTTATGGGGCATATTTTCTTTAAATTACAGATCGGATTGACCGTACAGAGCCGTAGAGAAGGACATGTAATCCAATGCACCGGGCGCTGCTCCAGGTCCTTTGTATGGTGGCATACGTTGGATACAGTATTCAGCCTGATCTGGTGGCAGTTCCCTCCTTAATTCATCCGGTAAGATATATGGCTGTAAAAACAAAATAAATGTACAAACAAATAATTGACGTGGAAATTTTGTTAAAATGCTAACACTAGCAACAGATTTTTTTTATTTTCTTTTAAAAAAGCACCACATCAGTCAACAATTTCTCGCAACTAATCAAATGTCAGTACTAAAAATTAACCTACGCCTTTAGTTAACCAAATCCAAAGTTTCAGTGCGTTACGTGTAGTATTGTAGCTGCAACGAACTGTCAAAGTTGACAAGGTAGTTAAAAAATGGAATTTCGCGGAATAATTTTTTATAATTTTCAAAGACAATTATCTCAACAAGAATGCATCGCCGAGTTGGTTTCTGTTTTTGGTAATGAAGTACCACATCAACCAACAATTTCTCGTTGGTATGGAGAAACACAAACCTGGACGGATTAGTCTCAGCGACGATATAAGAGCAAGTTCACCAAAAACGCAAGTTACTCAGAAAAACGTCGATGCTGTGCGCAAGATCATCAGCGAAGATCGACATATGACTTATCACCAGATTAAAGCATTATTGGTGATTTCAAAGACCTTAATTTAAACAATTTTGCATAAAGAATTGTGTGTAAAGAAATTAGTTTCCTGTTGGATACCGCATCTGTTGACCGAAGAACAAACAGAAAGCAGCTAGGGTGAATTGGTGTCAAAAAACTCTAGATCGCTTCAACGCCAGAAACTAAAAACGTGTATAACATTGTCAGTGGTGATGAATCTTGAATTTAATCATACGAGTCGGAAAATAAACGCCAGTCGTCTGTTTAGGTATTCGAAGGTGAAGGGAAGCTAACAAAAGTCATCCGTTCTCGAAGTGTCTCTAAGAAGATGGTCGCGACATTCGTCTCGAAAGCAAATCATGTAGCAACAATTCGTCTACAATATCAAAGAACTGTTACTGCTGATTAGTATACAACCATTTGTTTGCCGATCAGTCATCGCTGAGCTTCGAAAAACCAACCCCGAACGACGAATCATCTTCCACCAAAACAATGCAAATTCGCACATAGCACGCAAGACAATTGAGTTTTTAACACAACTAAACGTTGAATTTTTGGACCATCCTCCGTATAGTCCGCACCTAAGTCTCAACAATTTCTTTACCTTTCCGAAAATCAAGAATGGACTGCGTGTTCAGAGGTTCCAATCGTCAAAAGGAGCAGTCTATGCGTTCGAAAACGAAATTTTGACTGTACCAAGAAACGAGCGGAACAACTGCTTCCAGGGTCGGTCCCAGCGCATGCGAAAGTGCATTAATCTGCGTGGAGAATACTTCATAAAACGATGAAGTCTTTAAAAGCTATCGACTGTTTTATTCCAGTTTTATATGCAAAACTTAAAGCTTTTATTAAAATTTTGATTAAATCATCAAAACAATCATCAACATCAGTCATCATCATTTTCCGTAGTTCTGATAAATGAATTAACAACTAATTAAAAAAAACTAAGTCATCCTGAGTGTTAATATGTATATACTATGTCATGCAAGAATTATAAAAGAAATTTCCTCATAAAATTATGATCTTTCTTACCTTATCTGCTGCTAGAATACGGAAACTATCGATAACTTGTTCTGCAGTATCAGTGTCTGTACTCTCCCTGGTCATGAAGTCCAAGAACGCATCAAAGTGAACGTAACCGGTACTGTTTGGATCGACAACGGCTAGAATTCTCTGGAAATCGATCTCGCCCTGTCTATCCTTGCCGATAGAGTATCCCAATGACACCAGGCACGATTTGAATTCTTCTGGGGTTAGGCGGCCTGTCCTGTTCTTGTCAAAGTGATTGAAAGATGACCTGAATTCGTTCAACTGTTCCTGGGTGATACCTTTCGAGTCACGAGTCAATATTTGATTCTCAACTTCATTGATGTTGCGATTTATTGAAGTCAACAGTTGCTCCCAACCAACACGCAGTGTCTCCATTGTATATTGTGTATACCTATGAGACAAATAAGTTAGCTATTTTTTTGCAAGAATTTCACGTCGAATATACAGAAGTAATTTGCATTGTAATTATTAGAAAATATGAGTGTGGAATTAAGAAGTCCTCCCCTCAATAATACATTCTCAGGCGAGGCATTAATAATTCATAAGTTTAAAAGCGGAATAGAAGTATTGAAGATAAAATTTTTAATTTAAATAAAGAATAAAAACAAGAATGGACAGAATTAAAAAAGCATAATTAGAGAACAAACTAAAGACAGCATGTCTAAAATCAGAATCTTTAATCTGACGTCCAAAAAATTGCCTTTTGTTCCCTAGACTTTTTCAAGACGCGTTTCTCAGCAGTTTCGCATTGTGTGGCAGGCTGGCTACATACAGACCACTCGGGCCGGCTTCCGGGATATTTGACTTTAGTAAATCTTCACCAACCTTCGTCTTACTCACATTTGGGTGCGAATAATTAGCTTGGGACAAAAATATTGTTCTCGCTACGTACCAAGTTTGTATCGCGTTATAGGCACATACTTCAAATAAATCTAAGTAAGTAAAAATGAAAGAAATGGTGATAGCGAAAAAAAAATTATGGAGGAAGGAAGCGACTTGAAGAGAAATAAGTACAAAGAATGGATCGAAACAAGTGCCACGAAATTCTGAGTGTTAACATCCAAAATAATAAATGGAATAATGGACAAGAAGACATACGAGTATATGCATTCTCAAGAAATTTAAGGATCAGAAATAAAATTTGCGTATGTGAATATAGAGACTGTAATTGAAATGTATCAATCAAATGTGTTACGTAGTGTTACGTAACATTTCAACATTACTGAACTGAATTATACTGTATTTCAAAAAGAGAGAGATAAATAAAAAAAAGAAATTACTAAAAAGTGAAAATAAAGTAATTACTTTATTATTGAAACCAAATAGATTTACTTTTTTTGTGGTCTTAACAAATATTCGATTGGGATACTCGGAAAGTGATTTCGTTTCCTTCTCGCAAAAGCTGCTGATTGTACCTGTAAACAGCTAACTTCATTCTAAGACCTACTGCCTTTACATATTTTGACACATTTTGTTTTTGTTTCTGTGTTTTTGTTTCTTTTAATTTTGAAAATGGAACACAAAACGAAGATTTTCGGCATATTTTGCTTTTTAAAAACACAGTCGAAATAAGGAAAAAGTTGTCTGAAATGCATGGAGAAAACTTTTTAAAAAAACGTCAATGCCAAAACTGGTTTATGAAATTTCGTTCTGGTAATTTCGATGCGCCTCGTTATGGAAGGTCAGTTGAAACTCACGAGGACAAAGGTGTTCATTGAAACAAAACACCGAATAACAATACGAGAAATTATTATTACATTAAGTTGATCGACGCCAACTGTTTATGATCATGTGAAATGACTTGGTTTCACATCAAAGCTGGATAGCTGATTCTACAAGTTGTCAAAAAAAAAGATTTTCTCCGTCGCATTGACACCACAATTTGCTGCGAAAGTGTAAAGAAAATTATCTATTTCTAAAGCGAATCATAATTAGGATTGAAAATAAATTATTGGCAATTCAAACGAAGAACCGATCTTAAAACATTTCCAAGGTCGTTATTCATTAAAAAAAGTGATTCTGTTTGATGGGATTTCAGGAGGGGTCTTTTTGGGGCTTCTACAAGCTAACTCTATAATTAATTCGAAAGTGTATTGCAACTAGACCAATTGAGCGATTTCACGAAACGGAAGCAGTCAGAATTGATAAATAAAAACGGTGTAATCTTTTACCATGATAAATTTGATGACCTGCATGGATGCAGTATTACTTGTTTCAATCTTTATAGTATTCTTTAAATGTAAAAAAACATTTAATTCCAATGAGGACATCCAAAACCAGTTGGTTCAATTTTTTGGAAGTAAAAATCACAAGTGTTTCGATCGCGGAATCATGCTACTATCAGAATAATGGCAAAATTAATTGGACCAAAATGGTCGATAAATAATCGATTAAAATACTTATGTTACAAAAAAATTGTTGTTCATTTCCATGAAAAGAGAAAGACGAAACTTTTTGCCGATCACAATGTATACATTTGATACCGAAGTTATTCTAATATTACTTTTTACTTTACTGCCTCTGATGGTGAATAATATATGGTTGCAAACCACATTATGAGACAATGCGATTTACAAAATTGTACTCGTTAAGGCAACGTGTACAATTCAGCCTTTCTTGAAGGAAACAAACTTTTATACAAAGATAAAAATACTGTAAGTGCACACATCTATTCAAATAGAGACGTCTGTACATTACTTGTTTTTAAAAATAAAGTAATTAATCCAGGTAGGCCTAGCATTTTCTTATAAAAGGTCTGACAGTTTAATCAAATGCTTACACAATCACTATAAAGAGGGTTATGGCCCCATACATCTAGGAATACGTATTCAATATTTTGAATATTTTAAAGCAACGAAAAGCAAGAAACATTGTACTAAATACAATATTGCAAAGAATATTATGAAAACAGAAGAAATTGAAGTCAAAAGTTCGAAAAAGATTACTGTGTGAAAATTGTAAGAAGACGAACCTAGAGGAGGACCGAAAAGCAAGTAAAAGGATATAAAAAATATATTAGAAAGCTCAAATTGTAGTCCAAATTCAGGGCAAGGGTGAATGGAGAAAAGTTATTAAAAAAAATAACGTATTATTCAATTCGAACGAAGATTTGAGGTATAACATTCTTTAAAAGCAATGAAACGACGGTGAAAAACAGAAAGGATATGAGAAAAAAGCAAAAATACCTATTTTCGAAGATCATGCTTTCTTGAACTGCTTGATGGATTCTCTCCAATTCCTCAATATGAGGTTTGTATGCGTATACGCCTTGTTCGAATTCTTTCAGGCGATGCAATTGATCCTCGAGTGTTCCGTGCAGGCCCATACCAATAGCAGTGACAGCATCCAATTGGCGTTCGATCCAAGGTCCAACACCGTTGGCTTTCTCGGCAAATTGGCGACGCAACATTTCATTATCTGACATTGTTAAGGAACATATCTACCACAGTTTATAAATAGACCAAATTTAAATTTTGCTTTCGTCATCACCTTAAAATTGGTATTCATAACGTGAGATAATTTGTCAAAGGAAAACTTAGTAGTAAGTTCTGCATATTTATTTTGAAGAACGTTTGAAAAATTATTCCCAAAATACTTTACCCAAAAATTCTGAAATTTGGATGAAAATATACAATATTTGAACTGATAAAACTTTTAAAAGCAAAAAATATTTAGTCCAATTAATGATAGTAGTTCAAACACAAATATTTAGTAAAAAGGATACTTTGCTGTTTCCTAAGTTCGGCTTGGAGTGTGGCATCTCTTTGTGGTACCAGTTGTCTAACATCGGCCCATTTTCTTGTCAAATCCTATCAACAATATCTTCATCAAACGCTGACAATACAACAAAACCACGCGTAACCGCCAAACTATGTTCTAATTTCAAACAGACGCAAGTTTTACCTCTAAGTTGCCACTGATTCCTTCCTTAGCGGCAATGAACGCACAAAAATAAATATTAACCATAATGACACACGATATAATTTTGGCTAATCTTAAGGAACGATCACGTACTACATCCAAGCAACTAAAGAGGCTTAATGACAACATGACATAATACAAAAGTGATGATTCGAAGCAGTATTGCTGCATGATATAATAAAAGTAATCAAAAAACAATTGAAATATTCAATATATATCATATATACAATGCGAAAAGTTTGACTTAAAAAGCGTTTTTTTAATGTGTGTATATTTTATTTGAAAATCTAGCAACTTACATTGGCCGTCAGTGTTGTGTAGGGATTCTCAAGACCTCCAGGTACTTGATGTTGTTTTACGATACTTTCTACTTCTCTAACCAGTCCAACAATACTTTGGTATTCCTTGTCAGCTTCTCCCAGAGTGGCCTGAATAAATACGACAAAAAATTACCACCATTCAAATACAATATTCTAAATAAAAAACGAAAATTTTTTACCTTGAAATGCGCATGAGCATCAATGAGTCCTTGTATTTCTTCTACAGTGTGTACGATGAAAATGTCGACAAGATCCTCGCGTGTACCATCCAACCAGTTATTAAATGGAGCGGCTCTCTTGGCAAATTCCAGATGAAGGATGTCGATCTTTTCCAGAATCCTCTCGGCATCGTCCAGCGCTTGACGGCGACGTTGGGTCAAGGCACCTAATCTGTCCCATTGGTCGCAGATACGTTGACAGCGTGCATTTACGCTTACGCTGTCATGATATTCTAGAGTGCTGAAAAAATTATAAGATAAAAACATACATCAAACTACATGAAACTTTTAGGTCTGGGTTGGATATTTTCAGATTTTAAGTGAAGTATTCATTCAAATAACATTCGAAGAACAACTTGATGAAACATAAACAAAGATGAATGAATGAATGAATGCAATGAACAAGGTATCGAGTGACTAAAAAATTTTTTGTTAATAGCAATAATTCTGCAATTTTGCGTTGACATGGCCGATTTTTGAATTCCAATTTGTCAAAGATAGCAAAATAAAAGTCAAGCAAATTAATAAACTATATGTACAGAATGATCCAGCTCATGTGAAGGACGCCGGTATGAGAAAGTTTAGTTCGGCGTTATTGTACAATTGGTAGTAGCTTGTTCTATAATTCGGAAACTTGTTATATAATATACATATAACTTCTCAACTAGTTTTTACTTTCACAAAATGTGACTAAATTGTTTACTAAATTTATTAAATATATATACCAAGTATTTGCATAAGTTTTTAAATATTTATTAAGAAAAATGACATTACAGTGAACATCTTATTTAAATATTCAAAGTGGTATCAATTATTTAGTAAACGTAAGTTGATACTTTCATCATCTTGGCTTCCGTCTTCGACAATACTGGCACCGAGGTTTCGTTACCACTTTTATGGTACATCTTCAGGGCTTAACAGATAAGTTGACACACCTATTCATGTTATCAAAAGCTTTGTGTAATGTTTCTAAAGGAATGCTTATAACTTCTTCTGTAATAGCCTACTGCAATTTATCCAATGTGTATACACGCCTACTAAAATCTTTGTTTTATGAACGCTCAATTAAAAAGGAAAAATCTAATAGTGTTAAAACAGCTAAATTAACCAGCTACCCTTCTGTTCTAAGCCTAAAAAATTCTTCTAAATATACTATTATTGCATGTGCTGTATGGAGTACAGCACCATCTTGTTGGAGATAGCCACGATTTAGCTCTCAGATTTGATTGATGTATAAGGTCTCCAACAACACTAATGTATGGGTAGTGGAGATAGAAGCGAGTTCTAACTTGCAAACGGTAAATCCGAGTATCTTGTCTTAGCATGTAAAATTTAATTTTCCCGTGTACCGTCATTGAGTAACATTTATATTTATCATGTGTTCGAATTATGAAGTGTCTACCAAGCAACGATCTGTGATAGAATTTTACCACTGGAAGATTGCGCGCCCATCGACATTTACAGCCGTTTGAAAGCTGTGTATGGCAACGACTGTATTGATGTGACCTCTAAAACACGCAGCAATTAATGGAATATCGTCGCCGTGATTTTGTACGTACACGTACAGGAAAAATCAAAAGGTTCCGCCAACGCAGAAGATTATGGTCACTATTGTCTGGGACGCAAATGTAGTCATTTATACCGAAAATCTGCTGAAGCGATCAACGATTAATTCAATAAGATACTATAAAGGTTTTCAACCACTAAAGAATCCTATCCATAGGGCAAAGCTGAAAAAAGTGAACGCACCACGGCAACGCCAGACTGCACAGCGATAACGAAACGATAAAGACAATGACTGTCTATCTGAAATTCAGATTGGCTTGCTCTGTACAATCCTGATTGTAGCCCTCAGATTTGATCACAAAAGTTGAAGGAGGTATTAAAAAGTCAACATTTTTCATCAAACACTGAAGTTTATACTGATGTTCGCAATTGCATCAACAATAAACAAGACATGGATTCAACGTTTGGAGAAATGTGCTGCACTAAATAGTGATTATATGAACAAAATAAGAAAGTATGTACATTGGTAGTGCAATAACTTTACTTCATTTTGAGACTGGTTTCAATATTTTTTCTTTTCTTTATTTAATAGTGTAGAGACCTTATATATCAACCTACACTCGTATGTGGTTACAATTGTAATTCGTAGATGAAGTGCTATCACGGAAAATTAGTAATAAGTTGTTTAGGGTACTTCCAGCTTTCATAGTTTACTATGCGCTAACGGCATAGAAAAATACTGCTGCAACAGTTGCAATCAAGCAGAACGTTTTTTTGATAAGAAATACCATTATCAAGGATATTGGGACGAAAAGAGAGAGACTTTTTATTACGCTTTACCAAGAAAGATTGATCAATCTCTATACAAAAGATGAAGAATAAGTATCTAAATTTCTGGTAAATAGATTACTATTATAAAACCTCCAATTTGCTTTTTTTGCATTATCTTAACAATGGTGACATTACAGAAATTTTTTGAGAGAAATTTAAGCTATTGAAGATCAGTGATCTCAAAAATTCAAAAACTTAAACATTTTTCAACACTTACTTCAGTTCTTGAGCAATGGCGGCGATTTGTTCAACCCTATCTTGATGGGCGGCCAGATCGGATTCGAAAGCCTCGTGTTTCTTTTTCAACGCCTTCAATTCATTGAGACGGCACTGCCTGAAGTCTTGACTTTGAAGCATTTCTTCCTTGCCACGTGTCCAGTCTTCGTGAGCGTCCGCCTTGTGTTTGAATTTCTGGGCGAGATGTTCCAAACGTTCGAGTCGCATCATCTCCGACAGAAGCCACTCTTCGAATGCCTTTTCCGCAGTCTCCAAGCCTTTCCAGGCGTTTGCAATATCCTAATAAACAAGCATTATACGAAATTATTACTTACTTTACTATACTTTGAGGAATGTATTTATTAAGTATACAAATTGATCCAATTACTAAAGTACAAGGTTGTGACTTTGGATAGAATAGAACAGCAATAACATTCTTGCCGTTCAATGCTTCACGTAACGGGTGACTAGAAATGATTGAAGTTACCAATTAATTTAGTGGCTCTGTGAAATTGGGTTGCTTGGTCATTTATCTTCAAATTTGTACGTTAGAGTAGTTCATATAATTAACTTTTACATTGTTAAATGTTTGACAAATATGAATTCGACAACATAAAATTGCAGAATTGTTAATTACTTACAACTTACAAAAGAATTTTCAATCAATTATACTCACTCGGTATTAATAAAACATGGTTGTAATTATTCAATTCAGTATTTGTAAAATTATGCTTTTGATACAATTTAATTAAAAAGAATATTTTGATATAATATACTGTGTGATAAAAAAACGAATCATCCAGTAGAAGTATGTACTTTTAAACCCAATAAAATACCAATAAATGATTAAATTTTCATTGAAAACTTTGTGCTCTTTACAACCACTCTTTTAACATGTTCTATGGACCCATGTGGAAGTTCATTCCAAGCAGCTTGTAGAACATCATGTTCCTGAAGTTCATAATAGGGTTAATAAGCATATCAACTCTTCCACGTATCATATCCCAGATCATTTTCTATGAGCGGTCTGGCAACCGCGCAGCCCAGAAAATTGATATTGACCTCTTGCAGGAATCGTAATGTAATAGCTTCGACGTGAAGACGAGCATTGTCATTCGAGAACGTGGCATTGCTTAACCTTCGGATACACAGTAAAGTAAATAGTTCTATAACTTAGTTAAAATACTTTTGAGCATTTAAATGACCTCGAAGGAATATTAGAAGGGTCGTACTCCCTATGCTGATTCCAGCCCAAACGATCAATCTTCTAGTAAGTGCAGTTTCACGTTCTACGGAAAAATTCAAGATCTACCTTTCTCCTCTTCGACGTCGGACTCGTCTATCATGAGTCCACATGATGATGACGATGATGACGAGACAATCTGTCTGTACATCATCCTTACATTATTAAGTTTTAGTTTTTATACCGTGATATATGGAACACATTGTTATTCTATGGCATATCTCTGCCAAAAAAACATTTCCCACAGGTTTTGCTGATCTCTAAGGGTAAGCAATTTGGTCTCCAATCTTTCTGTTCTATGGTTCTTACAGTTTATCCAGGGCCTCTTCTACAATGTTGACCCCCTTCTTGATGCGAATCACTCCAACAACGCATAACTGTAGTAACATTTCTTTACATACATACATCTAACGGTTTCATGAAACGCCTCATGTAGTTCAACGATACAACTTTTTTCAAAATCGCTTAGTTGGAGATAATTTAGTTGTTTTCAAACTCTTGGCATTTTCATACACTGGTTCACAACAGTAGACTGTTACAATCGAATAACCAAATTAAAGTGATTCAAAATAAAGGAAAGAAAAACTAATTCTTTTGTTAAAGGTCTGCAAAAAGCGACACAAAGGTTTACGAATTTTTCAATGAAAATTTCGTCATTTATTATTCTCAACACAAACGTTTATACAAAAGTTGCTTCAAAAACTGCTTTCATTGGGTGAACCGTTTCTTTTTGTCACACAATATAATGATGTTTTTATACTTTTTTTAAAATATATATTGTAATAACTGAAAGAAATAACTGCACAACTGCAAAAAGATATTTATATTGTTACAGAAATATTTTATTTATTCTAGAAATGAAGTATACCATAACTAGTGGCTAGACATACAAAGTTTACAAAATGGTACTAAATATATAAACTTATGTTTTGACGTATATTTATGTCATTTTATATGTTTGCCCCATAAATATCATTAAAAATCGATTTACTTAACTATACTTTTGAAAATAATAAAGCTACACTTACAGAGACCATCTTTCCTTCAGTCGGCATATAAGCAGGGCGATTGGATAATCTCAGTTTAGTTTGTAGAGTATTGAAATTGGTCTCCAGTTTTGCTTTCTGCTCAACGCGTGGTGGCTTATGTTTACGCCTGTACGTACGATACTCTTCCAATTTCTTCTGAACACCAGCCAAGGAATTATCGGTTTGTCTTGAAGCAAGCCATGGCATAGTACGACGTATCCATTCCAACAGCTACGAATTTAATTTAATTTTATTTGGGGAGAGAAAATCAGAAGCTCGTTGGAATCATATTGAATACTTACGTCGCTGGCAAGTCTCTCATATTCTTCCATGAGACGTTCATTTTCTTGATTCACTTTTAAGACCTTACAGATTCTATTCGCAGCGGTTTCAGCCTGTACAAAATATCGAGAGGATATAAGTAAGATATATTGCATAGTGTGCTATGACCAGAATACTTGCTAGGAATATCAAAGGAATTAGTAATCAATATATCTAAAAGCTGCATTGGAAAAATATCAAAGGAATTAGTAATCAATATATCGAAGAAGCAGCTAGAAATTTACAAGCATCTGCTAATCAAATTGCTAACTGGAGAATTAAATTGAATCCGCCCATGTCAAGCACTGGTTTGTTTAGTATTTATTTGTTGACAAATTAAAGTCTAAAACTTATGATAATTAAGAACAGTTAAATCTTGACATCCCTTCCCGTTTTTTTCCGATTTGGTTTGCTTAATTTGATGTATATTAAATAGAACGTAATTATTTGCCAGTTTACAATACGCATACTACAATTTATTGAAGGAGATTGAAAGAACCAAAATAATATTTTATATACCTTGCTTGTGGACCACAATAATTCTAAAAGATGCCTTGAAAAAATGAAATTGTACTTCAAAAAGCAGAAAAACACATTATTTATAGGTATTATGATTTTAAAAATCTTGAATACAAACGCGCATACTTTGATGTATGTGTGTACCCTTACCTTCATTAAAATATATAACCACATTGCATTTTTCAGAAACGAAAATATGTATTCGTAACGCATTCAGTACAGCTTGAGACAGAATAATGATGAAGAGCAGGGACGTAGCAAGTGAGGCATAGTCTATTTACTACGTTGTCTTGACATTATATGTTTTGTATTTTATAATGCAGCTCAATAAAGCTCCGCCTTTTTTCAAGATATTTTTGAACAATCTGTCTAGGAGCTGTACGAAGGAATGTTTTTATATTATCTACCTTGCCATGAAATAAAAGGCGATGATATCAAACCAGTTACTAAAAAAATAACTATAATCCTTAGAAGTACATGTACGAAATTGCGGTTAATTTGTACATCTTAGAATGATTTGTGAATATTTATTTTTGATAAAATGAGTGCCATTAAATTTGTGACAAAAAATGACTTAAATTCACCAAAAATGGCTATTATATATGGAGAACAATGTTAAGGAGTTAAATTTTGATCTAATCTATGTCAAAGGGATTAAGAATTTACAAACAAATATCTAAAATCCGGATATCTATAGAAGCTCGATGGTGTAATCATATCAAAAAGCTGATATTGTAAGATCAGCATAGCGGGTTCCTGAATTGTTTACCACCTTGTCCAAAATTGTTGAGACAAGAAATTTCTTAACAAAATTCGGTCATAGAGATGCACAAACATTGTTTCTCTCCAATTATCAACAAGAATAAAGCCTAGGTACACCATTGGAACCCCTCCACTTTCTCCACGCTAAATATACCAAAACACACTTTTCTGGAAAAAAATTGATGGCAAATTTTCTGGAATACTGGACTGAGTCTTACTTACATGCTGAGGGCATTTATTACGAATGAAAATTCAATTAAAAATATAATTAAATTTTGCTCTAGGAGAAAAAAACAGCCACATTTTGATTCCTAAACAAAATTGTTCCCACTTTAATTGCTTTAATTGCTTTGTACTGTTTTATTCAAGTCAGTCTCAGTTCTTTTGAGGAAGACATTTATTCTGTGTATTTAAGTCCACTTTATACTATTTTTTTTGTAAATTTTAGTGTAATTTTTGTTTATTTTTTAATCAAGACGACTACGATTGGTCTCAAACGAGTTTCACTTTCAATATATGCAGCACGTCAGAAACATTTCAAATTACTATTTCCTAAGAATCTTCATTTAAAAGGATACCAATAAAAACCAAAACATATCAAAACAATTTGTTAATAGTCATATCTGAAAAATCACCTTTTGTGCGCCAGAGAAGCAATGATAATAGGACGAAACGTATGTCATAACAGCCCTTTCGTCTGGCATTGCGGTATTCTGTAAGTCTGCATGCAAACAACAATAGATAACATGATTAAAATAAAATCACTATTAATAACAAGAAATGTTATACAGAAAAAAAATCAACATCGATAGCAAATAGCAACAACAGCAAAACTTGTAAACGTATATATAGTTCAGGTAAATACAAATGTTACAACGTGAAATTCCAATCAATAACGTGTAAAAAAAAATTAAAGGAATTAATGTCATTGTTATCGATACTTTTTATTAAGAGGTTAGTGTGTGTATACAAAATCAGTGCAATCAAAATAAACAAATCGTCAAAACAAAACAACACGGCTGATACGGCGGCTACCTGTTGCGCTCCTTGGAACGCATGGTAATAACATGACACGTATGTCATAATTGCACGTTCGTCAGGCTTAGGAGTGTTGATTAAATCTGAAAATTATCAAGGATGAGTAAGCAGCTAGGGCAATTTCTTTGGCAACGAATTTGACGTTTTAATGTTAAAATTCAAAATTATTGAAATACTTATGTAACAATATGTTTTGTTCATAATCTTTACACTGAATATACTCTATCGTTTATGACAGCTAGGACACGTAATAAGCTTTTTTACAACCATGATTTGCAGTATCATAAATTTATCACATAAAATACGATTTGTAAAAACGATAAAATATTTTAAACAAATTAAATTTTATTACAGATACTTTTAGTTTATGTTATCACAGTCCCTCACATTAAAAAGAAATATTTCATCTTTTACAGATGCATTTGTTTACAAAAGATGGGACAAAAGTCTACCTGCTTGCAACACAAATAAAACATAGTAATTCGTTAATGCTAAGCTAGCTTAATAATAAATTAATAAACCTAAAATGTGTAGATCAAAATAGTGAAAAAGAAACGTATGGACATAAATAATTTGCTATAGTCACATTGAACTATCCAGAATTTTAGCAAATTACGTAATTAACATAAAGCTGCAAATAAAAGAATTGGTAGTAAAAGTTGTTGAGCTGTAAGAACTATAGAACATCACAATCCACTAGGTCCGTCATAAACAACTGCATTAAATAAATCTCGTTAAAGCGAGAGCAAAGAACATAAGTATTCTGCAGTTAATTGTTCATAGAAGAAAAAATCCAATTAGCAGAAGCTCGGTCTGTCTACCGTGCTATTTTACGTTAATACTTTACCCGTAGCTTGAATATTGGTGAGTGTTTAGAAGAAATCGTTTCTATGCTAGATGACGATCCTATTCAATATAAAGAGTTCCCGAGAGGAATTTGAAAAATCCTCCTTTACCGTAAAGAACATTGAGACTGTTGGAAAGATGCTTGACTCAGATAGGTTATCGAGAAATCAAAGTATGCACAGGTAATTTCTACCATTCCGCACAAAAAGCTTCAAATGGGAAAGTCTTTTTTTACGTATCTTATGCCATAAGGACAAGCAGATGGCACGATACATTTTTGGTGCTACGAGTTGCTTGATAAGTTTAAAAATGGATATTTTTTTAATCTTAACAACATCTTGACCGGAGCCGAAATTCGATTTTATTACAACGGCAGTTTGACTTTTCAAGAAGAGGGTGCGCCAATATCTGTACAGAAATCTCGGCCCATTAAGAAGAACGTGGTGAATGTGTGAAGCGCGTGGTGCTGAAATAACAAGAGACAGTCCCTGAATAGTGCTTGTACAGAGTTGGCAAAGCATTCAAATACATTCTTGCTAGCTGAAGACGAGGTATCTGTTTTTTCACCAGGGTAACAACACTCCAACGTCTTTACTGTTTAGCAAGAATCAGAATGAAGGCGTTGGAATGTCCATTCTACAATCCGCATCTCTCTCTCCTTACGATTTTGCACTGCTACCACGTGTGAAGGACAGGCTGAAGAGAAAAAAGTTTTCCCAATGATGAGGCACTTCTTAGAAGAAATGAAAACAAATTAATTTGATGATGGGTTTCGAAGAATGGGCACGTGCATTTGAAAGATTGTGAATAATAAAGCTCTATTTCAAAATTTTTAGTTTCCTTTATACTGTGGTATTTTGTAAGATTAGGGTATGGGAAACGTTACATTTGAAAAGCAAAATTTAAATTTGAAAGATATTTTAACTGACGAAACTGTTAAAAAATTCGACACTTTTAATCCCTTCTTTATTAAAAAATTAGTTTCCTTTAATCATGAGACCAAATGTTCAAAAAAATTATATATGTATATATACTTATGTTGGAGATAAGTATATATGTATATATACTTATGTTGAAGATAAGTGTTAAATATCAAAGTTGTTTCAACAAAATATGTACCTGATACTGTTAAATAGGGAAGAATAATCGTATATGTTATCAAATTGGTATCAGAGAGTTCTGTAAATGAAGAGTTGGTTTTAGAACGTCTCTTAAAGCTTCGTATTTATCTAAATATCGAGATTTTTACCATGCGATTGTCGCATACCACCCATCACATACCATTAATTGATCAAGAAAGGGTTCGCAATTATTCCTAATTAAAAGTTCATAGGTTACTCATTTATTAACTTTGTCTATATCTCGAGGATGTACTATGGTTAATGAAATGTCACTTAAAACTTCGCTCTGAGAATATAGGTTTCAAACCTACTTTAGGACACTTTTAATGATTCACACACACCACAATTCTGGAGTCAATATTTCAGTCGCTATTCTACTTCAAATTTTAAACGAATATCGTATTACAATACGTATTTTAGTAGTACATATTTTGCTTCATTAAAAAAGTATGAATATGCAAATATTTGGATTAAGTAGATGTTAATCTCCTACAAAACTAAGTCCAACTGATTCATTTATAATAGAAATTTCTCCTTTATCACAAACATCGCAGAATATTGCGCGAAAAAAAAAATTTTTTTAGATATAGCTGATATGAACGATAGTGTATGCAAAAACATGAAGCCTAACGTATGTACATAAAAAATAATCAGAAAATGAATCTAATATATAATCAAGGACAAATTTTTAATTTTTGAATTAAAACAGTCAAATGTTGTTTCCATCGTTGTTAAATTAAAACATTTTTAGTTTAGAAATAGTATTGATACAAAAAAATATAAAAATTGTATAAAATTAAGATTAAGACCATGTTGTATAAGTGAAAGTAATAAAAGTATCTACAAGGTCAACTTCAAAAATATAAAAAATTAGCGCACAAAGTTCATTTTAAAAGATAATTTTTTGAATAACTAATTGGTACTAATTAAATAGCCGCGACTACCTCTTTAAGAAACCAGTTTAATGTGAATCAAAAACTAAGTAGTTCTATTGTGCTTTTTTCTTTTTATTTGTTGCAAATGTTAAAATGTTTTGTAGACCACGCCTAAAGAGTATGGCCTTCCAATCGTGCTCTCCAGAGTGAAATGTTGAGGGTGGGGGGGAAAGGACAAATATGTAGCGCATAAATTTTTAAAAAATTGTAATTCGACACAAAAGTGCTAGGACATAAACAAGCTATCTATAAAGTGGGCATTAACCTACCTCGAGACTTTAGGCTCAGCACTGGTTAGCCCGAAATTGGATAAGTGAATTAAATTGAACAAAAGTAACAAAATATGACAGAATTTAATTAGTATTTTTTTTTAATTTCTTTTCTTGAAAATATTTAAAATTGTATTTGTATAAAAAAATATATTTATTATGACTTAGTATTTAGTACTGCCGTACAATACTAAATATAAATAACAAGTCAAATGAAAGCATTTTCAGGTTATTAAACTAGTGGAAATTTGTATTAATTGACAGCAATTGGAAAAAATCGAAAGTTTTTATATTTACGCATACTACTAACATGGTTGGTTTAAACTTGTTAATCTATCGAAATTTTTTTCAACATATTTTCTTACAATATTAAGAACGTAATCTTAAACCTTATTACATAAAAACAATTAAGGTAATTGTCACAAATATTTAATATTTAGGTATTTTAAAAATACACACAGTGTGCCATATAAAATAACACATTCCAATTGTGAAAAAAGAATTATTATACATAAATCAAAATTACAGATAATCAATAAGATTGACGTTACCACAGAAGAACAAATGTCTCCTCATAAAATTATAGTAAAGTATTTTGTATCTGCCATTATGTGTTTAAAAATATAAATATACGAAATAGGATAATGCCTTAAAATAGGAAGAGATTTTTTTTAAAATTTGTTTATTACAATTTCTATTTCTATTACGTGGGATGTCTTTTAAGTTTTGCATAGTAGGACATAGAGGGCGCTACTAATCAAACGTCAGTACTAAAAATTAATCTTCATCTTTAGTTAACACAAATTCAAAGTTTCAGTGCTATACGTGTAGTGTTGTCAAAGTTGACAAGGTAGTTGAAAAATGGAATTAAAGCGAGGACATCTTCGCGGAATAATTTTTTAATATTTTCGAAGACAATTATCTCAACAAAAATGCATCGCCGAATTGGCTTCTGTTTTCGGCCATGAAGCACCACATCAGTCAACAATTTCTCGCTGGTATGGAGAATTCAAACGTGGACAAAGATCGACATGTGGCATATCGCCAAATTGAAGCACTATTGGGGATTTCTAAAACCTTAATTCAAAAAATTATGCATAAAGAATTGTTTGTAAAAAAACTAGTTTCCCGTTGAATACCGCATCTGTTGACCGATGAACAGAAAACAGCTAAGGCGAATTGGTGTCAAAAGATGTCTAGATGTCTAGATCGCTTCAACGCCGGAAACTCTAAAAACGTGTACAACATTGTCAGTGGTGATGAATCTTGGATTTACTCATACGAGCCAGAAAATAAACGCCAGTCGTCTGTTCAGGTATTCGAAGGTGAAGGGAAGCTAACAAAAGTCGTCTGTTTGGTTGTCCCAAGATGAAGAAAAGCCGACTCCGTTCTCGAAGTGTCTCCAAAAGGATGGTCGCGACATTTGTCTCGAAAGCAGGTCATGGGCGAGTGTGTACGGTCTTTGGCTTTCTCAAAGCACTAGTGCCAGTCCATCTTTTCGAGTGCATAACGGTATAACCAGGTTTCAATTATTATTATTCAGCAGCAAAAGGCTTTCGGATCACCAAATTGAAGAGTGAAATGCATTCTCTTTTTTGCCCACAGACAACAAATGCGGCACCTATCCTATACATAATTTTTTCATAATCAAACATTATGCAAAATCGAAACCATTGATCCATACGAAATGTTTAAAACCTCTGCTACTTCGCGTAATTTTATTCGACGGTTATTTAGCAACATATCTTTATATATATACTTTCAGGACATCCACTATGTTTTTCTTCAAATACTGGTCCAGCCATTCATATGTTTTTAGTTTTATAATTGCGATCGATGGAGATTGGTTCAAGTAAGTAGACTTCAATTCAGCTTTGATTTTATCGTTTGTTTCATTCTTTAAAAACAAAATTACTGATGGATTATATCCACTTTTTCCATGTTGCAAAACAAGCTTAAAGCAGTTCACTTTCTATTCAGATAACAAGTGTCCGTAAGATTACAATTAACGCAAAATTTCAATCATGTTTTAAAGGATTGCCAAATTGAAAAACAAATTACATATAAACAAGAAAGAAGAAGAAATTAAAAATAAACAAGCTTTTTATTAGTGCTGTCCTCTCTCATCAGGCTCAAAAATTAATTCCGATCTCGTATATCGTTTGAAAAATTTGAAAAGCAATTAAGGGCCTTTTTACTCAAAAATACTTATATATATATATATATATATATATATATATATATATATATATATATATATATATATATATTATTAACATTTAAGATTAATTCAACCGTTTCTTCTCCTAAATTCCTTCACAAGTACCTATTCGCATATTTTACATGGCACATACTGTGTAGTATTTACATTCGTTTTACTGAAAAAAACGTGTAAAGTTCATTTATTTGTGGATACTTGCCATCTGGATCCAACATTCTTGGAATGTCGAGATATTTCTCGGCGACATCGAAGGCAGTGTTAAGGTTCTCGAGAGGGTTATCTTTGGATAGTTTGTTGTAATCGATGAGATCGGGACGATGACGGTGAATGAGAGCGCAGAAAGCGAGACCATCCTTGAAGGACAGGTGGAAGTTCTGTACGTTGACGTTTTTGTATGGAGCAGTCTTACGCTGGCACCATAGCAGAAGACCCTCCTTGGCGGTCATCTCTTCTACGGAAATATCTTGGATGGCGAATCTCAAAATGATGGTCCAAATCATGCCGAGCGTCATTTTTAAGTTACCGTCAACGATTTCTGCAAATCAAGTATCTGTTAAATATAGTTCGCACAATGTAAAGCTTTATTTTGCATTCAATTCCATAATGTGGAATTTTATAAAATGGGATTATTAATCGGTTAGAATCATAAAAATAAAAGTACAAATTAGAAATTTTAGAAATTCATAGAAAAAATAATTGCTAAAAAGATTAAAATATTGAAATTCCATAAAACAAAATAATATAAATGAAAAATAATTAATCATTGAAAAAATCCTGAAAAAATAATTGTACGGACATGAGCATACAGTTGAAGACATAAAAATTAAATAGGAAATGATAATGCACGAAAGAAAAGGAAAAAGAGCCGTAATAGATAAATATAAGATTCACTTCCTAGAATTAACAATCTGAAAAAACTGGAAAGAATTCTTTTATTATACTACAAATAGGTAATAATAATGAATAAAAAAGTAACGATCTGCATTTCATGTAATGTTAAGAAGGTAACATACAGTAGAGCATGGGTAAAAATAATGCATTTTGTAATAAAATCGACTTCGATGATCACAAAATAGTTTAACAGAGTTAAGGTAATTATTGTTTTCTTCTTGGATGTCTAACTACTAAAATTTGTGTTGGGAAAACAAATAAATTTAAGTCAAAATTGTAGAAAATTTCTGGTAGTACTCGGAAGATAATGATTTTTCAAAGAGAATCTATTAGTAGAACATTTTTGGATATACACAGTCTGTCGTAAACAAAACCATACTTTTTTAAAATAAAAACAAAAGTTTACTATTTTGGTAAAATTTTATTTTAATCAAAGTAGCCGCCTTCGGCTTCAACGCAACCTTTTGCACGGTCAATTAATATGTTCAATGAATTTTTAAGTTCATCTATAGAGATGTCATTCAAGATCGCTGACGACGCCTTTTTAATGGCTACGACGTCAGCATATCGCTGTACTTTTATCAGCAAATGTAGTTTGGAGGCCAAATCCAGTGAATATGGTGAATGATTGATGGTTAAAACGCCATTTGTAGTTAAAAGCTAGTGATAAACGTTGAGCGATGAGATGATGCATTGTCATGTAAAAAACGCCGGCTACCAATTTCACAATATTGAGGCACACGACGAATACAAGCCAAAAGACACTTCGTAACTTCAAGATAATATACAGCATTGACTGTTTGACTAGTTGGTACAAACTCTTTGTGCACTATGCCTTTCAAATCATAAAAACAAATCAACACTGTCTTCTCTTTTGACTTCTCCAAAAGGCTTTTTTCGGTCTTTCTTCGTTTGGATGCTTCTATTCAGAGCTTTGACGCTTAGTCTCTGGATCATATGAAAAGCACCTGAAGTTTTCGTCTTTTTTGAGTCTTTAATCAATCTGTACAATGTTGAATTGAGTTAGCTTGTGTAGTACAAATCTTGCACAAATGTCTCTCAGTCCCAAACGCTGTGTCAAAATGCAATGAATTGAATCATTGGAAATATTTAGTACCATTCTCACGTATCGCAATCAGGATTTCGGCTCACTTCTGATAAATTCACGCGCAAGTTCGATATTACTTTCCGTAACCACAGATTTTTTTTGCACCAGGATGGTCGTCGTCATACTTATGCGCGTTTCTATCACTTGTACGTGATAGGTACGTATCACCATGCTTTTCATCAAATTAAATGTTTCAGTAAACGATTTATGGAGTTTAAAACAGAACTTGATATTTGCTCTTTGTTCAAAATTCCTTTTTCGACCAATGCCAAATACACACTGTTACTTTATGCGCAATTTCTCTGCTTCTGATGATGCAAATATCACGATATTTTGACATAACATTGATGAGAGATCTATCTTACCGACTCGTATTTTTTTAATAGACACCGCCACCAAGAATTATTATTTTAAAAAAGTTCGGTTTTCTCTGCGACAGACTGTGTATAAATTTAAAAAATTATGGATTGTTATTAATTTTAAGATACTGCCAACATTATAATAAAAAAATATTAATAAATCCAAATCTGTTTACTTTCCATATCTAAAATTTGAATTCTGGTACACCTATATTACAAGCAATACCTTTGATAAAAATTTTTTAAAAATAAATTACATAAACAATGTTTTCCTTATAATGTAAATGCAATGATTTGTATTAAGTAATATTAAAAATCAAGTTAATAAAATAATTATTTACCTTCTGCACCAATAGATACGAGTTTGACGCCCTTGCTGGCAATGTAATCGAGTGCCTTGTTAACGTTGGCGATTTTGTGGAAACGCATTTTACCTCGGTCGGGCTTGGGCAGTGTTTCCCCGGAAATAACCTCCAAGAGTAACATAAGCTTGAGGCCATTGCGGAAGTCTTCTTCAATGTTATCTATCGATGTTCCTGCTTTGCGTAAATGGCTGTTGCACCATGCAGTGAATGTCTGTTGAAAAAAAATTAATTGGTATTGCAATAAATATTCTGCTCAATATAAAAAAATTAATATTAGTTTCGAAATTTTTTAACATCGACGCCACATGTTTACGATTAGTTTGTACGGTACCAGCTACGTTGGAATTCAGTTTATATAATTCCTGAATTAATTTAAAGCTTGTGAAGTCTGTCCAAAAAAATACTGTGGCCTCGAGTGCTAACATATAAATCTACTAATTTTTGTATAAATGTAACACAATTCTAGCTGTCAAATCAGGTCGAGTTAAAATATCTATGGATAATTGCTACGGCCATAAGTGATAAGCGAACGGTGTCGGAAGACTTACAGAGTACGACCAAAAATGATTAATAGCAACCAACTGGGAGCTCCAAGATGTCAAAAACGATAATAAATGTATCTTGGTGTATTTTTAATATACAACATTTCATAATGATATTGGAATACTAACAACCAAAAAAGTAAGGAGCAAAAGACACAATGACCATTATCAGCGACTTCAAATCCATTTTATAGATTCATTAGAATCATCCGTTCAAGAAACTGAAAAATCAAATGAAACTGAGAAACAAACTGCTTTGCGATGAACTTCAATACGAGGACCAGTATAATACCATTGGGTAGATTTTCTCACACCAACATACTGCAACTTATATATAAGGTATATAATATACAGTACTTTCGGTTAGAGAATGGTTACAATACGTCATCAAATAATGCACAAAGTGTGCCGTCGGGAAACCAAATACCAGATCAAATGGCGTACCATTGGCGTATTGTTATAAAAGGAATAAACAAGCTACATAATTTCGCACGAAAACAGTATAAACAATATGGCGGAATCGCTTTGGGAAAATTGGCGAATCAGAGCGCTACTGTTCGTTGCCTAGCAATAGAGGGACGCTTACTAAAACTGATTTATTGCGCATGTGATATAATGTACCATTCTCTAACTGAAGGGACTATAATTAGAAACGTTAAAATAGAGTACAAAAATTAAATTTTAAGAACTAAAAACGTATCCAACTTTTTTGCTAATATGTGCATACGTACGAGGATAGTTTGACAAGTAGTAAGAATGACACATAGGTGACGCTATAATTGGTAAAACAAATGCACTGTAATTTAGGCTGCCTATTTATATGTTTACATTCCGATATTTAGATAAATCGGTTGATTGGTTTATTTTTGACAGCTGATTGAAAAAGAAGCAACACCTCGTTTTGTTAAAATAGAAAAAGCAGAGTATCGTGCAGTGATTAAATACTTCGTAATTAAGGGTATGAAAGCTACCGAAATAAAAGATGAGTTACGGGAAACATTAGGTGAATCTGCTCCATCATCCGCCACAATAAGTAGATGGGTAAATGAATTTAAACGTGGTAGAACAAGCTACGTTGATGAAGCACGCTCTGGAGCACCCAAAATCGTGTCTTCTAAGGAAATGATTAGAAAAATCCATAATATTATTACGCAAGATCGACGACTCAAAGTGAGAGAGATAGCAAACCTGGTAAACATTTCCACAGAACGCGTACACCACATTTTAACGAAAGAATTGGGCCTTTTCAAGCTTTCGGCAAGATGGGTACCGCGATTGCTTACGACTGATCAAAAGTTCATTCGTTTGCGCATTTCCAATGAGTGTTTGGACCTTTATAAGCGGAATCCGGTTGATTTTTGTAGGTGATTTGTTACTTGCGATGAAACTTGGATACACTACAGTACGCCCGAAACTAAACAACAGTCGAAACAATGGTTAGAACGTGGTTCTGCACCTCCAAAGAACGCGAAAACCACTTTATCGGCAAACAAGGTCATGGCATCAATTTTTTGGGATTCAAAGGGCATTTTGCTCATTGATTACCTTTAGAAAGGTGCCACAATAAACGGACAATATTATGCAGAACTTCTACAAAAACTAATTGTTGAGATTCGTGCTAAACGGCCAGGAATAGCAAAGAAAAAGATTCTGATTCAAGACAACGCTGCTTCGCATACCAGCACAGTTGCGATGTCCAAAATCCACGAGTTGCATTTCAAATTAGTACCGCATGCGCCTTTTTCGCCGGATCTAGCCCCTTCCGACTTCCACCTTTTTCCAAAATTGAAAAACGGCACTACGTTTTAGAGATGGTAAGGGCAAAGAAAAAAAGAAAAATAAAAATTAGTTTAAAAAATCATCTTCGTAAATGAGTATTTTGCAAAACAATTTTTTTTATTCCTACATATTCGTTAGTAACTTATTCATTCACTAAAGAAATACAGCATGTCAGTTATGTAATTAAACTCCGCTTGAATAATTTATATTTATGCCAAAAAAAGAAATGATTTACATGTAAAAAAAACAATTCTAAATAAGGCAACTTTGTATGTAATTTGACTACCAATTCAGAAGCGTATTCTGCATAACAGTAAATGTATCACACATGTATTCCAAAACAACTGGAGAAAAAATCGACGACCATGCAACAACCCCGGTGCTGTAATTTCAATTTGCCACATCGCTTTTTGAACACATCTGTATTATTATTCATGTATATACAAACATACATATGCTTAAGAAATTAATTTGTAACATAAATGACTATATCTCACTGAAAATACTGCTTTCTTCGTGACAATAAAAATAATAACGATTGTTAGACTAGTTATGTAAATTAAATTTAAATGGCATTGCGCGACCTTGAGGCTCTGACCTTTACAATAAGACCGTTGTGGAATTAAATGAAACGTTACCAAACAAATTCAAAGCACGCCTTGTTTATTCAAAAGTTACAAAGCGACGTCAATCAACAGATAGCGCGCCAACAAACAAAAAAAAAGTAATAATCGTATTGAGTAGCCGTGCTCCACATATACAGGTGGTCACGAGATAAATGCACATTCTTTTAACGCCAAAAAACTGTAACTACCAATACAATGCTTACATAAATGTCTAATCTTTACCTGCTTTAGCATTATAAATAATTAATTGGATTATTATGTTATAAAAAGTGTGTTGTTTTATCGTAATAGATAACTGTTTTATTTTTCTGTTATGTATACTTCATAAATTGATGTATCATATCCGGTGTATTTCACTGCTATTTACAACAAAAAATATATATCAATTTACTTAATCTCTACCTTATCTATCAACTACAATCCTATTTTTAAACGTTTTTAAAAAGGACATAATGTCATATTGATTGCATTGGCATCGTCTCTAAATGTGTAAAATTGTTATTCAGTAGTTTATAATCTATTTTATTTTCTCATGTTTCAATAATTTTATTTCGTAAATATTAATATATTGTACAGATTTAGTGTTCTCTAAATGAAGATCCATATTAAAACGAGACAAAGAGAAACTTTTTAATTTTCATAATACATATAGCAATTGTTTCACCCACGTAGGTATACCAAATAGGTATTCGAAATCTATTTACTATATCTAATTGGGAATTAGATTTACATATCGAGTAAAAACTACTGTATTGGCAAAACAATTGTTAAAATATCAACTAATCATCAAATGAAGAGTATAAATTAGAAAAATAATTTTTACACAATTAAATGTGAAATAAACAGTCAGGGCCATAGAAGGGTTTCAAGGATGAATCCTATAACATCTTAAAAAAAGAGTTTTCCCAGATCGTCCAAAAACCTATGATATAATGAATGATGAAAAGGACTAGAGAAAATTTTTGATCTTCACTTTATTAATTGATTATACATATTACAATTGTTTCATCAACACGCCAGCGCATAATTATATATTAAAAAAACCTACCGTAGGTTTCATTTAATATCTCTTTTCATAATGCTATTTATGTCACACTAGAAGACTCGAATTCACCATTCACCGTAGTCGAAAAGCAAATGCACATGCCCAGTTCGTATACGATCGTAGGTTCGCGCCCCATGGTGAGAGCAGAAATATTTTGAAAAAATTTCTACAATATATAAATAATGCAGAAATATATATACGATATAAAAAGCGGTTCAGATTAGAATTTTTCACCTATTTAAGATTATTATAGAAATATTATCATATAATTCCAACCCTGTAGAATGTAAGCATAGAATCAATTACATAAGCTAAATTATGGGAAAAACATTATTTACTTGTGGTTTCTAAACAAATAAATTCCAAAGAGTCAGTCTTTAATGTAAAAAAATTGTAGAAAAATTTTTGGATGTCGCACTTGTAAACAAGCAATAGTTTCTGCATAATAACAATAAAAACGTGAGATTTAACAAATTAAACCAGTAAGGGATATCGAAATATGCTTCCATAGACAATTTGATGATACAGTCATAAGAAAGAGAGAGACGGATGTGAAAGGAAGAACTACACTGGGAAACACAAACTTCGTTGACCTAGATCTGAGACTTGTTTTTGACTAACTTTTGGCATCTGAATCCAAAACTGAACCCAATTTTTGTCTGTCGCGTCAACTTTTTACGCTACATGATACCCTCTCTTTATTCCAACAATCATACAAAATGTGCAAAGGAAAATAAAAGTAAAAATTACCAAATATACTGTTCACAGAGAATAATTATATTCATACAAGGACTATATATAGTTTCTGTTAATTAAATTGTGTTCATACAAGTAGAAAAGTTCTTTTACCAAACGGCAAACATATATATTAATGTAAAATTTTCTCTTATAGCTTTTACTGTGTTCTATCTGCAGACAATTTCACTTGATGTTCGACCATCATAAGTACATCCCATCTACCCCGATACCGACCACTATAATCTTCAAATCTTGGCGGAACCGCTCATCCTGCTCACAGAGGTGTCACATTAATATTAACTGTATAGAAAAAACTTGTGATAGAAGAAAACTAACTACAGTTTTGAAATCGGCATGCCTATTTAACTTTAAAACAGCTGAAGAATCGAACTCAACAGAAATTGTATTAAAAAATTCTCCCCTGTGGCATCAAAACGAATAATGAAGATAAAACAAAAATAATAATAAGAAAGACAACGGAAAGATTGATACTGAAATTACTAAGAAAAAATTAAAGCAAGAAATATCCAGAAATTTTTAATAGAAAGAGAAAGGAGCAAAAAATATAAAATCAAGTGGATTAATTCCACAGCTTTTATGTGCCACGATTATAAAAAGATAATAAAAAGAGGTGTCCAAAGCGATATTAACATAGGGTAGTAAATCATGGGTCTCCTTTATTCACATGAAATACTTGACAAAAGTAAAATAACTAGAAAAGATAAAGCAAGGAATAATAGAGTAAAAAAGCTATACACAGAGATCGTTATTTAATCATTGAAGATAATCAAGTAAAATGATATGAGAATCTGAGCCAATTGAACGAAATAAGATAAAAGAAGAATACACAGATGCAAAGAACAAAGTAAAAAAACGAGACAAACCCAAGAAAGTATAGAATGACGAAATAGCGAAAATTCTGAAGAAAAAGAAAAATCATTTTGAAAGAAGCTCAGAAAAATAAGAAATAGAATCTTAAGAACCTTATACTGAACGGTAGACAAAGTTTGGATTATACACATGTTCCCGCAAACGGTACAATCAGAGTAGAGTTTCTTTGGTTTTGGCTTAATGTGAGACGTGTTCAGGGAAAGACCATAGTTTCGACTCTTCAACAGGATTGCATCTGTCAACTTTGAAAGCTGTTCACCACTAGCTAGAGACAATCTCAAGCTCCAACTAACGACAATGTATGGATGTATTTACCAAAAATGCTTCAAAACTAAAGATTCATCCAATATACTGTACAGCAAAACAAGTAAAAATTGCTGTTTGTTTTCACAAGTTAAAAGTATAACGAATGCATTTTATTACAATCGATAAATTTGGTTTTGAAAACGAGGTAAATAACAAACGTTCATAAATATGGAAAAAATTTGATTGGTAACTGTTTTTTTCCAAACAAAAATACAAAATGTCGATTAATCATAATAAAAAATATTTTTAAATGTGGCAGTGCAACTTTCGCCAGTGTAAAATGTATTTTTGATCTGTTACAAAACTTGTTTTAGAATACCCACATTTTTTTTTATTTTAAACTTGCCAAAATTTATGCATTTACGATTTTAAATGTAGGCGTTTGAATCTATGTACATAATGTAAAAATGTTTGGATATTTTTAATATTTCAAACAGCGAAAGTTATCTAATGTTTATTTGTCATCTCATAAATTAACCGCTTTTAAATCTAGTGAATTTGGCGCTTACGAGTATATAATAATATGTAAATGAAAAATTGAGATAATATGTTAAAAGTTAAAAGAAACCATTTTTCCTCCTCGCTCTTTCATATTTATTATACACCAGAACAATACTATGTTCAAATATTTTATTAAAAGAAGAACTACTTATTGATTTGATCAAGTCTTATATAATAACTTACTACAGGAATTTTCACAAAACAACACTATGCCATCCTCTATTAATTCAGCATAGTTACATTAACGCAAGATCATCAGAACAGACAAGCAAATTTTAAGTATAATAAATCCATTCGTGTTTTCCACCAGTTTTATCTTTTGCACTAGAATCAAGATAGTTTATGATGAATGTAATCAATATTTCACAACGTATTAACACAAGAAATTCTTTTAACAACGTCTGAGAACAAATGGAGAAAAATGGCTTATAAAGAGAGTTAGTTCAAATGACCTTTATTCCTTTAAAATAGGGGAGCTTTCCCCCGTACAACAAAATTTGAAGACGACTTATGACTTTAATCATATTCAGTTGTATATCCTTGGAAAGGTAAATTTTAATGGAGACTGTGGTTGATTGAATTAATCGAAAAAAGGTAAATAAAACCCCTTTCCGCAATAATGTTCATATTTTGTATTTCAACAACAAAGTTGTCAATTTCAGCAGATAATTAATCACAGTATTGCACCTAAATCCGTGGTAAAACTCGTGCAGAAACAACTTTGTACCAGACTTTAACCGTCGAAAACAAAAACAAACTGCAGTGTGTCTTTGGTTTTTTGATGGTAAAAGTAATCATTCAAACTGCAATGACTTTTTTGACCAACTTCTGTGTAGATAGTCAAAAGTCATGTGTTTTTCTGTACTTGATATATTCTTTTCTGGCAACAGTTTATTTTGTTTTTGTATTATAGTATGATGCTCTTTGATCAGCTCATATTCTTAGCTATATTAATAATAAACTTTGTGAATCAACCGATCTTTTCTAAAAAAAATCCATTTTCTGCCTCGAATAGCCTTCATCAGCGTCACCATTATCCAGCCTTTTTAAGGGCATTATTGAACAAAGAACACTCCTATATATTTCACTTTTTCTCTGTTCTAGGCGGCGTGTATCCAATTTTTTTATGTAGTCAGTTTATACAGCATCCATCTTCCTCTGCTGTCATCCTAGGCTGATGACTTATCGCACCTAATATACCCCACCTATCTGATTTCCGAATCTCTCTAGTCATATCTACTCTTATTAGTTAACTAACCCTAAAAGCTTCCATCTCCACGGTTCATAATAGTCCTATTTATTGTCTCAGACCCATCTAGATATAACTCTTTGTTCTAAGTAATTAAACAAGTCTATGGCAAATTTATAATAACAAATTTTGATTTCCAAATAATCTGTTCCAATTTCTGTTTACGTTATGGAAAACTGAACAGTTAGAAAACAATGCCTTACTAACCTATAAAAAAAAGATACGTCATTTATGGATTAGATAGATTTTAGTCATAAACAATGTGAATTATAAGCAATGAATAATTGTTCAAAAGCCAAAGTTCGTAAATTTATGGCGGTAAATTTCGATAGTCGGTTTATGTGTCAAGAAAAGAAAACAGGAAAAAGCTCACATCCTCATCCTTAATTATGAGTAAGCCAAATATAATTAAACAATCATACTTGAACTCTTCTTCTTGCGAATACAAGAAAAACTTCGCGAAAAATGTATTGTATTTGTTATGGCAAACAATTGAATATTGGCACCAAACTTTATACAGCAAAAGTACCAAAGAAGGAAACTTTAAAATTGGTGCATTCTGTATCATTCCATTCCTCGTACTCACCAAATTTCAATACCTATCTCTTCTTTCACATGTGGCGGTTAGACCGATCAAAACGTATTTTTAAAAAGGAAATAGTTAGGACGTAAACAACAATCCACTAAAAATATATAATTCCGATATAAAGAGGTCGTTCAATTTATAACACCCGCTTTTCGAAGTTATATTAAGAACTCTTCTTCCAGGAAATATATCGTGTATAATTGTATACTGATCGTCGTAAAATGTTGGTTGTTATTTTGGGTTTCCATATACCTACATATGTGTAAGTGTACAAATGTTCTTCACAATACGAAAGATAAGACAATCTAAATGGGTTAATGTTATTGTGTAGGTGTCTTTATGTGAGGCATTTATATTTAGAACTTTAATCTCGAATGCACTTCAATCTCCGCAGGTTTTATCATTGCTGAGTGCTGCATAAGTAGGTAAAGTGCATAAAGTGACATGAAATAGTTACAGTGCAGGGTTTGTTACGTACGGTGTCTCACATAAAAAGGGAAACGATATAATTTCAGCAAGGCGGCGTTATGAATGTGTTGAAATTTAAGAGAGATTGTACATACTTCTTCAAAAAATTAAATAAATTAATGTCTGCGAATATTATTGCTATTGACTTTATTTAATTTTTATAGTAAGTTACGTCTTTAATATCTGATTACACTGTACTAAATTCGTTTGCAATAAAATCTAAAACCCAATGAAATTTTTAGAAGGAAGTAGAAGGAATATAAGCACCCCATTTGTGTAAAAATGTAAAGAAAGGCCGAAGATACGCACATTCAACCCCCTATCATTAAATCAATATAGAAAATTGATCAGGTAATTTTGATTTTGTAACGATAATGTACAGTCAATAGTTCAAAAATAGTTCTCGAAACTACTTTCTTCTGAACAGGGAAAAAGATATTTCATGGGACCAATATAAAGTTTGATGTATACGTCATAATTAATATTTCAGTCTTTACTCATTGCAGCATATTTTATTATTCGGAAACGTGATAAATTAAAATAAATTAAAAATTTATTAGACAACTATAATGAATTATGAATAAATAAGAAAATTAGCTCACAATTCAATTCGACCCTATAGAACTTAAATAAGAAAATATCAAGTGAATCCACCCTTCATCTCAAAAATAACCGAAATAGCCCTATTAAATTAGTAACACTGCTGGTGAGTTTGATTTATAAAGTATCAGCCTTCGGAAAAAGTAAAGACGATGTGGATGATGATTAAACCATGAATGAGCGGCGAGAGCAGCTGGTACGGATGTCTCCGGCTGGTCAAGGCCGCCAACGACGTATATCTGGCGTGTTGTGGAATGTAATAAATTTAGTTACGTACGGGTTTTTACTGCGTTGATAACGAACAATATTTTATATTGCGTTGTAGAATAATTATGAGTGTAAAACAGGAAAATAATAACAGGCTGCTGTGCTTGGACAGTGTAAATAAATTTATTTCTGCCAAAAGAAGAGAGACTGCCCTTAGACACGTAAACACACAAAAAGACAAACATATAAAATGTCGTCCGACATCCCAGAGAGAGTTTGTATTACATTTAATTTATATGTTGACGGCTTGCAATCTACCATTTAGACGAAACTATTTACTTTCTGCGCCCCAAAAAAGGTCAATATTAAATCTGCTTTCAAAAATAAAAAACTGTGGTTAAGCTGTGAATAAAAGAATCTGTTCTGAATATTATTGTACAACCACTCGAACCTCGTAAACAGTCATCTTTGTTTTTATTAGCTACTAAAAAATTGTCAAAATGCACCGGCAAAACTATTCGAAAACAAAAATCTTTCACAATGTGATACTTAGTGCATTACAAAGTTTTGAACAAACAACAAACCAAGTAGTGACGTTTGTTAGTGATGGCAGCTGATCGATGCTTTCGGAACGTTTCCTTAAACGTGAGTGTCCAACTTCATAATTGTAACGTACGTGTTACATGCATTACATCTGATCGTAGAAACTATTCGAAAAAATTACTTAGTTATAGTTGGTTTGATAAGCAGCACCAAAAAAGTTTTCCTGAAATCTCCGAAACGGATGAACGAATTTCACAAAAAACATTTTGCCATACGAAAATTGCCCTAACCACACGCTGGGACACGTGACCAGAAGCAGTTTCCTATTATTCAAAAACTGTTCACACAATAAAATTCTTAGTATTACAGCTCAACACAAAAGAATCAATAGCCATCAAGGAAAGCTACATAAAATTTATTAGTGCTGATGTCCACACGGACTACAAACTTCATACGAATTACATTGTACCAGCAAATGCCATAAAAGCCTTGCAAAGTACTTCATTAGCAATGGTGGATCAAATGAAAGTAGCGAGTGAAGTGCAAACAGTGCTATGTACATACTTTAATGACGAGATAAGTGTTCGTATACTTATTAGAGAAGCTTCGTAGTGTATTACGAAAAAATTCAGATTTCGCCAGATTAAGAGATATTTACAGTAATACTTTCATACTATATATACGTTAACTTAATTCAAAGAACCTTCTAACTATGCAAATATTATATCTGTAGACACCGAACTATCATTCTCTCTATACAAGAACATTTTTACAACGCGACATCATTTAACAAGAAGGCTCTGGAGGCTTATGCTATATTACAGTAGATTAGTCGAACAAATTTAGATTATTAATACTTTTCTCGCAAGTGTTTAACAACAATAACAACATAAAATATAACTGCATGTTACTATTTATTCATATTGTGCTGCAGTACTTCTTGTATTCCTTTCGTATGTCTCATGATGAATGGGCTTTCGACATCGTAACGACCGATAACATCGGTGATGGTCTAGACCAGGTATGAGCAACCTTTGACATGTTGTGGGCCAAACTTTAATGTGCAAATACGTTCGCGCGCCGCGTTTAAAAGTAGTGCATTTTAAAATAGTGTTCATATTTTTAGCGATAGATATCAGACATGAAACAATACGATAATGTCTCGCGGGCCGGTTGTTGCCCACATATGGTCTAGACTGCCGGAGATACCGGTACCAGCTTCACTCGCCACCCATGCAAGGTAACCAAATATCCCTGCTTCAATGATGATAGATATTCAGGCCAACCGACTGACATTATGACAGAAGAAAATGTTGAGAATCTGCGTGGTTTATGAAAGTCTCAAAGAAATCTTCAGTAGAAATAGAACTTAAAATAGTAAAGATAATAATTCATCGTCTTTAAACCGAAAAACTTGGATTCGAATATTGTTCGGCGTCGATTAACGGTTGGCTAAAAGATGACCGAAAACTGTACGGGAACAGGGCATTGCAAAAACAACAACAGAGAAACTCGAAGATACAGAAGCATACTAAATGGACATAAGATGAAATAAATAAAAGAAAACATTTACAGCAATCAAAAATCAAAACGATTCTCATTGCTTTTTACATTGTTCACAAAGAATTCGTTCTAAGTGATACAACGGTTAATGCTCGGTATTCATCGTATTCGCCTTGAATATCAAGAGCCAGGTAATTGGTGATTGCTGAATTATAATGCGTTTTCTCATCGTTCATCGTTTTTAGACGTAAATCAATTTGCTTCCACAAAGAAAACTGTTTTGCATCAATTGAAGATATTCGACGATCTGCACTTAAAAATTTCAACCGAAGTGTTGCTAATTTCATAAGTTGTGACTTCTCTTTATTAATCTCTTTCCCATTCCTTTTATTAATTTATTCCATATTTAAGGAATTGTTACGAAAAGAGCACTTAGAATCTTAACTACTTCCGGTTTTTTTTTTTTTTGAAACGGTTTAAATTTTCTACCTCGTCGTAATTTAAAAAATTAAAAACTTATGCAAGTTTATCGTGTGTTTAATGTTAATTATCTGTCAACGATATCCTTCCTGTACATATTGCAAACACGCGAGCGATTTTTTTTTGTTTTCTTTTTTTTACGGATAACATCCCAACTACGTAAATATTTACGAAGCAGAACTGAATCTAAATACATTCCTTTCTAAGATTACACAAGTGCGGGAACATAAACGCGAGATTTATATTTGTGCATCTGTCACTGTGAATTCTCCAATTACCAGTTCGTACATAGTTTGGACTCGTGGCGCTTGTTTTTTTTTTACACAATGTATTTGTCGTCTTAAAAATGTCACATAATATCTTCACCATATTATCAAATTTGTGCTCTAACGATGATAAACAAGCGAAAGAAGGCTCGCGATTAATGAACAAACATCAACATTTGAAAATAGATAAGCGGTAAAAAATCGGCGTCATTAAACTTACAACCATAAAAACATGTGACGCGTGGTTTCGACAATTCAAAAGTGGTGATTTCGACGTGCAAAACCAAGAACGTTCAGGTAGACCGAAAAAGTTTGAAAATACGAAACTGCAGAAGTTATTGGATGAAGAGCCAACCCAAACTCAAAAACAATTGGCAGAAGCGTTAAATGTAGCCCAAGAAACGATTAGCGAGCGATTACGAAAAATACAAAAGATGGGAAAATAGGTGTCACATCGATTGAATGACAGACAAATGGAAAATCGAAAAATCGTCTGTGAAATGCGGCTTCAAAGGTATGATCGGAAATTATTTCTGCATCAAATACTGACGAGTGATGAAAAATGGATTTATTTCGAAAACTCTAAGCGCAAAAAGTCATGGTTATCACATGACAAAGCCGGCCCATCGACTCCAATACCAGATCGTTTTGGTCGTAAGACTATGCTCTGTGTTTGATGGGACCAGAGGAGCGTAGTGCATTACGAACTGCTGAAACCTAGCGAAACAATTAATACTGATACTTGCCAGTTTTTTTAAGAAAAAACTGGTAATAACTTTTCGGTACACTTGGTTTATATGGATATATAGCTTACAATAATGTAACGACGTACTAGAGATGTATATATTTAGAATATAATGAAAATAACACAGAAATAAACCAATCCAACCATACTGTACAAATTTTTGTCTGCAATGCTTCATAATTTAGTAAATTTTCTAAACTTTTTTATAGCCATATAGCCATCTATCGTCATCTATATTTTGGAGGAGCATAGTACAAAGTGAAAGTCCGAAGGAACACCTGAACTAGATCATCATTTATAAAATGTTTCCGCACCGAAAGTGATAATCTGCAGATGCAAGATGTACCTTTTATCTTTCTGTCAGCGTTATTCTATTTCTGTATTGTTGAATATCATTAGGCATTGATTCAAATGAAATTCACGTTATCTCTTCTGATAAAGTATCGAAATTATATCGTCCAATATAAACCTTGGATTTCAAATATACCCAAAAAAATTACTTGATAAATTTTTCTATTTGCAAAAACGTCGCTAATCAAAATATGATTTATAAACTCTTAATTGGAACTTAAAAGAGAGAATCAAAAGATGAAGCAGATTATTAGACATTCTCTTTAGAGAAGAAGAAAACAATTTTAGCCCAAACTACAATTGTTTTGGAATCAATAGCTAGTCCAAATAGCAATCGCAATATCAAAAAGTAGTAATCTTTCATTGAAACAAATAGGATAATATCTCTACTTTTCCAATTTCTTTTTTAATAAAAATTAATATATACAGGTACATACTTTAATAAGCATTTCCATTTCCAATACAATAGCAATTTCCCCAAGCTTGCAGTTCTTTATTGAAAATACTACTCAATCACTTTTTGATCAACTATTTTCTTTGCAAAAGTTTTACGAAGAAAAGCCCGATTCATAGCTGGTTGATTGGGATTTAAATTACTGAATATGCTGCAAACTGTGAGATAGAATTAAAAGTTGAAGCAGATTAGTAGGCTTGTACCTTGGGTGAGAAAGAAGAAAACATTTCCTGGAAAACCTAGTTAAAACTTTTACCATTTTAGAGGTTCAATCCACTTCCGGAATGCAACTACAAAACTGTTTTAGATTCAATAGGCATTCAAGCAAATAAATAACAATCCTATCACAAAATCACCATCTTCTACTGAAATCTTCCTGAAAAACTTATTGAATAAAATTTTGATAAGGTAATACCTACATTTTTCCAAAATTTTCTCAAGTAAGTAATTAGAATTTTATATGTCATATTTATAGGCAATATTTTGCAATTCCATTAATGCTGCAGCAATTTCTCCAAACTTATGTTCTTTTGTTAAAAATTCTATTCATCAACAACAGACTTCTAGATTGTATCCAAAATTTCATTCATTTCTCAGTCAATTTATCCATCGTTGAAAGCATTATTTATATAACTATTAATTGACACGCCTAATTGAGTTGGTATTTAATAGAAAAAATAATAATAAATCTGTTTTTGAACTCATTAATAAATTCTTTATTGCCTATCAAGTTATACCAAATTCCAATTAATATTCTAAAATTTATTGGGTTGCCGTTCAAATTGGCGTAATAATAATATTTGCATAAATTGTATATACAAAAAGTGGATTTACTTGTAACATATAATAATATAATATATCTGAGATGTCAGATATATCTACGCTGGTACATACGTATGCCCATCACTCTATGAATAAAACAAAGAACAATTACTAACGGTACGGGCTTCATAATTTAAAATAAATCGATTCATCTCCTGCATACTTAATGAAATATATACACACAGGATTCAAAAATCATGACAATGTACCTAATAAGTATATATCATACATATTTCTGATTTGAATAATTTATACAATGAAATTGAATACAATGAAACGCTTTTCGCTTTTCTATAACTTAGTAATGATATTAACAAATCGTAATATTTCGGCCAAATAATAATGGGATCACAACCTTTTACAAAGTAGGTCAGTTTTCAGATGTTTCAGAAAACAAGATATATTAGTCTGGCACTAAAAATAATGTGATGAAATTGTTGGTTAATATAATCCACATTAATGTATGTGCCAAAAAGAGTTGGAATATTAATTTCATAAATAATAGACACCACCTTCTAACCGAAGTAATTTTGATGGACCTAGTAAAAATAAATATATTACGTAGTTTATTGACTAATTATTGGCAAAAAAAACATTTTAAAAATTAATGAATGTACAGTCTGTGTCACAATATTATGTTGATGACTACTTGTAAGAAAACCTCGATAAATTTTAACGAGTTTAGGGATTTCGCAAGGGATGATCATTTAGTGGTCGTTCAATAAAACTTTAGTATTATACTGATTACTATGCGATCGTTACTAGTCTGATAATAGTACTAAGGGCAAAGAAAGAGAAATCTAATATGGACGCACTTTCAATGTGTTAAAACGGCTTCAGTATTATTCACAATTTTTTCCAAAATTCTTCACATCTGTTAACCAGTTAGTCGTGTATTAAAAATGTAGAAATCAATGCACCAACCCAACCCATAAATCCAATCGCCATCATAAAAACTCAACGATAAAAATGCCTAAATGTGTTCTTGTGGTTTACCACCCTAAAGCATCGGATATTTATTTTTTAAACAAAATCTGTATTTGTTACAGAATCGTCTTTTAGGATATCACTTCTAGTAAACATAATCGTAATCATTGAACGTCTCGTCTCTAGTAGCGAGCTTATTTCTAATCACTTTTAAAAATGACGTAATATAATTCAATTATTGAACAATCTTTTTCTTCTTCTCCTTACGTTAGGATTATTTTCTATGCTTTACTGGGGTTTACTACCTTGAGAGAATGATGACCAACTGTCTCTCCATCTTTTTGGTGGCCTTCCTGGTTGTCTGATTCCTTCTGGCATACCATCTCGCGCCGCCTTCGCAGCTCTGTCGCTATTTATTCCGGAGACATGGTGGTTCCAGTTTCTTCTCCGTTCTCCCCCCATCTCACTATGTCTTGAACATTACATTCCCGTTGGATATCTTCATTTCTTATACGATCTTGTCTCGTTTTTCCTATTATTGTAGAAGTTAGAAAATGGCTCGATGAATGGTTTTACTCAAAGGACAAACAGTTTTTGTGGAATGGCATCCATAAATTACCTGAGAGATGGGTAAGATGTGTAGAATCAAATGGCCGACACTTCGAATAAATAAATTTTTCCATTTTCTTGAAAATTATGTAGCTTTTTTTTACGAAAAAACCGATAATGATTTTTCGGTTCACCTGGTACTCCTCTGCCAATAATTCTCAAAATCGATAAGTTTTCACATTCAAATTTTAATAAAACAAATTGTCATAGACTATCAAATTTACATTCTTCAATTCCGAATAGTTCATCTATGGTTCTAAGTAACTCAAACCGTCTATAATTTCTTACGTTGTTTCTTCTGACCTGTTATATCACTATGATCTGTTAATTACAGTTCTCGATATTTTCTTTCAAAATTATGGCATAATTTTTGACATGCAATGTAACTTTTAAATTGTATGTAGTTAATTTTATATTAGAACTTTATCGCTAGATGAAGAAATATTTCTCCATCATTATTTATTGGCCGCACTGAAATAAAATTAATAAAACAGGTGATTGTGGCGTAATTTCAAAAATATAAACACACCGAAAGACACATAAAAATATCCACACACACGTGTGGATATTTTTAGAAACACTTTTGACCTAAAAAGCAAACGTTCTCAAAAAAAAATTGATATTTTCAAATAAAAGACCAAGTTATGAATGTCGTATATATTAAATTGAGACACACGTAAATTTAATATTATTTTTCCACCACACAAATTATAAGTTTTTGTTTCAAAATTACATGTAAATCCTTTTTCCTTTTCACATTTAAACCGTAATTAGAATTTTAGCCAAGTGCATCCAAGTCTTACCTACTTCTTCCACCAACAGAGTCGTTAACGTAAATAACAGACTCAATTACGTCACCATAGACGACAGTCCAAAACCATTTGACGTAGACTGAACACCACGCAGGTATCCTATCTGAAAATAGATTCTGTCTTCGAATTCCAATGAAAGAGAAGGAATAACACACCTGTTATTGATGTAGGATCAGTTCCTTAATTTACCGCCTCGCCACTCAAAATATTTTCCGCGTGGCTAACAGCGTGCGCCGAGTATTATTACAGCTTTTATACGAAACCAATAAAAGAGAATGAAAGTGAAGTAACGAGAGATTGCTTGGCAATTATGTAAATTATAACATTTAATACGGAAAGTTTAATAGCACGGGTATTATTGAACTTATGTAGTGTTAGGCGTCTTACGTTAAATTACTCATAAAAATTGTTAATTTTCGTTCGATTTTGCTTGCATGTACTTTTCTTTTTAATATACATATTTGAATAATAATAATATAGTTCATAAAAAGCTAAAAATTTTCCTCAAATTTATGTATAAATTATAGATTTAAAACTAAAGCAAAACATGATTGTATTCATTTCATATTAATAATATTGAATTTTTTTTTGTAATCTACACCAGAAAGCTTCGTTTTCTTTAGTAATGTCCGTTGCTTCACGCATGTTCAGAAATAATATTGTAAATAGTTAAGTGGTTTAAGAAAATACTTTATAATAGATTATAAATTATAAAATATGTACAGTACTCTGCAAAAGAAAGAACCTTGAATTTTACAAGAAACTATTATAAAAAGATAAATAATAATCTTACACAAGGTGAAATTTTTTGTAATATCTGAACACTAACACATATTGATATTTAAGGATAAATAATTTAAATTTTCAATATTTTGTATGACCACTTTTATTTTTGATGGTATCCTGCATTCTTCTTGGCAGAATTTCCATTAATGAATTAATGAAATTTTCAAGAATATTGTACCACTTTTCCTATAATATATTCCACAGTTCATTTTTGTTCTTGGCCCCTTTTCACACTTTTTTCTGTCAAGATAATCCCACACATGCTCAATAATATTTAAGTCAGGACTTTGTGGACATATCGTAGTCTGCGATACCCCATTTGCTTTCTACTGTGTTAAATAAGTTTTTACAAGTTTCGAGGTATTTTTGGGATCATTATCTTGCTGTAGAATGAAATTATTGCCAATAAGTCGCTGCCCTGATGATATGACATGTTTTTCTAATAGTGTTCTGTATTTCTCACCAGTTAATTTATCCCCTATTTTTACAATTTTATCCCCACCTGCTGCCAAAATGCAATCCCAAACTTGGATATTCCCTCCGTCATGCTTTATGCTAGTGTGTAAACATGGTTCCAACAACGATTCACCAGGGCGTCGTCTAACATACTGACATCTGTTCGTTCCAGGTAATTGATATTTAGATTCGTCAGTCCATAGTACTTGTTGCCACTCATTATATCCCCAAGTTTCGTGGTCTCTGAGATATTTTAATCGTTTCAAGTACCAGATGTTCGCGCAAAATCTTACGATTTCTTAAAGAACTAACTGTTAAAAACTGTGCATCAGCTTTACTGAGCTTTTTTTGGACGTCCACTCCTTGATCTAACACTTACACTGCCGGTCAGTCATTCTGTCACTATCTTTGATATTTTCACTTGACTATAACCCTCTTGGTGTAAAACAATAATTTTATTCTGTCTAGTAATGCTATTCTAGGCATTTTCTATCTACTATAACAATTTACTGGTCACAATTTCTTCTTAAAATAAAAATTTCACTCGTAGGCGCGTTTTTTAAGAATCTAAATAAATTCTATTGTGGAACCGCTCTGTATCGTTTCTACCACTGAATCAAAAAATAAAATCTCATACATAAATAACTCACCCTTGTGGTGCAATAAAATTTATTACTTTAATCCTCTTATCAGGCTGTCGATCTCACCCCTACGCGGAAGTATAATGTTATAAATTTCCAGTGATTATTTCTACCAATAAGTGAATCGTTCTTGGAAAGATGTAATAAGTATTATAAATTAATTTAACCAAATAATTATTAGTAGAAACGTTATAGTAAATAAGTCTTGGAAAATATTGTTAGGTGCTTCTTTCTTTTGCACAGTACTGTATACATGAAAAATAAAAAATAATTATTGTAGTAGTGATTACTTAAACACTCGTATAATGATTTAAACACTACTAAGTGGCGACGAAAATATATAATAAAATAATACCAATGAGAATAGATATATGAGAAAAACACGTGGAAAAAATGGCGACTGATGTAGTTTAATCCTAACATCCATGATTGAGTAGTTCATATAGGCCGTTTATTGCAAATAAGATAAAAGATAGTCACAGAGAACAGGCAATTTTACTAAATTGATTATTTCAAGAAACATAAAATTTATGTATTCTAACACAACGGATAAGAGCAGCTACGATAATTTAGAAAGGAATTTAAATAAATATTATGGTGGAAAACCGATAATTTTTGTGGAAAGAAGTTTTACGCTACAGTAAAATCATTTAACGAATATGTGTAAGAGTAAATCTTAAGTTGTAAAACATGTATACAAAGTAAAAGTGTTAAATAATTGTAGTATTGGTTAGGTAAACAAACGTAGAAATATAAAACAATGTACTTTATAATCTGCATAAGGAGGCTTGCCTTATTTGCGATGTACATCAATGACAACTATTTTTAATTATTTTATATCACATACAGTACTTTAAGTTCGTAGTGACAACATTGTGTTCACAATGAATGCAAAATAATAAAAAAACGTGAACTGAAACGTTGAGGTTGTGGAAAAAAGAGTTTTCTTCTTTCTCACTTTCATATTTTCGACTCTAAAATTATGTTTTTTTATATCCAAATGTATACATTTAAATAATTGTAAACTTTCAACATAAATACTAGGTCATTTCTAGTTCGTTTGTTTCCTTTAAGAAGCTTACTCTGAAGTCTAAAATACTTTCAATAATAAATATCCATCCGGATTAACTTCAAAACCTGTCAATACTGAAAAGCAATATTCAATTTCGAATAACGCCTATAAATTTCTATAGTAGAAGTACACAATACACAAAATTTATATTTTATTTTATGGGTTAAAAATATTACCGACAATTTTTATGTCTTAATTGGTAATGTCAGATAATTGCCAGTTTGTAACACAAAAATTAGTTTTAAGAAAATTATATGGAACGTTAGAATTTTCGTATCTTTAATGTGTTTCAGTGAATGACTATTATCCACACGGACGTCCTAACTCACTTCTACCTTGACATGCTTCGTCACGAGCTATTTTAATTAACCTGTTGTTTGCTCTGGTGAAATGATCGTTTCACTTATTACTTTGGCGTTTCACGAAACATACATCTATTGCCTCGCATCGATCTCTAACGATCCGCTTCCTCAGTACTGTTGCTCTCAAATTACCGGTCATCGTTCGTATGATATTCGTTTCCGTTATGCATATTAGTTGTTTTGATTTCTTTAATTTAGATCGTACTTCTACAACGTTAACTTAAAACGAGGGACTAAATATATTGGAAGGTTGGATTTTAAACTTAAAACGTTCTTATTAAAAGTATGCGATTCAAAAGAAGACATATTTTTTTAAATAATTTTTACTGAAATTCTATCTCTATAATTTTAGCTCTATTATTCGCTGTTTCTGTTATTTCAAAAATTGGAACGATTATATAATTTGTAACAAATTTCAACATTGTTTGATGCATAAAACACTTGGCAAAAGAAATATTTAAAAAAATACTGCTCGAAAATAGTTAAATCATGGTAGGAACAATCACGTTTCTTAATAGGTAAGTGTAGAGTTAAAATGGGGCGTGCTTTAAGTGTGCAAATAACATTCATCTACGAAACACCAGGACCTTGGTGAATTTATATATAAACTGGCCCGGTGCCAATATGAATCGTTTTACTCTGACTCACCCATTTCGAAGCGGCCAATAAACCGATTTTCTCGAAAATTTCGCGAACATTTCGGATGCTTCCAGTCTGTATCGATTAATCACCCTTCTCGATTGACTAAAAATGTATTAACACTAAATTGGATACCTTCGTGTTCATTCTGTCCAAGTTTGGGCTTGATGTCACACTGTTCAATTTGTGAAACGACATAATTACACTTCTGAAACATTCTGACGTTGTACTGATCTGCCAAACTGTCATTTGACATCTGACAGATAAAACCACCATCATATATTATTTTTTAGTCTAACTCAAATAATGTTGAAGTTAATTTATTTAAGTTAAAAATAGTCTCTAATTATTAAAGAAAAAAATTAAGAAGCCTTACTCAACAACAGATAGAGGCTGTTGATATAATAAATATAAAATAGCAACATATTAAAAGAGCAAGCCCTACAGATTTTCATCTTGAGTTGTTAAAAAATGCAGTTATGCATCTAATTATTGTTTCATAAAGTGGCACTGCGAAGTATACGAGGTATGGCAATTAAGTATCGAGACTGTGCTCCTTTCATCGCGCAGTCGCATCAGACGAAGCTGAATATTTGTATAATGTAATTGGAACGTCATTGACCTTGATACTTTCCAAACAACAACCTGTAGTTTCGTCTCTCTGTCTGCTTCAGTTTACCTTCGAGTTTTAATTGTAGAAGACACTGTACTCAGTAATGCCGTGATAATAGTTGACATAAAAATCGATCAGCGAATTAACCTGAAATTTCTTGTCAAATTAAAAACGTCGCCAACAGAATAATATTTACAAATGTTAAAGGAGGTGTTTGGTGATAATGTTATGTCACGTATGCAAGTTTTTGACTAGCACAAACAGTTTTCTGAAGGTGAGGAACAGGTCGAAGATGAACGTCCTGGTCAACTACAAAAACTGACTACAAAAACTGAAGGGACCTTTCAGAATTAATGAAAGTGTGTGAAAAAACCAACGTCTGAGCATTCGGATGTTTGCTGATATGGTAAACATTAGGAAAGATATAGTAAGATACATTTTGCATGAGGAATTAAACATGACGAAAGTGTGTGCAAAAATAGTGCCGAAAAACCTCACTCAAGAACAAAAATACAATCGGATGAACATTTACTCTGACATGGACCGCCCCACAGAAGAACAAAACTTGCTCACAAAAATCATGAAACTTAGATTTTCCAGTATAACCCAGAAAAAAGGCACGAATGAGCAAGTGGAATTTAAAGGCAATAGTGAATGTTTTTTTTTCGATATCAAAAGTGTTATTATGACTGCATGAGAGTCAAACCGTCAATCAGAAATATAATACTACAAAGAAGTCTTGATCAATTTGAGGGAAAGACTAAGGAAGAAAAGACCAGATTTGTGGAAGAACGATTCGTGGATTTTGCACCAGGACAACGCACCAGCTCGCAAAAGCCCTATCGATGAAGTGGTTTTTAGCGAACAAGCGCATTGCTGTACTTGATCATCCTCCGTAGTAGCCAGATCTCGCACCATGTGACTTCCACCTGCCCCCAAAAGTGAAAAGTGCATTAAATGGAACACAGTTTCAGTTTGTTGAACAAGTAAAAGCAAAAACGTTGTTCAAGAGGATGACAACTGATGAACTACAGCATTGTTTTGAACAATGGAAGGCACGTATACAGCGGTGTATAGATATGAGAGGAGAGTATGTTGAAGGGTATAAAAGTTAAATATAAGTTTATTTGTTATAAATAACATTTCTCGCACTAGTCTCGTTATTTAATTGCCACATATTCCACTTAAAGAAAATATGGTGATCAGATTCCTTACTGGAAAATGTCATTTGATCTAATATGCTTGTTTTTCTTAAAGGTAGGTTTGGAGCAACCCTTGTACTTGTGCTACGAACCGTAAATAAATGATGATCAAGAGATTCGATTTTCAGTAAACATGTTCAATATGACTATCACATTATTTATATTAATCACTGAACAAATTTGCGAATAATCACAGATAACCACATAATAATTATTATGTTTTATATTTTATTCTATTTTTAATTAATTATGACAGGCGAATACGTATACGTATTTATTTTGTTTTATGACATCAATCGTTTTGCACGACCATTTTTACAAATACTATATAATTTCATTCCTTGTTGCTCCATAATTTTCCTTTCGTTGTTAATTATATGCGCCAAATTCCAACCTGTTATGTTCAGTGATTCAGTAACTTCAGTGACGACTGGTTATGCATGTTACTTATGTTAAAAATATGAATACTTTACTTTGTCACTTAAAATTAACTTCTTAAAATACTTTCTAAATTGGAATTTCCACAACGTGATATGTGTAAATATTAACTTGACTAATTTTTTTTTATTTCATTAGTATTCATCTTTTAGGTGACACTCTTGAGATATCTCATTTATTTAAAATGTATTTCAGTCACCTAATGTGATGATAAAATGCATGTACGTTAAATAAATACAGAAAAGCTATATTGGCATAGTTATAATTTTTAATGATATAAACTTCTACAAGCAATTCATAGTACTTATAGTTAGCAGTACTTATAGTTACGTCCAAAACAATAGCAGGATACGATATTTTTTTAAATAATTTCTGTATCAAATTTGCTTATTATATTATAATATTGGGTTTTTCAATGAGGAAATAAAAATTTTCTATTTAAATAAAACAGAAAAATTGAGATATTGGGCTGGTATTTATTCCAGGTGCAGTGCACATAAAAAGAAATCCAACGGCATCGCACGATGCGAGATGGCCACTCGATCGGACCATTTCTCGAGATTACACAGTTACCGAACTTCCCCTTCAATAGATCAATTGTTTGACCAGTTGTGTCACATGTAGCACCATCTTGTTGGAACCACATATCACTGATGTCAACTCCATCCAATTCTGGCCAAAAATAGCCTTCCATCATGGCACGATAGCGAACTTCATTGGCCGTAAAATGGCGATCATTTTCATCGACTAAAAAGTATGGTCCAATTTTTGATAAAGTTCAGGCTTTTCTTCAAACTTTAGCAGTGCCCAATCGGAGATGTTTCAACGCTTCAAAAGATCAAAAGACTTCAGTTACTGAGATAAATTGATTTTGTAAGGGTGTAAACGAAGATCTTTAAGCAAAATATGCCACAATGTAGTTTGAGAGATTTCCAATTCCTGTGAACGGCGTGGAATCTAATGATTTGGTTCATTTTGAACTGAAACACTTATGACTGCGATATTTTCGATACTTCGACCGGTGCGTTGCCTCACTGGCACAGGAACATCCAAAAGTGAATATTTGGATTCGAATTTATCCACTATTGGCGCACGCAGAGCCTGTCTAGTGGGACGATTATTACAACCGAAAATTAGAGAAAGCGCTTTTAAAGTGGTAACCACCGACTCAGAATTACTTTAGTAATTTTTAATAATTTCCAAACGTTGTTCGTTCGTAAACTTCACCATGATAAAAATGTTAATCTTAACCGACGTTTTGACGTTGACAGATCATTCGTGTTAAAAGACAAAATTGTTACATCCTATTGGGAAACCTATTGTATATAGCGACAAATAATAACGGTTGGTGAAACTTGAATACACTATTGTGCATCCTAAATGAAGCAGCAGTAGAAACAAAGGACTGATACTGACAATTGCTCCGAACGGCAAAAACCGTACAGTCGACTGGTAATGGCTCTCTGCTGTCCTTTGGGATTGCAGCGAGATTCTCCCTATCAATTATCTTCGAAAATATAAAACGATGACAGGTGATTATTATGCATCCTTTTTAGATTAACTGCACTATGCAATATAACGCAAAAGGTCCCACTCAAAAAAACAACTCTAGGCTCACTAATTATTAATGAATCTTCGTAATAAACCAAAATATTACGAGAAAACTAAGGTAGTCGGTGGTATAACTGATTCAAATGAAAAGTTATAAAAATATACATTAATTTCTTAATTAATGTTTTCTTTATATATACATTTACCATTTTGGAGATCGAAAGTATACACTACCGTCCATAAGTTTAATCGCACTACAGATAATTTTAATTGCATAAGGAAATAAAATATTTAAGTTAATATATTGAAATTTTATCTAAACTAAAATCATTTTACTTATTTACACGTTATTTAACTGAAGTATTTTGTATAAACGAATGAACGTCTTATTTTCTATTTCAAGATATAATATTCAGGTAAGAAATATAATGAGGGTGTCATGGCGATTATCAATTACTCGGAACTGTTTATTGTATGGTTTATTAGGTGGACGTAATAGCCAGTCTTTACCTGGTATTTGTGCACTTGTAAGGATATATTTTATGTGTATTACTCAATGAATACTCAGTATTCAGGTTGTTAATGAAATGTCAGTAAATGCTATAGAGTAAGAGTATTTTTTCTAATTGTATTTAAGACATGGCAATGACAAAGCAACTAATTCTTCAACAAAGGGCAAGAATTATTGCTTTGCACAAAACAAAGCTTTCTAATAGAGTAATCGCCCGAAAACTAAATGTTTCCGAGTATTGTGTTCGTCAAACTACAGAAACTGGCCAACTCGGAACCAGGAACGCAGTGGACGGCCGAGGATAACTACTAAAAGAGAAGATGAATATCTGAAATTAATGTCCCAGAAAAAGCAGCACAATATAACGTACACCACGAAGCCACGGTTAGCGTAATATATAATAACAACCAAACATCGTTTACTTGAAGCTGGACTTAGAGGTCGAGTAGCAGTAAAAAAACATGTCTGTCTGCACAACATAAACAGAAAAGATTGGCCTAGGCGAGAACACACAGGTACTAGACTGTCGAGGAATGGAAACAAGTCTTATGTACAAATAAATCTCAATTTGAAATTTTTGGAAATAAACGCAGTACTTTTGTTCGTCGTCGTGTCGGGGAGAGAATGTTAGATGAATGTATGGTTAAAACAGTGAAACATGGTGGTAGAAGTGTGATGGTTTGGGGTTGCTCTGGAGGTGGGCACATCGGAAAATTGGTGCAAATCACAGAAATAATGACAACAGAAGTCTATTTGGGTATATTGTAAGAGCATGCTCCGGGGTTTGTTTATCAGCAAGATAACGATCCCAAACGCACAGCAAAGATTGTAAAAAGGTTTTTCGCCGACCAAACGGAAAGAAGAATATTTACATTAATGACATGGCCACCCCAAAATCCGGACTGCAATCCGATAGAGCTGATATGAGAATGTTTGAATCGTGAAGTGCCTAAAATACCGCCTACTAGCGACAGATCTTTTGGAGTAAGTTGCGGAATGCATGGAACTCTATCAATGAGGAATATCTCGACCGACTAGTTGAACGATTGCCACGTGTTTGCAAATCCGTGATCGTAGCTAGGGGTGGTTACTTCGACGAAAGTAAAATTTAAGCTAACTCATTATAATATTACTTAGATTAATAATGTCAATTGCTTGAATTGTATATTAATTTAGTATTTTATAAATAAATTTGCCACGAAAATAAACAGTCTCTTTAATATCATTGCGCAATTAAAAGTATCTGTAGTGTGATTAAACTTATGGACGGTAGTGTATGTAGGTCAGTTTCTAAAAATAGTTTATTAAGCAATGTCGATTTTTTAAACTTTCAATAAAATCTAAATTTATGAAATAATAAGGTTACATTTTATCTCGAAATCAAATGCTAAATTATAATTAATATATAAAAAATAATTAAATCAAAATAATAGATACAGTATTCCCACAAATAAGTTTGCTAAATATCATTTACGTAAAACTTAATAATTTCATTTGACATTTCACAGTATGTATATTACAGAAATACATACACAATCTTTAAACCGGTCTTGCATAATTGCTATCTAACCTCTCCTGTTCTTTTAAACTTTGCAAATAACCTTTGAAAATATTTACTCTGCTATTAATACAATATTCTTTCCTTCAAAGTAAATATCCGCCGAACGCCATGTCCAAGTCACAACCAAAATTCGTAAATAAAAAAAGTATTGCGGCGTTGATAGGTTTACCGATGTTATTTAAAAAATTAATAAGCTCATAAAGACATTTTTACTGATATTACCTTGTATACATAAACTGTTTTATAATGAATACACCGTAATAGTGTTTATTTATATACACGTTAATGACAAAAAATAGAATATTTAGAAAGTAACATTGTTATGGGCAATTCTTTGTATAAAATGTCCTTGTTTTTAATAGTTCACTGGATGCTTGAAATGAAGTAAATGTTAAAAGTGACATCTATCAAGAAAAACATTTATTTTCGTTATTGAAAAAAATTTGTTAAATCGTAGAATACATTCCGCGTTTTTTTTGGAATAAAAATAAATACAAACTTGCTCTAATCAGACATTTATTTAATTAAATATTGCCAAGAATTTCTATTTTTGGCAAACCTCAGGCAACACGTTTGCAAAAATTTATATTTGAAGAAGTCGTTTAGGTATTTCAAATGTCATCATCATTTTAAATCGACAGGAACAGGTTAATAATTTAATGATGTCAGATCCGGCAAATATGGTGCGTGTTACATAAATCCCTACTGAAAACCTATCAAATTTGTCAAACTGGGCTTCGTCACCGAAGCATCTTGGCGAAGAAACACTCCCTTCCTTCTTGACAATTTCAACCGCTTTGGCAGTAATATCTGTATTATTTTGTTCATCTGAATATAAAACTTATTCGGATCGTTGGTATGATGATCTAGAAATAGCATGTACAACAGTAGATTTTCCCAATTCCATATAAAAATTTTTCTATCTAAAAATGTCAGGACACGAACATGCTTTAACGAACACATACATCGACTGTGGTGTTCAAAAACTCCGCGACCGCTTCCAGAAATTGTATATTAAAGAACGGTAATATAAGTAATGTTAAATAAGTCTCCATATCGGGAAGACTGTATAGGTGTGATTATAAATAAAATAGATAATATTACAAATCATATATACATATTCTAACATAGGAAAACGATTAAAAAAGTTATTTACACCCATTGCAGTTAACAATTCACCTTTGCGAAGCATCTTTGCGTCACTGATATGGCGCAAACTATCGGCAATGCCTCCATTGGTTCCTATCGCTGATTAGCCAGAAGGTTGTTCAACCTTAGTTATAAGACAGGTCCATATCGGACAAGCCCAACCTTGCGACACAACGAACAAAAGGAGGCGAGTTCTAGTGAAATAAGCAAAAAGTGTCTTATAGCCCCAGTTCTTTGTTACTTTTTCCACCTTACCTTTTTTTTTACATAAACAATAACAATTTTAGGAATTTTGACAGTGGTTGGCAATACACTGTGATAATTAAAGTCAATTTAAAATTTGAATTTGTCAATTTTCTATTAAATATTTTCTTTATATTTAATTTGATAGAAAATTAACAAATATTTTTCATAAACCCTATTTAAAATTAGAAAAAAAATTAAACCAATTATTCACTTCGCATTTTTTTATGTCTGAATTTGAAGATATTTCAGTTAACCCCTCTTAAAAACTACATTGCATTAGATTAAAACAGTATATTATATGTACCTATATATGCACCATTTTCAATAATTTAATAGCATTATAACAGCAAACAGGAAGATAGTATATTGAAATATAAGTTTCATAACAGACAGTTTTGCACAGGTGTTCATAATTAGACGACAAGCCGCTTGCCGCCGCGTTTTACAAAGGACAAGAGCGCAAAATGTCTTATGAAATATTTATTTTACATCATTTTTACTATTCGTGTTTTTACCTGTTCAAAAAGCTTAAGAAAATAGACACATTGAATTTGAAAATTTTTAATTTTTTTTCGACATTGGTTACGCTACACTGACTTTTAACTTTTTGTAGGTTTGAAATCGTATTGTGATCATTAAGTTTAAAATTTGTATTAACTTTAATAATATTTTTTTTCAAATAATCATTAATATTAGCCTAAAAATTAAATGCGCACTTCTGGAGTAATTTTTACTTAGCATTTTTTCAGTGATAAATGAAATGTTTATTATATTATCAATTTCAAAAAAGAATAAATTGTAACGTTAAAAAGACTTTTTATATCAAAACTTTCATAAAAGGCATTTTATAAAATCAAAATAGAAAAGTACAAGGTGATTCAAATAGCTGAACATTGATTTCAACATATTTTCTGAATTATGTTGTATTTGAATTTTGCACATTACATTTGATTATATATACGTTAAAGTTTATGAATGTAGAATGTGCCCCCATTTGGTTGCACGGATAATATCTAGACTGTAGCTGAATTCAGTCCACACTCTCTAAAGAATATGTTGCGTCACGAGTTCACTGATACGATTCCCTAAATCATTGAAATTTGTGAAAACAGGCAGTACGCAAACTGCATCTTTCACAAATTCCTACAGGAGAAAATCGCAAGATGTAACTCCAGAACATTCTGCCAGGTCTTCATTCCCCATGCGACTTCATTCAAGAAACGTCAAAAATTCAGATGCCAATGGGGTTAAGTTTTGTCCTTTCGTCCTGCTGGAAAATGTAATCTTCTGAATATTTCTTCATTTGAGCAATAAACTACTTTTGCAGCATTTTAAGATAAGTTAGTCCAGCAATTTTTCATTAAAAAAAGAAGGCCCGTACACCTTCGTGATTTATTCCAACGCCAAATGCTCTTGCTCACTGGAGGTTCACCTTGCGCCCTAATGCACGTTGCGCTGTAGTCGCAGACTGACTTTTACTGAACTCATGAATGCCAAAAATCTTATATTACATAGTAGCCATCTCTCTTACAACCGACGCTACTGTGCGACGTCGGAGTACTCAAGCAATAGTATTCCAGTCTTTGCAACAAATGTAGCCAAGTGAAGTTGCTTGCATTTTTTTTGAATCAGCTGTTCGACAATCAAATTTAAAACTTTTCGGCTTTGTTATTGCCATTCGTAATTAGACAACTAAGGCAAGAATTAAGGTAACAATGAGATTCAGATTGTTCAGTGAGGTAGCACACAAATAGTCTCTAACGAGTTTCAGCGCTTTTGACCGAACCGACAGTTGTATGTTTTATGTTAAACCTATCGCTTTGTTCATATTACTGAAAGAAAAGACTAAGGCATATCCAAAATGGACTAAGAAATTAAACAAACAATTATAAATAAATATTCTTAATTTCTTTGAGATATTTCGATGGAAAAAGTTTATGCAACATCTCCAGCCAATGAATAAGAAGTAATAAATAGAAATAACGCCACAATACAATTACTTATCCCATATATGTTGCAACGCGTTCTAAATTAAATTCCACAAAGGCTACAGCTGTCTTCAAACCAAAGGTTACCTACCAGTTTCAGCATTTATATTAATTATCATTGCTATTGTTATTTTCATTAGACTTAATAAAGCTCGTATTTTGTCATATCATTCGTACTGATTTATTGATGGTTTTATATCATGTTGCCAAATCTACACTTCTTTCAAGCAATTCGTATGGCTTAACTAACGACAATACAATATTTCTGCATTAAGAATTGTCGACTCAGAATTAATCATAGAATCGCCCTACCTGAATTTCCTTCTCTGTGAATTTCTGACCAGCCTGTATATCTTAAATACGGTGTAAATTTTTAATGAATGTACTTCTAACGTGCTGCCCGTATTAAGTAAAAGCCATTCTTAATAATTTCTATAATTTATCAGAAATCGATTTAGACAATCATCTTAGTGAAGTATGTATGTGTCACGTAAATGTATGCGTTTGTCAGTAATATATACATTTAATGACTAATTTAGAGCACTTCATAGCAGTTCATGCATGCATGTTTACATTAATGACTTAATATATAGAATCAATAAGATATAAACAGTTTACTTGTGCATAAACAGTTATATCTAATTCAAGGAGACTGAACTATTTCAGAATCTCATTGAGAAACTCAAAATATATAATTTTGTCTACATAATTTTTTAATTTATATAAGATTTCGTATTTTTAAATAGTTTTAAAAATATTCAACGGCCTTACGTTAAAAATAACATTTTATATACGAAAATAATCATATTTACAAGTCAGTATATTTTGCCTTACATACGAGGGTGGTCCTATAAGTACCCAGCCTGACCTAGAGATGGCGGTAATTGTTTGAAAAATATCATTGTATTAGAAAGTACACAATCTATAAAGCATATGTTTCAAGTTTGAAGACGTCACGTTGTTTAGTATTTGTTTGGCAGCAATCAATAGTGAACGTTTTCAATGAATTTGTAAAAATGGAGAAAACTGGTCATCGTTACGTGATACAATACTTTTATTTGAAAGGTCTAAGCCTAACCGATATAAAAGCTGAATTTGATTGTACTCTAGGTGAGTCTGCTCCTTCGTTTACAATAGTGAAACATTGGGTAGCGGAGTTTAAATGAGGCCATACGAGCTGCCAAGACGAGCATCGCAGTGGTCGACCAAATGAGGTGACGACCCCAGAAATGGTGAAAAAAATCCACAAAGCGGTACTGGATGATCGTCGACTGAAAGTGCGCGAGCTAGCAGACATAGTAGGTATTTCGAAAAGTGCGGTACATCGCATACTGTCTGAAAATTTAGACATGAGAAAACTGTGTGCAAGATGAGTGCCGCGTTTGCTCACGCTCGAGCAAAAACAGTGTCGTGAAGATGTTTCAATTGACTGTTTAGCGAAGTTTCACAGCAACAAAACAGAATTTTTGCGCCGTTTCATAACCATGAATGAAACATGGGTCCATCACTTCACACCCGAGACAAAAGAACAATCAAAACAATGGACTCAAAAGGCGAGTATTGTGCGAACTTAATGCAACGTTTGAGCGAAGAAATCAAGCAAAAACGGTCGCATTTGGCTAAGAAGAAAGTGTTGTTTCATCAAGACAATACACCAGCTCACAAATCCGTTACTCGATGGTCAAAATTAATGAATTAAAGTTTGAATTGCTCTCTCATGCACCCTATTCTCCAGATTTAGCCCCCTCGGATTATTTTCTGTCCCCAAACTTGAAAAAATGGCTTAGTATTCAAAGATTTTCCAACGAAGAAGTGATGTCGGCAGTTAATGGCTATTTTGAGGAGCAAGACAATTCTTTTGCTACGTAGACTTCCGCGGTCGTGGCCCATGCTATCTGCTTCTGGGTTTCCGGGCTGGAACCGCGTCACTAGTATATACAGCAGATATACTAGTGACGCGGTTCCAGCCCGGAAACCCAGAAGCAGATAGCAAAGACAATTCTTATTATAAAAAGGGTATCGAAGTTATTAAACATCGCTGGGAAAAATGTGTAGAGCTGAAAGGAGATTACGTTGAAAAATAAATATATTTCTTTCCAAAATTTTTGTGTTTTCTTTGTTGGGTCGAGTACTTCTGGGATCACCCTCGTATCTATGAATATATGCTTCGCAATTTTAACTATGATAGGAAAATGCTGTTAGAAAACACTGCTGTAAAGTATAATACATTTACTTGGATATTTTACTGTTTAACTTGCTGTGTGAAGCAAGTACGTGACTTAACTTTAATGATTAAAACCGCATATTTTACATTTGCAGCAACGTTTCTTACTTAAGTATAAATTGTTACTCCAATGTTAGAAATTACGCATTGAATTCACGTAGATAGAGTAATTTACATGAAAGGGAAAGTCAATTAGTTGTAATATTATTAAAAGTTCAGTGGTTCTAAATAATGCTTCTTTTTAGATTACAATTATTTAAATGCTTTTAGTAAGCATATTAATAAAATGTTTTATGCTTTTTAGAAGTAAATATTCATGTAAACCTAAGTAGTAGTATAACTTTTTGCAAAAATGGATGCTTTAAATGTGAACAAAAGTACGACATTAAAAGTAATATTAAGAAATGCTACTATTGGTATATTAAAATTACACTTTCGAAGTTAAAAATATAAGCTGCTCGCGTCCTAAAAATATTAAGAGCTTATGGAGTATTGTTCTTTTTTACGAAGTAGTCGTATTCACTACTGATATCCTTCTGAGATGAATGAATTAAGCTAAAGTTAATAGTTATTTATCCTATTTGTTTTGTATTCCCGCGCTGTTCATAAAGTGAGTTACAGTAATGTGAAAAATAACCCCAACATCAGACGTGTCACTATAAATCAGGCAATATTTATTGAACGGGCAATTAGTTCGGGTTTTCCATCTCTTTACCTGACAAGTATTATTACTAAGAATTACTATGTAGCAGCTGTACGATTCTTAACACTATAAATATATACATAGTTACCGTTTGCTAATGAAGGTGTCAACATTTATGAAGTTATCCCATGAAGAAAAGAAAGAAGAAAATTTTTCGACGTTCGAAATTAGTAAGAAAGTAAAGTATAGTGCATCAACTGTGAATGATTTATTAAAAAAGTATAGGGAAATTGGTTCGATAACGTGAAAAATTGGTTGTGGTAGAAAACGTATTACATCTACAAGAAAAAAAATTTTTTAACGAATGTATGTATATGAAAAACGACATTTAAGTAATCGGAACTTCGTGGTGAATGAAGTCAAGCTACTGGTGATAATGTGACTGCTTTTCCAGTTCGCAGAAGATTAGTTGCAGTTGGCTAAATGCGCGTAGACCTAGGAAGAAGCCGCTTCTTAACAAGAAATGAGATATTCTCGGCTTAATGGGCAAAAGAGCATTTAGATTGAAGTATAGAACAGTAGGAAAATATCATAGTTTCCCATTAATCAAAATTTGATTTAAACGACTCCGACAGCATTCAGTACATTGGCAGAAGATCGGGTGAGGCACTTAAATGTTAAATATCTCATAAGTAAATCCACTACATGTCATCTAAGATACTTGAAAAGCAGACGACTATAGAAAAATTCCTAACGAACATTTATTATGTTTATCCCGCTATCGTTGTCCATACTTTCTTCATCTTAGCTTTCGATCTGGAACCGCATCTTCGATCATTCTAGAATTGACGTTTCATTGAGATTTAATCTCAGTACAACAACGAAAGTGGTAACAGCAGTTAAGCCCTGAAGATGTCCCATACAAATCCTAGAATCATTTGTGTCGTTTACGGAGAAAACGTAATTAAGGAGAGTACATCACGGAAACAGTTTTTTCAATTTGAAAGGGACCATTTTCACATTAACAATACTCAACGTTCTGGAAGATCATCGGACTTTGGAGAGGATCGTTTCAACGCCTTAATTCGTGATGATCTACGCCAATCGGCTCGTGAATTGACTATTATAGTGGTTTATAACCAATCGACTATAATTAAAGAATTAATCAATTTTTAGTTTTGTGAAAACGCTTTGAACTTATGAACTAATAATTTTGTACAAAGATTTTACATCAAAGTGGATATGGCAATAGAGAACGATTCCACCATAAGCTCTATACTTCCGTGGATTGCGAATAGGCAATAGCTTATATAGGATACTTATAAACATTAAAATTAATATTGAATGGATGGCTAGGTTAATATTTATTATTAATATCCTTTCTCAACATTTCTACATAGATACCCAATAAATTTGTTTGTTCTGGTACCGCGAGCCAAATATATATATCCCGATTTAACAACATGGAACTCTACAACTTTCCCTTCATGGAATAATGGCCTGTATTTCTTATTATGCAGACTGTAATTGTATAACATTACAATTAAAAATAAAAAGGAATGACTAATAGTGTATTACCTACATACATGACATTGTAAATTTTAGACTTTTGTTAAAGTATTTTCTTATAGTTTTGCTATAAACAGGTTATAAAATTAAAGAGAAAATAAAATAAACGTGTGTTACAATTGCATTTTATTTATTTAGAATGCATAATTTTTATAGTCTTTACGATTTTTTGATAGCAGGATTATTATAGTCATCTAAAATAGCTACTAGAGCTTTTGTGAATTATTTATTGTTCAATATGATTTACTATTTTCCACGTTTCAAGTAATAAACATTTTATAGGATTTCAAAATATATAGTATTATAATCTCAGAGAATAACGTGAAAAATGCAACAATGTGTAATTTATGTAATGTTATTTGCAGTTTACTATAAGTAAAATATAATAGAAATATATCAAAGTATTTATTACTTAATTTCATAATAATAGTCTCACCCAATAGGCAACACGTAATAATAAGATTTATATTATATTAATTAAATGTATAAAATAAAAAAATTAAAGAAGTAAATAAACCAAGTAGAAAAGGCGAAACCATAAAAAAAAACAATATTCACAAAAAAAAATACAAAAAATAGCTTAGTGCCAAAATTAAAACTGCGTCTGTGGGTATCATTAAAGAATGTCATCTTGTCGTTTGTTGCCTATCACCGAAAGTGTGTATATCAGAACCCGTTTCATCACATTAGTCTTCGCAAATGGAACCACAGAGGTACAGGCATCCCAGGAATTGTTCCAAAGAACAAAAAAGACATTCCATTAAGTATGAAGAACTAATCAATTATGTAAAAGAATCTTCAAGAAAAAGCATCTTTTCGGGCACTGATATCTAGACGTTTGTAAAAAGAAATTTACGAAATCTTCGAAGGATACGGTGTAAGGTCAAAAAATTTCAAAACAAAGAATACTGTAACAAGGCGGTATATTCTAATTTACTTATAACGCAATCAAAGCTTTATTGCAATATTTTTTAAAAAGACTTCGAAACAAACATTAGTAATATGTGATTTAAAGCACCTGTCTATTACTCGAATATCATCAATATACAAGGGGAACTATAAAAGTTTTGTATCTAATAATGATACAAAACGATCTGCAATTTCTTTGTTAATTTTATATTACAACGTAATTTCCCTTAAAAGTATTTGTACATGTTCTACAACGACTTTATTCCATTGGAAAGAATTATTTCTATTGTTCTTAAAGATACACATCAATCCCCTCTTTCAATTGGTTATCTGGAAAATGATGTCATCTGAGATGCATTTTCAAATTTATAAATAAAAAGAAGGCAGGCGGAGGGAGCCATATTCAGACTATATTGTGGTTGGTCCAACTCAAAGGTACACTCACGGAGAATGAGTTCGACTTTGGCTAGCTTGCAAACCTCGTCCATTGTCATGAAAAACAACTTCTTGATATAAACCGTGATTCAAACCTGGAGGTTTTCTATCAATAGCCGCACGCAATTTTATTAATGTAGTTCTCTTTGGCATATATTCGATAAATATAACTCTTGCTGGGTCCCAAAGGACATGGTCATGAGCTTACCAGCGAAAGTTGTGAATGTGTCTTTTTGTGGAAGCAGAGAATCTTTATCAGACCATTGCATGAAAGAAGCTTTGAGAACTATTGTTTCAACCTTCACTTAAATAAAGCTTTTCATTCTTGGGTGATTTTCAATGGATTCACAAACTCATCGAATCTATTTTTATGATTATTTCACTTTAAAATATAGCAGAACATTGTCCCCAGACATTGTAAATATTTGTTCGTGAATAATTTTAGAAAAACCATCGAAAATTTGATGACCCTTCAATATTCTAATTTCACAAAATTTATTTTTTGTTGTGAAATACTTTATAAAGCACAAAATAATGAACAAATTGAAGTAAAATTCGACAGGTTTTTAGAAAAATATTGTTACTATTGAGCGTTACTGGGCAAGCTACAATTAGTTGTCTCCATCATGATCAAACAAATTTCTTTCTAGTTCCTTTCGTAGTACAACTATACAAAAGGTAAAGGAGAACGGAGAGAATATGACTAACCACGCAACATTTCTCAATTTTATATTTAAATTTAGGCATTTTAATTTATTAGTTCTCGATGTAGGAAGGACCAAACTTGCAACTACGTATCTGAGAATAGAACAATTTTATAAACGAAACAAACAGCGAAGGACTCAAATTAGATCCTTGAGGGACACCGGGAGTAGAAATAAAATTATTAGAACGAAATTTATCCAGATTATGTTGAAGTTTAAATACGTCGTCTACAAATAAAATTTCGAAATTAATTTTCATATCAGCTGCGTGTAGTAATAATAATAATTTTATTTCTGGCCAACACAAAAAAAAATCCAAATAGGACAAAAAAAATTCTACGCTACTATATGAAAATACAAAATCATTAAATAATAAATCAGCATTTTCTGATGCTCTACACAAGATGCTAGTTCTCGAAGTAGGAAGAACCAAACTTGAAACTACGTTTCCAAGAATAGAACAATTTTATAAACGAAACAAATAGCAAAGGACTCAAATTAGATCGTTGAGGGACACCGGAAGTAGAAATAAAATTATTAGAACGAAATTCACGATATTTTAGGTAAGTTTTGAACTGACTCAAGTAAGATCGCAGGAGATTGATTGAAGTTCAAGTTCAGCAAGACCATATGAACAGAGTTCATAAGAATATCACGATCAATTAAGTCAACAGATTAGTTTGGTGCACTTACAAATGTAAAAGGCATATTTTCATAATTTAATCAGAATAATCACATGGGCATAAATAAACTAATATTATTAATAATATTACTAATTTGATCGATTGAATTAATCAAAAAGGTTTAATAAAATACCTTATCGCATCATTATTCGTATTCTGTATACCAAATAAACTCTGATAAACACTGATGTATTTTTAATATAAATAGGTACTCGACCCCAATATATTTTTCAATGGATATGCTAAGATTTGCAGCATAGTTGTTGTCCTCCCCTTAAATGGGTGTTTTTTGGAAAATAAATTGCTTACTAATATAATAATTATACTTATCATGTCGATGTGTATTAGGCTTTCAAAGGCTAAAATTTCCAGGTGCAACACTTTGATTAATTATCTGCTGATGGTGACAACTTAGTTGTAAAAATATTTATTGTGATGAATTTATATGTTATTAATTTATATAATAATAGTTCACACTAATGAATGTAATAATAGGTAATTAAATTATGCACCAATCTTCTATTATTATCCCAGAGTTTTACAACCAGATCCTCTAATGGAGTGAAGTCGGGGTCAAGACACATTATAGATTTTTCGAGGTTGCAGCAGAGGTCGAACCCGTTTACCAAGTTCACAATCTAGTGGTCCGCAACTAGAGCAACATAAGTATTTGTTTTAGTATCTTCAAGCTTGCACCTATTAAGTTAGTTAATGCATTTGTTTAAATTTACATTCGAGACTGCTTGAAATATCGAAAACGAAATCCCTTTTAATAAATACACCTTTCTCTATTACATTTTATTATTAATTTAACCGTGACATAGTTTTTAATGCAGATAGATATTGATATCTTCTGTCTTTTTGTTATTGTGTCCATTAATAATAATAATTTGAACAGCACTTAAAACAGCGAATCTATTTCAACCGAAATGATATTTATAATAATTATTATATTAATAAGCAATTTATTTTTCAAAAAGCATCCATTTAAGGAGAGGTCAACAACTACGCTGCAAACCTTAGCATATCTGAAATTGGAGGCAAGTATATACTTATATTAAAAATCAATTTCAAAATTTATTATTGAGGTTATAATTTCTGCTCAATCTCAATTAAAAGCATTATTTTTTACAATATCCTCCTACATCCATATCGCAAATATATTACGGAATTTTATAATTACAACTTATGGAACCTATAGACAATGTTATGTATTAATAACAATACAAAAGAATACTTAATTAAATTTGTTTGTATTTAAATAGGTGTGTATAATCAAGATCTTTATCGTAATGTCTTAATGTAAATTAAAGAAAGGTATTAAAATTAAACAAAAGACATACATATATTTTGACCTTAATACATATAAGAATGAAGCAGAGAAATGTTTTTTATTGACCTTATAGTAATTAATGTGCTTTTGCGTAATTAATAGCACCTAAGTGAACTTGAACAAATAGCCTTAAGCCATAAGAATAAATGCGCGTGCTCATATCCAAATTTGCAAGACAATTGATTAGATAAAATGGCAATGAATTCAACTTCGTTGCTAGTAAAATCAATTTTTCTTAATAGTAATATAACAATAATAATTTTGTTAGTCCAAAAAAACTTTTACAATAGGTATAAGACAAGTCAAAAGAAGAAGAATATAACATAATATTATAATAACAAATTGGATATAAGAGAAATCACAAGAACCACAATCTATCAAAGGAAAAGAGAAATAAACTAGAAAAGGGTAGAGAAACATACAAAACAAAATGATTTATACATTCAAATATTCATCTGTAGAATAGAAAGCAGTCTCTATTAAGTGCTGCTTCAATTTTTCCCCAAACAGTTTCAATCTAGTTACAGTTTTTACGTACTCAGGTGTAGCATTACAAAGTTTGATCCCTATGTACGAGGGTGGTCCCGTAAGTACGCGACTTGACCTAGAGATGGCGGTAGTTGTTTGAAAAATATCACTGTATTAGAAAGTTCACAATCTATAAACCATATTTTTCAAGTTTGAAGACGCCACAATGTTTAGTATTTGTTTGGCAACCATCAATAGTGAATGCTTTCAGTGATTTTGTAAAAATGGGGAAAATTGGTCATCGTTACGTGATACAGTACTTTTATTTGAAAGGCCTCAGCCCAACCGATATAACAGCTGAACTAGATTCTACTATGGATGAGTCTGCTTCATTTACAACAGTCAAATATTGGGTAACAGAGTTTAAACGAGGCCGTACGAGCTGCCAAGACGAGCATCATAGTGGTCGACCAAATGAGGTGACGACTCCAGAAATGGTGAAGAAAATCCACTAAGCGGTACTGGACGATCGTCGACTGACAGTGCGCGAACTAGCAGATATAGTAGGCATTTCAAAAAGTGCGGTACATCGCATTATCTGAAAATTTGAACATGAGAAAGCTGCGTTTGCTCACACTCGAGCAAAAACAGTGTCGTGAATTTTAATTGAGTGCTTAGCTAAGTTTTACAGCAACAAAGCAGAATTTTTACGCCGCTTCATAACCATGGATGAAACATGGGTCCTTCACTTCACACCTGAGACAAAAGAATAATCAAAACAATGGACTCACAAGGGAGAACCGGCTCCAAAGAAGGCGAAGACCACTTCATCTGCAGGCAAGGTCATGGCATCGGTTTTTTGGGATGCGCGTGGAATAATTTTCAATGACTATCTTGAAAAAGGAAAACTATCAATGGCAAGTATTATGCGAACTTGTTGCACCGTTTGAGAGAAGAAATCAAGCAAAAACGGCCGCATTTGGCTAAGACGAAAGTGTTATTTCATGAACTTGTTGCACCGTTTGAGAGAAGAAATCAAGCAAAAACGGCCGCATTTGGCTAAGACGAAAGTGTTATTTCATGAAGACAATGCACCAGCTCACAAATCGATTATTGCAATGGCCAAAATTAATGAATTAAAGTTTGAATTATTACTTCATGCACTCTATTCGCCAGATTTAGGACACTCGAAATATTTTCTGTTCCCAAACTTGAAAAGATGGCTGAGTAGCCAAAGATTTTCCAACTATGAAGAAGTGATGTCGACAGTTAATGGCTATTTTGGAGAGCAAGACAGTTCTTATTGTAAAAAAGGTATCGAACTTAGTGAACATCACTGGGAAAAGTGTATAGAGTTGAAAGGAGATTATGTTGCAAAATAAATATATTTCTTTCCAAAATTTTTGTGTTTTCTTTGTTGGGTCGGGTACTTTTGGGACCACCCCAAGCGGTTTTTTGACAGGTTTTTTTTTTACAAGACAAGCGTGATTTCCTAGTAAAGTAATTACTTCGCCAGTAATTTTTGTTGACTGTTTTTCTTCCATTTCATTTACCCCAAAAATTCGATTTTACTATATTATTCTTTTTTACATCATCTGCAGTTTTGCGTGACTTTGTTTGTATTTTAGGAAAACAAGCACATTGTATTCACCTTCACTTTTCACACGCTACTGATATTAAATGATTAAAAATGGAAATTTATGTAAGTTTAACTTGAGGACAAATTGCAACACCTGTTTTATCTATCCTGAAGATTATTTCTTTATATTTCGTAATCAAGTTCCGAGAACTACTAATATTTAATAGAATCGCATCCGGTTTCTTGTCTAAAATAGACGCTGAATAGAAAAGATAGTCATCTCGACGCAGAGTAGATACGTTTCGGTAGTTAATGACTTAACTATACGTCGGTTTACCTATTTCTACCATTCCAATCAAACATAAAAATAAGCATAAGGATTTCATACAGAGGAAGTTCAAATAGACATACATGTACTATGTAGTACAGATATATATCTAAAATTAAATTCGAAAATCGATTTTGACATAGCCAAATATGCCGCGTATAAACTTACTGAAAACGTAGTGGCTCTCTAGAAATTGCTTCGCCTACAATCTACCAATAAAATTTCGGACGCTATTGACGAAGATTTTTTATTTAACGATTAGTAATTTATTTTATGATGCGATGTTTAAAAATACTTCAGCTTATGTTATAGTGTTTAAAGGAAAGTCTCGTGCTGTTGTAATAAGTTGTCGAAAGATGGTTCACAATTTTATTTAAGGAACATTTCTCTTCCAGTGGGAGTTCAGATTCGCCGCATTCTATTTTAGTCCGACAGACATAATACTAATACCATTACACAGCAATGAGAATCTTAAATTTGGAATACTGACGCGCATTATGAATGTTGTTGTACTTACGCCAACATATTAACATTTAATACAATTAAAAACACTTTTAGAAGATTATAATATCGAATGAAACGTTTTTAAATGCCAAAAATATTCATTCTAAAGAAAATTGCTGTATTTTCTAATTCGAAAAAAACGTGCTTACTTTATTACCGTTCTTTCCAAGATGCTTTAATTTTTTAACAAAAAAAATTAAGATTCTAAAAAGGATTACGAAAGAATTGAACCGAAATATTGGTCGCAAGATTTCATCCGAATTCATAGGAAAAAATTCTAATATGAAAATGAAAATTTAAAAAAAGATAAAATTATAAACATTGTTAAAGATAATAATGAAAGAATTGGATAATGTTTTTGGACTCCGCACCAGAACTGCGTCTCTAACACTACTGCTTTACCTGCTAAGACAAGTGTGCGGTTCCAGTCCGAAAACTCAGAACAAACTATGAACAACGATCGCAGAAGTCTACAAGCCAGATTGATGTTAGACTTTTGTCGGGAGAATGTTATTCGTACTTTAATTTTTTGATAAAATGTGTAGACTCCAAAGTATGGCAAAAATGTATGTAAGACAGGAAGTAACTAGAAAAAATGGTAATCAAAGATATACGAATGGACATTAGGAAAAGGTAAATAAGAAAATAATCATAATTTCAAAAATATGCATTCTAAAGGAAAATGCTTTAATTTTTTAACAAAAAAGATTTAGATTTTAAAAAGGATTGCGAAAGTATTAAACTGAAATATTGGTCGCAAGATTTTGACGAAGTTGTAAATCAAATTCTTATGTCATCGAGTGTGAAATAAATCTAAATCACAAGATATACAATAAATAAACTTATAATTAATAAATCCGATCAAAAATAAGTGATTTATTGATACATTCTGCCACGATTAGATTAGATTCGTAAAATGAATTATGGGCTGTTGGATAAAAGATGTATGTTCTTTTTCAATAATGGAAAATTAGTAGAGAAGTTCAAATATAAACATTAATAAAAAAGAAATAAAATAATAGATTCTACAAAAAAGGTACCAACAGTATAAAGTAATTGAGCACTTGGGAAAACCAAAAATATTGAAATAATAAACACCTTTTCAACTGTTTTTTATTTAATTTTGTTGAATGTTACAACGTAGTCTTAGACGAGGAACAGAACAAGTTTCTTCGTCTTATTAGGAAAATAAGAACTATTCACTTAGAGATAAAAAAGGAATCTGTATTAAATTTAAATTGTTTCCCAACTTTATACAGAAGTTTACCATTTTTGGTTTTCAAAATTCCTATTTTAAATAATAAATTTTAATATAATATTTATAGAAGGGAAACACACAGATAATTACATCCATGAACAGTCTTACATTATTCAAAAATATAAAAAAAGTACTTTTTATCTAATAGATTGCTTTCAATCCCGTTATCATCTATAAATTTTGAAAAAGAACTAGATTTCATATTTCATTTCATTCGAAGAATTGAATGGTTTTGACAAAAAAATAATCTTTAATATTAAAAATAGACTCGAAAAGAATAAACAAAATTGTCAAATATCACATTATTATTAGACATTGCAAATAATAAAGAACACTTCAAAATAACTTTTAATAAAATTTGGTATAATAGCGACAATAAATTATTTAAAATCTATAAATTAATCCCAGCCTTTTCCAAAAGCAACACATTAAGAAATCATCTTAAAACGAAATTAACGAACCACAATCCAAAATACTCGGGTATTTATAAAATATGTTGTGATGCTTGTCCAAAATTATACATAGGACAGACAAGAGGAAACGTTCAAACTAGATATAAGGAACATATTACTCATATAAAGCTACATAACATTGATAAAATGGCTTTAGCTCTACATTAGACACAGATCGGAACTTTATTTTAAGTAATATAAATTTAGTTAAAAAAGCAATAGAAATTTAAACATGTGGGAAGCCATATACATATGTGAAGAAATATAAAAATGACCTTTTAAATAACGATATTTCACCCTTAAACAATAAACTATTGTCATTTACATCCACTTTAGAAAATAATTAAGATTTCTTTGAAGTAACAGTTTTAAATCCTCTTTTTATTATTAGTAGAATTATATTCCTTCGCACAGTTAGTTTTCCAGAAAGTTTTTAGAAAGAACAAAGAGCTTAAAAAAATTTCATATTTAGTATACCACCCATGCCGCTCTACCGTGCCCCTCTTTTATATTGCCTTTTCTAATGATGTAAAGTTTAACATAGGATTTCATTTTAACCCTTTTTGTGGCATTCAAATTTATACAATATTTATATAAACGCGTCGGCGTATGCTAAGGCATTTTAAGTCAGACGTTGAAAGAGATCGTTTATAATAATAATAATAGTTTATTTCAAAAAAAAAAGAAAGAAATATACATATTTATCTATACAGAATAATCAATCTATAATTTCCCTTATTTTTCCCCTCTTCCCCCTCTGAAAATCACAGGGTCCATATCAACTTCAAGCAAGGTTGTTCTTCCTATGCATCCTGAGACTAACGAACAAATTAACAAAAAAATGCCTAAAAGCTAACTTAACCTAAAATTCTGTAAGTCCATGTATGAGAGAGAGAGAAAAAAACTTTTTCAATGATACACAAACAAGCTAAATTCAAAGGATGAGGTAAGATGTTAGAAAATCACACATCATTATGAAGACATTAAATTGTAAAGGTCCCAAAGTAGATCCCTATGGAACACCAGAAGATACAGTCTACAAATTTGAGGAGAACCTATTATACGATACATAGAAAAAGAAGCTATTAGATTAACTATGTCTTGGCACAATCCGTAGCTGGCCAACTTAGAAAGTAAGAATAAGTGGTTAATTGCATCAAAAGCCTTCGCGAAATCAGTGTAAACAACATCAAACTGTTGCCTGTTATCCACTGGTTCATTAATAAATTGCGTTATTTCCACTAAGTTGGAGACAGTAGATCTGCCAGCAATAAAAGCATACTGTTGGAGAGAAATGAAGGATTTCAAGCATTAAGTTTACGATGAAGGGTTTTCCAATAAGGACTTGACAACTTTTTTTCAAAATAAAATGCAGACCATTTGAGATATTTCAAAAACTTTATTATCGGGTTGAAGTACAATCAAAACATTTATGAATGGAACTCGACTTCGTTCATATGGCCACCATATAATTTGCAGACGTTGTTCGTTCGTGTACTTTACCATGATAAAAATGTTAAGTTTACTGAATAAATTGACAGTGATAGTTCGATGATTAGTGAAAGGGTGCGTTCACAAATTGATTTAAAAGTTGTCAAGTCCCTATTGCAAAACCCTTTATATAATCAAATATTTTAGCACAGTTGTAAAGAGCACTAATTGGTCGACAGTTATCACCTTTTTTAAAAACGGGAATGATCCTAGTGATTTTCCAAAAATCTGGAAAAGTTGAAGATTCCATGATCAAATTGAATATGATAGCAAGGGGCTGACACAAAACTGAAGCACAATCTCTAATGAAGAAACTTGGAAGTCCATCGAGACTCGACGTCAAATCAGCCTTGAAACGCTTAATACTCTAATACCCCACTTGATGTGAACGGAGTCAGGTATAGTGTGTTAAAACACAAACTATCGGATTCGGTGTTTTAGGTGAGCAGTACTCGGTCGAAAAACACAAGAAAAAAAACCCAGCGAAGGCTTTAACAATGTCAGGGGAATTATTAATTTCAACATTGCCCAAAGATAGACGGCACAATTAATAAAATGATGCACTTGATGAATGTTACTCCTAAAGATGACAACATAATTGTCGAAGTACGATATAAAACGTAAACTTGTTACAATGTTTAACAACAAGATACAGTTCTAAGAACGAGTCAATTTGTAAAGTCAATACAAACACCGGGAATTAATTTCAAAATGAAATATATTTGAAATAAGACTGAGAAGGATTGAAAACAGCCTGGCCACTAATCATAAATCGATTAAATGAATGTGTGAAGCCAAACTAACGAAATAGAATTAGTACAGCTGTGTACTTACACATATAATTTAATCGAATTTATGCGTTCCTTTGGACTCGATATACATACATATTTACTTACATTTGCATCGCCAATACAATAATTAATTTCCCCCGACTTAAGCTGCGCAACATATATCAACATTACACCAACGCGCTAACGCCAATTAATGAATAAACTTGCTAAGATAATACATCAAATTTAATGAACAAAATCATTGTGCCGGTAATCTCAGCTTCTAAAAATATACGAACATAAAAAAAATCTTGTTAGTTTACATAACATCTAATAAGAATCGACGTAAAAATATTTTAATATGTGCAATTAATCGTCTGAAGAACGTCAGAGCTTTACCACAGTAACCGGCACACGCTAGACACTCATTTCATTGTAGAAAAACAGTGGCATTGTACGGCAGAAGTGAAAGCTGCGACACTGTAATGTGTCGAGATCTAGTACCAAATGTTCTACATCTAGTTCATGTGGCATATACGGACTCGCTAAGTAACTTTAAAATAGTCTACAAATGCGTATTCCCATTTTATTACATTCTTTCTAATACACCTCACGGTAAAATAGCGCCGAAAAATATTATAGAGGGGTAATGGACACTAAAAACGTTCAATTAAAATTTTAAGCAGGCCGTAATGCTTGTGAAGGTTTCGAGTTTAAATGGCCATTAAGCACATTTTTAGCCGATGAAGTAACGTAGTATTTAACAATTCTACAATACAAGATCATGTATTTTGTTTACACAATAATAAGGCAATGAATATTCTTTATTTTGCAACAATTTAGTTAAATATGTGTATACAGTACGCACAAAGAATATAAGAACTGTTTATAAACAAGTGAATATGCGGATGATATTCAGATGTAGTGAAGATATACAGTCTTTGTCAAGTATATAGAACCACCTCCTAATAAGAAATAAAAAAGAACCACTCTAGATATTTATTTTTTTTTAATTATTTCCCTCAAATGTTGGCCGTAACTGCGCCTAACATGGTCCATTCTCAAGTTCCAATTTTTGATAACTGATTGAATGAATGATATAATTGCATGGAATTCAAATAAATAATATTATTTAGTAGCCTGCACACTATGAAGGTTCTTTAGCGTTCTTTTGTCCGGTACAGAATGGAATACGCTTCACTAGTGTGGTACCCGCATTACCATTACCAGCAGTTACTCCTGGAGCGTGTTCAAAAGAGATTTCTGAAATATTTATCTTATAGGATTGATGGACATTATACTGCCCTTGGTACGACACATGAGGGTCTACTTGCTAGACATAATTTCGAATCACTTTGCACACGCAGGGAGAAAGCTGGTGGGGGTTTTCTTTATAAATTAATAAATAATTTTATTGATTCTATTGAGCTATTGTCTCAAATTGATTTCCTCGTACCTAGGTTTTATACTAGATCGTCGGCAACTTTCTCAATACCTAGGACAAGAACCAACGTTCTTTACAAGGCTCCACTGGTACATATGTGCAGAAATGCCAATGGATTACACGTGGATCCCTTTCATTAATCAAGATTTGTTGTTCATTCAGTTTTCAAATGACTTGCATTACCTTATTATAAGTGTTTATATTTTTGGTTAGTTTCTTATTTTTTCTTTGTATTACATTAACTGCACCTATTTTTATTTTTAAGTTCAGTAATATGTCCTGTAATTGGTTTGTTAAACTGTTGGACATTAAAGATTATTATTATTATTATTACTATTACAAGAAAATAATAAGAAGCTGGAAGAATTAAATAAAAAACTTGGGTTAAATTTACACCGGTAAATTTAAATATTTAATTTTGAAAATATACATTTTATAAGATTATAGGAAACACCGCATTATAAAATGATTAAAATTTTACTAACCGTTAATAATATTCATAAAAATGGTTCGCTTCTGTTTTTTTTTGTTAATTTCTTATTAGACAATGAATTTCTTACTATGAAAGCCATAAATAGCAATCCAATTTGAAATGAAGAGACTCTCAATTAAACAGTTACATAGTAAAGACGTATTAATTTCCTAAAAGAAAAACAAATGATATATGATAAAAATAGAAAAGGTGGTAGAAATCTGAATACTGACGATGCTATTATAATACATAAAAACGATAAAAGTGTCAATTCTGAGTGAATTTTAACTTATAAATAAGCAATATTAAATTAATGGAAGTGTATAAACTATTTAAACAATCTTTATCAGTGTTTGAAAACAAATAAAATATTTACAAGGTGATAAATAAATAGTGAATATAATCTGGTACGTAGACTTTCGCGGTCCTGTCCATGCTATCTGCTTCCGGGCTGGAACCGCGCCACTTGTATATCTGCCGACGTTTCGTACCCATTTGTATGGGACATCTTCAGGGCTCAACTACTGCACTGAAACTGTTTCAGTGCAGTAGTTGAGCCCTAACGATGTCCCATACAAATGGATACGAACCGTCGGCAGGTATACAAGTGACGTAGTTCCAGCCCGGAAGCGGAGAAGCAGATAAATTAGTGAATATATCATTGAAGAACATAGAGCGCATGTAGAAGTTATGGAAAGAAGTAGAACCAAAATTAGATAGAACTAGGTGAAGAAAAGAACGACATCTAGTAATCTAGAGGAGAATTAGGAAGTAAATTCTACCATTGGGTAAAAATAAAACATTATCTATCATTTATATATTGAAAAGGTAAACAAATTGGCCAGATATAATGGGAATAAGTAACAGAATTATTGAAATATTTATAGAGTAATATTTATTTATTTATTAATGAGAAAAGTAATAGTTTAGTTATTCAATTATAGATTAAATTATATAATAAGATTCAAGTTATATTGTTGCAATGTTGTAAGGTTTTATTTTTTTAAATTATGATAACTCAATTTGGTTCAAAAAATTCATATCTTTTATTTACAAAGCTTAATAAATATACCCATCTCTTACAGTCGTTAGACATTAGAAAATTCAAAGTACTATATCATTTTTTTCTTGAAATATTAAATCAATTAATAAATACAGTAAATATCATTATTTGCATGGGCATACAATATTTAAAAGAGTCAATGTATTATATATAAGACATAGCACAGAGTATTAATTAAGTCATAAATTTATTGAAAATTATTCACTAATTAATTTATTAAATGCTATAGCCGTTATATACTTTTATTTTTTGTATGTTTTTCTTGACCCATATATTATCAATGCGGTGCACAACTCCATGACTTTGAGACAGAGTAAAAAAATAAATGTAATTGAGCAATACATAAGAAATAAAGAAAGTATCTTTTAAACTTTCTTTATTTCTTACGTATTGATTAATTTTATTTATTTTTAGTTTTTTTTATTAAATAATTTTTTTAAGAGATATATTTTACTAGACACACGTTTAATTATAATTATTGACAAGCTAAATTTTGGACTTAATATCAACTTACATTCAACACACTAATGATTAAAAAACACAAACGTAAAAAAATGCATAATATTTGGCGTAAGCCAATATGTGGCATAGTCATTTTACTTATATAATAGTAATTTCAAATTAAATCACAACACATCATAAAAAATTTACATAATATATATATATATACAATATTATATATATATATATTGTGAAAAAATGTTTACAAATGAATCATTCGAAATATTGCCCAACTTTTTCCCATCGAATACCGTCACGGTAGAAGTGTTCGTCTTTTGAGGCTATCCACGAATCAAGCCATTTTGAGATGTATTCACATGAGCGGAACTGCTGATTAGCCAGACCATGTGCCATCGAACAGAACAAGTAATAATCGGACGGCGAAATATCTGGGGAATATAGCGGCTGGGGTAGGGCCTGAGGCCAAACGTTGTCATGCTGTAAAATCACTTTTTCGTGCCTCTGCTCATATTGTGGCCGCTTTTCGCGCAGTGCTCGGCTCAATCGCATCAATTGAGTTCGATACCGTTCCCCAGTGATGGTTTCGTTCAGTTTCAACAGCCCATAATAAATAACACCGCCCTAGTCCCACCAAATACACATCAAAACCTTCGCAGCGTGAATATTCAGCCGAACCGACGACGTAGAAGCATGACCGGGCAGTCGCCATGATTTTGTTCTCTTTTTGCTGTAAGTTGAACATTTTTAATCACCCCAAATCAAATCATAAAACCCAAGTTCCTTGTTTTTGAATCATTCCCAACGCATGCAATCGCTGGGAAATGGTTTGGCGGGTAACTCCTAATGCTGAAGCAAGTTCTTTTTGCGTTTGGCACGGATCCTCATCGAGCAATGCCTCCAATTCAGCATCTCCGAAGGTTTTTGGTCTTCCTTCACGCGAACGGTCGTCAACATCATAAATCACCGTCTTTGAAGCGACGGAACCAATCACGGCACGTTGTTTCATTTAGAGCAGCATCTCCGTAAACTTTTTGGAGTTCTCGATGCGCTTCAGCCGCCGTTTTCTTCGAATGAAAGAAGAAAAGCAACAATTCCCGCAAATGACGATTATTTGGCACAAAATCAGACATTTTCACACAACCAAAAGCATATGACGCAAAAACAAAATCACTAATGTGTCAAAGCGGTTTGTTTACCATATGTCTAAACTTGGTTCATGACGTTTTGGTTATGTCACAATCGACCAGCACTTACTATTGGAGCCATCTTTTGAAAAATAGCGAGAACTTAGTTGCGCACCTAATACATAGCGTTCTAAAAGAAATTTTTTTTAAAAAATTCATTAAATTATTTTTCAACAACATGCATTAAAAGAATGTTAAAAGTAATCATTCTTTTATTAATAACACCCTATCTACTACATATGTTTCACATGTTGCGCATCTAATATATATATATATATATATATATATATATATATATATATATATATATATAGACCAATTCCATTTTTTCTCGCAAAAGTTATTGGTTGTATTTTGATTCGACCAATTTCTTTCTGAAGCCTATCGCCACAACACCTACAAATGCTTCTATAAACCAGTTACAACCTTTTAAAACAAGAAGGCAAGTATATACCATAGACTGCTTAAACATATTTATGCACGCCTTAAAGCGATCCTGCAACATTCTAAGTGTTAATAGAATGTGGACAAATAAACATATCAAAAGTCATAATGAATGGGGATGAACATTATTCAGGGACGAATCCAGATTTACGTTGCATCGAGATAATAAGTGTAGTCAAATTTAGCGTGAACTCGGCACGAGCAATAATCCACAAATTTTCTTCAATATAAAAGTGATGGCTTAATGGTATGGAGCCGAAAAATATTGGATTGTACAGTGACCTTCAGTTAGTAAAAAAACGAAACTCTCACTACCTAGTGATATCTGAATGACACCAGCAACATATTGCTCTTCCGTATGCAGCAGCAATGGGAGAAAAATTATTATGGACGATAATCGTCTCCATAGAATAAACAATGTGGATAATTGGATCGATAAAGTTGATTGGTATAGAGAAAATGGAGTAACCAAAACGTGCTTGGAATGTGGAAAAAGGTGTTGTAACACCAATAACGCTTCGGACATTATGAATTGCTGTCAGGAAGGAATAGGATATGATTCTCCAAGAAATGTTAAAGCATTAAGTTGTTAAACGTTTTTAGATATTCATGAATAATTTTTTTTATAAAAAGCGCTGCAATAAAACTTCTTTAAATTTAAATTTCTGTATTCTTCATATATTTAGAATGCAACGTTTTATACTCTGCTAATAACAAGATCACACTAAAACTTGTATTTTTCGCAAATATTCTGAAACCAGTAAATGATGTCAAATCACTATTTTTCTAATTTATCATTTTATTGAAATACTCGTTAATTGCTTTGAACCGCATATATTTATGTACATATATTTATTCATCGGGAGAAGCTCTACGAATATTTTAATAATTTTGGTCAACAAAAATTTAAATAATATTTGGTTTTTAAATCTATAACATTTAGAAAATGGAGAAAAACTACATCGACATACAGTTGAAGACTTTATACACTAGCTATTATTAGCGACATATTTGTATGTACTCTATTTTCGACCCATTTGTGTTACAAATCAACTTGAATTATTTTTCAACGAAAATGGTCCAACCGTTGTACAGTTGTGTAATGCATAATTTAGTATACAACCTCGATGTTTGTTACATAAATTACGCAACGTTTCTAATCCGAACACATGAATGTACAGCATTTGCGATTGTAAATTTGCCAAAGTCAACAAGTAATCAATTACAAAACGGTATCAGAACGTGCCTATGGAAATATTATTGTTTAAAAATAGGATTTTATATTCGAAGCCTAATAAAGTTTACTTTCATTGATTGTATAAATGTCTTTTCTAAAGAAATTGTGCACGGCTGTGAATGGGATTGGGAAGTGGCAATTACTAGAAAATATTGTAGATATGATTGATTGCATATCTGTCATCTAAGCAGGTAGCAAAACATCTAAATTTAACGATCTAAAGGGTATTTCAAGTTGCGCGGTTTTTTTAAGAATAAATAAAATGTAGATGGCGCACTGAATTTGTCTGGGCATGTGAGCATTTAAAAAGTGGTGATGTATGACATTTATAAAAATGGCTTCGTACACGGTACAACAACGCGTTCAAATTTTTGAATTATTTTATGAAAATCAGCGTTCTGTTAAAAGAGCTTTTAGAAAATTACGTGAATTTTATGGTTTACATAATCGTCCATTTGAAAGCACTATTGGTCGAATTATTAAAAAATTTCAAATTTCTGTGGAAGATCAAAATAGTAAAAAAAAAACAGTCGTGGTGGTCGTTCGCAAGGAAATATTGGTTTGGTTCGTGAAAGTGTTGCTGATGACCCTGAAATGTCAAACTAGCTGATTTTTCTCAAAAAATAATGTTTTCCAATGAGGCACATTTTGAACTTGGTGACTATGTTAATAAATAAAATTGCCGTATCTGGGGTGAGGAAAATCCACGAATTATTCATGAGAAACCTATGCATCCTTAACGAGTTATTGTTTGGTGTGCATTATGGTCAGGTGGTGTAATTGGACCTTACTTCTTTGAAAATGCTGCTTGCTGATGAAGCTTTAACTGTCAATGATTTTGTGGCCTGAATTAATGAATATTGATCTAGAGGATATGTAGTTTCAACAGGATGGCGCTTCACCTCACTTTGCACACGATTGATTTATTGAGAGAAGAATTTCCTGGACGTGTAATCTCAAGAAACGGTGATGTTAATTGGCCATCTAGATCATTTGATTTGACACCGTTAGACTATTTTCTTTGGGGTTATGTGAAAGGTAGGTTTATAAAAACAATCCACAATCAATTCCTGCTTTGAAAGATGAAATTATTCGTGTCATTGGTGAGATAGAGCCTCAATTATGTCAAAATGTTATTGAAAATTTTAACAAAAGAGTGGACGTTTGTGGAGGAGCTGCAAGAGGAGGCCATTTGGCAGATATTATTTTCCGCATATAAATGTCATAACTGATACTACAAATACCAATAAAAAGTTTTTGAAAGCGAATGCAAATTATGTGTTTTATTTATTCTTGAAAAAAACCGCGAAATTTGAAACACCCTTTATTTATACCAAATATATTTTTGGAAACAAAATATAATTAATTGTTTAAATACTTATTCATATTCACCTATATTTTTGGGAAGAATCAAATAACACCAACCTGAAACAAAAGAAAAAATAATTACACAAACGTCCTATTAATTTATTTAAAACTGTTAATTTGGTTCACCTTGAATACACGTAATGATTATCTTTAATAACTATTGAAAAATATTCAAGACATAGTAAGCATGGTAAAATTGTATTCAATATCACTCCAGCTGTGCAAGTAAAATGTCTAAACATGAATAAACGACCTATTTAATTTTATATATATGTGGACGTTTCAGGCGACTAAAAATTCCAATCATTAAACCGACTAATGATAAACAAAGTAATTTGAAATTTTCGAGCTATTTTTCGAACAAGCAAATGTTAATTATTCATTTCTGTGCAGTTGTTATCGGTTATGAATGTGCTTTTCCTGACGTATGACTTTCAATTTATCATAAACAACAGAAGACAGGCGTCACGACTGTCATGAAATAAGATAATTTATTAAGATAATTCGTTAATAAAATATTTTAAACACATCGTACATGTGAACGCATAAAAAGGCATTTTTTAAAGTATTTTTCAGCTACTACCGCTTTCGGTTGTGTTTCTATAACTTTCTATAGTAGTACATATTATCAACTACAGTTAGTCCTATAAGAGATTGATTTATTGGAAAACCTGTATGCAAAGAGAGAATAAACAACATTATAGTATTCTGGCAATAAGTTTTCGAGCTCAACGAATTTTTGCAAAAGAAATTCAATTGTTTTTCGACTGAAAAAACATCTGCCTAATTTATAAGCATGCATCGTTTAAGCATGCATCGTTTCATGATGAAATGATAGACTCAAACACAAACGTCAAAAAGACAAACTCAACTGGGCTTCCACCTAAATCTCAATTGCAACAACAGTAAAAGAGCATTGAAGTACAATACTTTTTTGGACAAGTCAATTTATTTTGGCAAGAAATCAGAAGTGACATTCAAAATTAAAGTTTCCAAAATCCATAATCACATATCTTTCGAGGAATATTCGAAAACTACAGAGAAAGAAGTAAAGTTCTAAGAAGTTATACGTATATACGTCCCCAAATAAACGAAATGGATTAAAAAAACAAAATTAGTTAAAAGTCTTGACAGAAATCATTTTATTCACTCGAAATATTCTTCTTTAGCAGGAGTACGATTTGTACGTTAAAAAATGCATCAAATGCCTTCATGCCTTTTATGTTTTTATGTCATTAGCCGTTGAATTGTCTTCGATTAACACAGAAATGTTTCTTTTTATTGAGACCAAATGGATAAATACGAAGGATATGGAAGCAAAAAAATTATTTGAAATCTACCAGCTGTACCGGTTTTTTTGTAAAAAAACTACATAATTTTCAAGAAAATGGAAAAATTTATGCTGCTCTGCAAAAGCATGTCTCATTGATGCGAAAACGGCGAGTACGATATTATGTCCTATCCAAGTGCTTTCAATGAGACGGCGCGTTAGCGTGCTGTAAAATCACTTTACCGTATCTTCGCGCCCATTCTAGACGTTCTATCAATTTCTATTCTGCCAATGTATGGTTCAAATTGATAGTTTGACCAAGTTTCAACAGTTTGTAATACAGCACGGCACTCTAGTCCCACCAGTCTAGTCGATGGGCCGGCTTCGCTAGGTGATAACCATGATTTTTGCGCAAAGAATTTTCGAAATAAATCAATTTTTCATCACTCATCGCTATTCGATGCAGAAATGTCTTCCGATCATACCTTTGAAGCAGCATTTCACAAACGAATTTTCGATTTTCCATTTGCCTGTCATTCAATTGATGTAGCACCCATTTTCCCATCTTTTGGATCTTTCCCTTTGGTCGTAATCGGTCGCTAATCGTTTCTTGACCAACACTTAAGGCTTTTGCCAATTGTTTTTGAGTTTTGGTTGGGTCTTCGTCCAATAACTCCTGCAATTTCGCTTCTTCTTCAAACTTTTTCGATGTTCCAGAACGTTTGTCATGCACATCGAAATCACCACTTTTGAATTGCCGAAACCACGCCTCACATGTTTTCATGGTTGAAGCATGGTCACCGTAAGTTTCTACCAGCAAACGATGACTTTCAGTGGCTTTTTTCTTTTGATTAAATAAGAAAAGTAATGCACGCCGCATATGCACTTTTTTAGGTACGAAACTCGATAATCTATGAGTGTTACTTTCGCAAAATATAACATGTATGGCTTTGAAGCTTGATGATGCGACATCTGTTAGAAAAACCGGTAATGACTTTCTACTTACTACTCTAGAAGCTTCTCTGATTAGGTTTCTACAACACTCAATTCTGTACAATTTTTGATCAACAATGAATTGATGTGGAACAAGTTCGAATTTAGTTTAAGAAAACCAAATTTTTCGATTAAATACGATGAATTATTGATATAGTATCCCAAATTTCATTTCCGTGAATCTCAAAGAAGATCTTTTTCGAAATTTTCACCAAATTATAGTTCTTAGGTTTCGTTTCAAACTAAACAATGTAATAATAATAATAAATTGACTATAGACGACAAAATCCACCTTTAGGAGATGCTACACCTGCACAATTTTCAGAATAGTATATATATATATATATATATATAATATGGCAGCTTATTCAATGAGAGTACATGCAAATGAAGAATCTATTGATGCAAATTTTCGAAGAAATATAATTTCGAGAAATTTTTATGGGAATATTCAAAAGAGTGTAAATGTTTGCTAATGTATGGACTTTGATTTCTTCTTAAACGCAAGAAGAATATATGAAGATTATAAAGCATGTTATTGAAATAGCTACTATTCATTTAGAAGTTAAAAATTAATAACTATTTAATACAAAAACTTCGCTCTTTAAAAATTACTTAAATTTTGCAAGAGCGAAATGCTTTTCAACCCAAACAGCTTTGTAACATTTAGTAGATTAAACTTTTCACAAATAGTCCAGAACATCTAGACAGAAATATGCAAATTAGGTACGAAAAGAAAAACAAAAGAATGCGTAGAATTCTCTTCAGAACATTTTCCAGTCTCGCACCAGATTATTGTTATTATATAATTTACAACGCGCATCTGATCTCCACGCCGTTTTAAAACCGTTTCGTTCTCATCACTCGACCTCCTAATCAGCTGAGAAGATCTTGTGATCTTCGTATTCATGTCTTTCTGTGTACGTATATAGGAAACCCGCGCAACGGTCTTCCTATAATACTTAGTTACGTACTTCCTAGACAAGCCGAAAAGAATTAGAAAACATTGCTCGATTTATATGTAAATTAGATGAGAAAGAAAGAATCAAAAACGTTAAATTATGGCTTCCAGTTTAACTAGCACACTCTTACATTTATAAATATGTACATATGTATGTATGTACAGACGATATTAAATTAAATCCAACGTATTTATGAGAGACACGTTATAATCTTAAATAATTCAAATAGGTCTTAATAATCTATGTAGGTAAGAAAGTAAATAAATCGGATAGTGTCGCTTTACTTTTCTCTCAATATTAACAGGAATTTTATCTCATATCATTCCACATCCGCCTAAAGGTTTTATAAACGAAATAAGTTATTAGATAAGGCGTGTACTGCATTATCGTCTATCGTGTTTAATAAATAAGATATTATTTGTAATTTTACTTAAAGAAAATACACACAAGTCTCGCATATAAATTGATATAAGAGTTGCGAAAAGAGGTAAAATAATTATGACCGTTAGTTTATTTATTTATAATACTTATTTGCCCAACTTCCAATTACATGACAAGAATTAGAGAATTAAAAAATAAAAGAATATTATCAGATATACAAAAACAAAATCTTAAATTGCAATAAAAATAAAAAATTAAAGCGCGTAGCATCGTTTAACTAATTGCAAAAATAAATAAACAGAAAATTAATCTAAGAAACCAAACGGACAGTAAATTATCTTACAAACTAACAACTCGGAAAATTAAATCAACATAAGAAAAACAAAATCATAAAAGTAAGTATCTAAAATGAAATAGGCTAAAACAAATTTGTTCCTGCAGCAATTAAAAGTCGTTACATAAATGGAGAATTTAATCATCGTATTGGTTCTAATCGACGGAAAATAAAAATTAGAAGAAGGACGAATCAAACAGTAAAGTACTAAAAAATTAAACAGGGATAAGAATTCTATCGACCTCATCCTGAAGTAATTTGTAAAGGAAATTGAGGTCAATAGCGGATTGATTAAAGAACTTCTTCTTTAAGCGAATCTCTATTAACCCATTAAAAACCAAGGCATAAAAGAAAACTTGTTTAATTCATTTATTTAATTTAGTTAAAATATACATAAGGAACATAAAAAAGTAAATTTAGGAACTGTGGTTTTGGAGCTGTAACCAAACGGGTACAATGACTTAATTAGTATGCTTACTTTTTAGTGTGATACATTTTAAAACACTCCCTTTCTAGACAAAATACAACGTCACATTGTTCACACATCCATCTAATTCTACTATGGCATTCGCGGCATCCTAAAGGGTTTTTTTATTCTCTTGGGGAATAGTTTTCAGCAACAGTAACAGCGAGCGTTTCGAAGTTGGCAGTGTCTGCGTATAATTTCGAAGATAGTAACGAACAATATGACGCTGAAACTCTAACAAGTCCATTTGGGACATGTTTGCAGTTTTATATAACTTCCACGCATTGACCACAACGGAACTCAACATTGTGGTAAAAAGCGGCCACCACCATTTCTTTCCTCGAAATTTTATTCCTTTTTTATTCTTTTAATTATTCAAGTGGAATATCGTCTTCGCTATCGCTGCCACAAAATACCTCTATTTCACCTGTCACATCGTATGGTATACGGTCAACTTCAATATTTTCGGCGACACCTTCTTCTTTATCTGTGTTATAATCCAGGCTTGGAGGTATCATAGCAATTTCGAATTCGTGGTGATCTTCTTTCAACACAATTCAGGGCACAGTTCAAGGTATTGAAATGTCTGCTGTAAAAACTTGACGTTTTTATAGTATGAAATTCCATTTTTTGTGGGCAAAAATCTAAAAAAAATGCATACGCAATAAGCCATTGTACACCAATTTTTCTACTCACCCAGCGTCGTTCCAACTAGTTTTTTATCTTTCAAGTTTTTATAAATTAGAAACACAGTTATTCCCCTATGCAAAACTATAACAAGTGCTTATTATAATACAACAGGTTTTACTCCACGCAGCTGAATAATCACTGACCTGGCTAATATTTGCAAAATTGACGCAAAGGTATTAAAACTAACCAAAATATACAGTAACGGTACTATTTCCAAACACTTTGTTATTGTGTGCTTTTTAAACACATTATGTTGAATGCAAAACCAAAAGAAACCTTGCGTAATTTCACTTCTCGTAAAATTTATGCATATTTAAATATTGCCGTTTTTCTGTACTCGAGCAGGTACAATGGCTAGGAATGGGTTAAAGTTTAAAAAAAAGAGAGAAATTGAGATCTAATCACCTTTACACTGAAAGGAATTTTGTAATTTAAAAAACTACTGAATCTCATTTTTTCATAAGCTGAATTAACCAATAGTTAGTTAAATGAAAATAAAGTGAACTACACATTTATGTTCCCACATGTAAATGACCAAAAAGGATAAATATGCGAGAATAACCGAATGTTATGTTTACTTAAAGCACTATATTTGATTTATAGAATTCCGAAAGAAGCAACTAGATAGATATGATTTTGTGTAAGTGCTCTTACTTCTATCCAAGAGATGGACTTATAGTATTCTCTCACTACTTTATCTTGTGTAGTTTATTACATATAGAAACAGTATTAGACAATAAAATCTAAACGAACATTAATTGATTATGTACACGTACAGTAAGGTAGACAATAAATTAGAAAATAAGTTAGAGTCAACAAATTAAATAAAATGCTGTATGATATTATTATTACATTATATAATAACAAATAAAATCTATATATTATTTATATTCACAAATGTAATGTGTCTATAAGACAAAGGTTAAGCTAGAAAATATCATTTTGAAGCCTGTTAAAATTCCTACATATAACGTGTACAGGTGATTTTATTAATGCATTCGTCTTCGCTCTAGGCAATTTGAAAGTAGTTCAGCATGGTGTATTAGAAACGGATACATTAAAGTCAATACAAGCCGGTATCATTGGATAATCGATTCCATTTGACAGTTAACAGTTTTGATAAGAATTTACCACTGTACATTTCACAGCGACAAAATAAACTGCTTTGCATGCGATTCAAAAAAAAACCGTAGTCCGTTCCTTGCTTAGGATAAGTTTCAGTCACTCTGTAGAGGAAGTACTTCTGGATTCTTTTATGGATTCTCTCAACAAATAATTACTGTCATTTGTAGTAAAGAAAACACACTAAAATGCATACTTCAACTTGCTCCGCACCGAAGTATAGTATAAAATCTTTATTGTAGCAATATTATCAAAAAAAAACAATGATTTCGAATCCAATGCACAGGTCGACGAAACATGCTGACAGAAAGTGAGTTGAGTTACCAACATAGGTTTTAGGGACATTTCTTTTCTTGTTTAATAAAAAGAAAAACGCCGTTGAAAATCATGGTTTGCTGGTAGAAACTTACGGTGAGCACGCTCCAACCATAAAAAAAGTGGTAATTTCGATGTACAAAACAAACAACGTTCAGGTAGACCGGAAAAGTTTGAAGATGCGAAACCGCAGGAGCTATTGGATGAAGAACCAACCCAAACTCAAAAATAATTGACAGAAGCGTTAAATGTGGCACAAGAAACGATTAGCGACCGATTACAAGCAAGAGATAGGAAAATGGGTGCCACATCAATTGAATAACAGGCAAATGGAAAATCGAAAAATCGGTATGATCGGAAGTCATTTCTATATCGAATAGTTACGAGTGATGAAAAATGGATTTCTTTCGAAAATCCAAAGGATAAAAAATCATTGTTATCACCTGCCGGAGACGGCCCATCGACTTCGAGGCCAAATCGTTTTGGTTTCAAGACAATGCTCTGTGTTTGGTGGGACCAGAGTGTCGTGGTGTATTACGAACTGTTGAAACCTGGCGAAACAATTAATACTGATCGCTGCCGACAACAAATTATCAATTTGAACCATGCATTCATAGAAAAACTTCCAGAATGGGCCCAAAGACACGGTAAAGTGATTTTGCAGTACAATAACGCACCATCTCATACAGCAAAACCGGTCAAGGAAGCGTTGAAAGTACTTGGGTGGGACATAATATCGCACCCACTATTCTCTCAAAAACCTTGCCCCGTCCAACTATCACCTTTTCGCATCAATGGGACACGTGCTTTCCGAGGAACACTTCGCCAATTTCGAAGAAGTGAGAAAATGGCTCGATGAATGGTTTTGCTCAAAGGACAAACAGTTTTTTTGGGATGGCAGTCATAAACTGCGTGAAAGATGGGTAAGGTGTGTAGAATTAAATGACCAATACTTTGTATAAATAAATTTTCCATTGTCTTGAAAACTATGTAGTTTTGTTATGAAAAAACCGGTAATAACTTTCCGGTGCACCAGGTAATTATGGTTGTTAAAGTTGAGCCTTACGTCAAATCTATAATTTAAATTCACACCATGTTGGCCTGTTCAAATGCGTTATTAAAGAAGTATTTATAACAGTCTGACAAATATAATTACTTTACATTTTAGTAGGATTCAAACGCGTGTTATTTTTTTGTGGATTAATTTTGTATATTTTTAATCGACTTCGTCTATGTCAGTGACATGGTGATATATCTTCCAATCGTCAACAAACAAAAGTTTATTGGACTTCAGCACATCAACAAGAGATATTAATAAAAATAATAAAAAATGAGTTTATGAGTCAAAAGTAAAATACAAGTACAGTTAGTGTTAATTTACTAACTTATTCAATTTGACTTTTAAAATCTGTAACACAAAAAAGACCAAAGTTCTTTGAATTAAAACTATTCCTCGACTACTTCTGAAAGTTAATAAAAAAATTCTTTAAGCAGGAGATATAATATATTTCAAATTTCTAGTATTTTAGTTACACTACATAATAAACTGAAACTACTATGATATATATACACCCATCAAAGAATTACAAGATCTTCTGAGGTGAAATAAAGCGTACCACGACGGAACTCAAATCATTAACAGACCATACAACCTTGACAACAAAATTAATGGATGCGTCTAAATTAGTTATTTAGAATGACATGTAAATAGCTTAAATAGGTGTAAATAAATGTTTCATTGACAATATTACATATTGGGTCTGGGAAAAAGTTCGTGGCGTTTTTCCCGATAGATGGCATTGGTTGCCGATAACTAAAGAACAACAAGTCACAGCGACACCACCGAGGGCTCGTTTTTTAGATGACCTTCCGAACGTTAGTTTGAGCGTACAAACATTGTAATCGGTGCAGTGGTTGGAAAGTTATTCGCACTTGAAAATGGAGAAGAATAATGAGAAATTTCGCTATATTCTGCAATATTATTATGATAAGGGGAAGAACGCTGCGCAGGCTTGTGATAAAATTTGTGCTGTGTACGGTGAAGGTACTTTATCGAAATCTGTTGTGCGGAAGTGGTTCGCTCGCTTTCGTTCTGGAAATTTCAATGTGAAAGATGAGTCACGCTGCGGTCGTCCAATCACTGAAAAATCTGATGAAATTCTTGAAAAAGTCCAACAAGATAAGCATATCAGCAGTGTCGATATTGGCATGGAGCTAGGCATTGACCACAAAACTGTTTTGAACCATTTACACAAAGCTGGTTACAAAAAAAAGCTTGACGTATGGGTTCCTCATGAGTTGAGCGTGAAAAACATGATGGACCGAATTAACATCTGCGATGCGCTGCTGAAACGGAATGAAATCGAGCCGTTTCTGAAACGTTTAATAACCGGAGATGAAAAATGGATTACGTACGATAATCGGAAGCGTAAAAGATCGTGGATAAAGGATGGTGAGCCGTCACAAGCGTTCGCTAAGCCAACATTGACGCCAAAAAAAGTGATGCTGTGTGTATGGTGGGACTGGAGGGGAATCGTCCACTACGAGCTACTTCCAACTGGTCAGACGATTGATTCTCAACTCTACTGTGCACAACTAGAGAGATTACGTCAGGCGATTGAAAGAAAACGGCCCGAATTGATTAATAGGAAAGGTGTTGTCTTATATGACAACGCCCGACCACACACTTCTTTGATGACCCGTCAAAAATTGAGAGAGTTTGGTTGGGAAGTTTTGATGCACCCACCTTACAGTCCGGATATAGCACCCTCTGACTATCATCTGTTTCGATCTCTGCAGAACTCTCTCAATGGAATTAAGTTGGTTTCAAAAGAAGCCTGTGAAAACTACTTGATTCAGTTTTTCGACCAGAAACCACAGAAGTTTTTCACCGATGGGATCATGGATCTACCAAAAAAATGGCGAAACATTGTCGATAATAATGGAGCATATTCGGTTTAAATGAATTCGTCCACGCGCCATGCGGGGACCAGTTGAATTTTACTGAAAAAACGCCACGAACTTTTTCCCAGACCCAATATTTCATTTCTTACTGTCACAATTTTATCGCTATTTTTAATAGATTGGAAATTAATCTGACGAGCTTCAACATCATTAAATTATATTTTAACAAATTATAAAATAGTATATTCTATCGCTAGATTATTTTATGTGTATACATTCCTATATTTACATTCATTCCAAATTTATTTAAATGTGAAATATAATTAGCATTTGAATAAATACAAATGATTTACGACTGTATAAAATGAGAAAACAAATTAACACATATTCAGACATCTGTGACAAAGAGAGAAGACAGAAGTTACGAAACTTATTCAGGTGAAACATTGCGGGTCAAGGTTGATCGAGAAAATAGTTCGATTTGCATTGGGCGTGGATTGAAATCAATAAAGCGTAGATATTATAAAATAATAAGATGATTATATATTTACGTCATACATAAAATACGTTTTAAATCATGCAAACATTTATGTTTATGACAAATAATATTTTCGGTGTAATTTTTGGGACGATTCGCTATTTACCAATAATTGTGCTATCATAAAGAATTCACACTAGTTAGCTGCCTGAACATACTTGGCGTGCGTATAGTAGTTATGAAATTATATTTGTAATAACCCGGTAGATTATTACGTATCGATTTACAGAATGCCTAATACAAAATCAGTGTTATAAGGAGAGATACTTCATAAAATCAATTTTTGTTTTATTGTAAAATGACCTACGTATCAAAATATTTTTCATTATAGTCGATACACTTTTGCCTGTGAAGCAATATATTCATAACATCTTTGCTATAATTTCAAAATTGTTACCAAATCCACCTGTGAGCGTTAAAAGACTTGAACCAAAGGAAAACGTACTTCTCTGACAAGCACGAATTATGAAAACACAAAGAAATGTTTGAATAGCAAACTTAACCATACAACAGATAAGATGCATTAAATCTCAACTCCTCTTCACATTTGTTGAGTTATCTACGCATAAGATAACTTTCTCTGCTGATAAATTTAAAAGAATATCTTAATGAATTTTCAGAATTCATGATTCGATTTCCAACTACTGTAATCTGGCTTATAGACTTCTGCAATCGTTGTCTACGGCTTTTTCTTAGTTTCCGATTATGGATATTGCTTCTTCGTTTGTTCAAACAAAGATTTCGTTCGGAATTGATTGAATACTTCTGTTTCCTTCGTCTGTCATAATATTCTGCAAACGCTTTTGAACGTTTCTGTACCAATTGATATGTTCTGTCTTTTGAGCAACAAAGATAAAATTTCTAGCAATTATTATCCAATATGATATTGCTTAAATAGATTTAACAGTCTTCTACATTATCTTGTAAAATTATAGAAAATCAGATAAAAAATGATCATCTTTAAATCCTACGATTTTTGCAAAAGTTGATTGCTGTAAACTGGACTTCAATATATTCCTTATAAAAAGGCTTAAAAATCTTCCGAGGAACTAAGTATTACTCTGCCAAAAAAATTCTTTCAAAACCTTAATATCTATTTGGATAGCATATAATCTCCAAAATGGATGCATAAAAGATAATACGAAATTAGGACAGGTCCGAAACGACTAATCTCTAGATGATGGGTAACATCGTCGATATCTTAGGCGATTCAGAACTCGATCCCTAAACTTTCGAAGTTGTTCTCTAGTCACCTATCTTCTAGACCATTATTTCTCAAACTTTAGGGCCAATCTTGTGTCATGCTCAAATTCGTATGGGTTACGAAGTAATAGAAAAACTATTTAAACATTAGTGGTCGATATCTGTCTTCAACGGATAAAATATTCATATTTAGGTCGCAGTGCCAGTACAAATATATTAGGGCACTGTATAAAAAGGTGGAGAACCGATGATCTAGTTTTTTCAAATGCAATGAACAAACGAACTTACAGATATCACACGCAACTGACACATGAGCCTGTTATTAAGTTTTATTTTATTTTCGCGTGTAAAATATTATCTTAACTATAATTATTAGTACTAAATACATAGAGTGAAATATTCTAATTTTAACCGTTTTTTACATTGTATATACAGGGTATCTGCAAAATGCTTGGACATGGCTTAACCACAAACTCCTTGCATCAAAATAAGATGATTTAACCAAACTTACCTATATCCAAAATCGCATCGTTACGCCGGTATTCAGCTTTAAAGTTTTTCGAAAAAAACAAAAAAATTCTTATTAAAACATAACACTTTGATCGATTTTAATTATTTTTGGTACAACATTTCAAGTAAGTGTAAGTCATGTTTTGAGATGATTTGGGTCTTTATAAGTAGACCGCAAGTGTATGAAACATCGATGACGTGGCACATTTCTGCCTGTAACTTTTTGATATGAAGGTTAAGAGCTTTAATTTTTTTTACCCGAGAAGATACATTTCTTAGTGACATTTTTTGTATCTTTGTAATTTTTTATATCTGTTACAGTTTAGTCACAAAAAATAATATCCGACTCGAACGTAATCTGCTTTCCTGGCAACACGCATAATCTGGTTGGCTTATTATTTAGTAAAATAAGTGGCGAATAAAAATTTTTTTGCAAAAATTTATAAACGGCAAATAAACAAAAACTAAATTACTACAAATGTTCGATATGTCCGCCATTTTGTTGAATACAGAGAGCGATTCTGCGCAAGTAATTGAATTACACTCTTTGCAAACTTTCTTCATTATTTCTAATTGATTGAGTGGCGTTTTGTATCCTAGCCCAAAGCTCATTCTCCGTGTTTATAGCAGTAGAATACACGATGCTCTTGAGTGTTCCCCATAAAAACGAATCACAGATATTCAAATCTGGCGAGCGAGGAGGCCATTTTACAGGTGCGTCGTTTCCTCGGCCGATTCATTTATTAGGAAACTGTGCATGAAGATGATTCCTAACATTCAACGTAAAATGAGGTAGTGCTCCATCATGTAGAAACCACATGTTACGTCTTAGATCTAGTGGTAAGTCCTCCAATAAGCCTGGCAAAGTATTTTGTAAGTAATTCACTCCATTTAGTCGATTAGGTAAAACGACAGGACCTATGATGTTATTGCCGATTATACCTGCCCATACATTAATTCGGAACTCCTGCTGAAAGCGGCCTTGTTTAAAAGCATGTGGATTTTGATCTGCATACACGTGTTCGTTGTGTAAATTTGTAACACCTCTCCTTGTGAAGCATGCTTCGTCGGTGAAGAGAATTTTGTTGTGAAAATAAATATCTCTAGCCCTTTTTCTGTGAATAAATCGGCAAAATGTGAGACGCGCATCGGGGTCTGCTGGTAAAAGTTCTTGTACTACTTGCAAATGATATGGATACAGGAGTTGCTCTTTAAAAATTTTATGAACAACATCTTTTGAGACTCCTAACTCACGAGACAAGCCACGAGTACTTTTTGTGGATGAGCTCCTATTCTGTCTAGAACTTCTTCTTCCAAGTCAGGGTTTTGAACTACACGAGGGCGTCCACGATCAGCAGTCATTGGTTGAAATCTCCCAGTTTCCCGAAGACGCCTCTCAATGTTTGCAAATGTTTGTCGATTTGGTATACAACGATTAGGATATTTTTGCTGGTATACTGTCACACTCCTCCGACAATTTCCTTCGCAAAACCCGAGAACCAGCAACATATCAGTTTGTTCAGCGAAAGAGAAAGCCATTATTATCAATCGAAGATACAACCACAATTACACAATCAAAATGACAATAGTCAAAAACACTCAATAAAGAAACCGTAATCAAAGATCACAAAACGCACACTATCATTTTTTTTTATGACAGCTGTAGAAAACTAAAGGCAATCGTTTTTACTAAATAATAAGCCAACCAGATTATGCGTGTTGCCAGGAAAGCAGATTACGTTCGAGTCGGATATTATTTTTTGTGACTAAACTGTAACAGATATCAAAAATTACAAAGATACAAAAAATGTCACTAACAAATGTATCTTCTCGGGTAAAAAAAATTAAAGCTCTTAACCTTCATATCAAAAAGTTACAGGCAGAAATGTGCCACGTCATCGATGTTTCATACACTTGCGGTCTACTTATAAAGACCCAAATCCTCTCAAAACACGACTTACACTTACTTGAAATCTTGTACCAAAAATAATTAAAATCGATCAAAGTGTTATGTTTTAATAAGAATTTTTTTGTTTTTTTCGAAAAACTTTAAAGCTGAATACCGGCGTAACGATGCGATTTTGGATATAGGTAAGTTTGGTTAAATCATCTTATTTTGATGCAAGGAGTTTGTGGTTAAGCCATGTCCAAGCATTTTGCAGATACCCTGTATAATATAGAACGGTGAATTCGAATCCTTGTAATCTGCCATAAATTGTATTATGGAAACAGTTATTAAATGAAACCCACGGTAGGTTATTAATTGCATATATTTATGCGCAGAGACTGTTAAAGTTTTCAAATAACAATTCTTTCGGCACACAATAATTTCTTCAGTTCTTTGAAGTAAACTTCGACGTGAACAATGACATCTATCCGCAAATGGCAACCGAATACTTAGATTAGCATTAATATAAGATTAGCTGTACTGGTTACTTTTGAAATTGACCCAATACTTTAAATATTCATTTGACACAGAAACACGAAAAAGTATCACCAACAAAATGTTTCAATCTTCAGACAGATCAAATTGTTGTTATAAATTCTAAAGTACATTTTAAAAGTCTAAGGGTGTCACATTTTATGTAATGTGTAATAAACTTATGACCTAAATGATAAGTTAAAATTGGGAGAAAAACATGTTCTTCAGGTGTATACAAAATTTTAATAAAATTCACCTCTGTTTGTTCATTTATTAAGCTGATTTTTAAGTTTACTAATTTCTAATTCTCTTGTCCTTTGTTTTGTATATTCATTATTTTATATTCATAATTTGACACACGATTATTATAAATCCAAGACCTGTACTAATTCTACCTAACAATGAAACAAAAGACATACAAATTTTTTGATTCCTCCCTTTTCCAAGAAAGAAAGTGCTTTCTGTTGGCCTTCAAAATAGACACCAATCTTTCCTTTCGATTGGTTATGCGTCCTCTGGGGTCTTTTTTCAAATTTTTACATAAACGAAAATCAAAGAAAACCAAATCTGGACTATATTTGGTCTAAAGAAAATGCTGTTTCATGAAGACAATGCACTAGCTCACAAATCCGTTATTGCAATGGCCAAAATTAATGAATTAAAGTTTGAATTGCTATCCCATGTACCCTATTCGCCAGATTTAGCCCCCTTGGATTATTTTCTGTTCCCAAACTTGAAAAAATGGCTCAGTGATCAAAGATTTTCCAACGATGAAGAAGTGATGACAGCAGTTAATGGATATTTTGAGGAGCAAAACATTTCTTATTATAAAAAGGGTATCGAACTTATTGAACATCGCTGGGAAAAGTGTATAGAGCCGAAAGGAGATTATGTTGAAAAATAAGTATATTTCTTTCCAAAATTTTTGTGTTTTCTTTGTTGAGTTGGGTACTTCTGGGACCACCCTCGTATGTGCAATTAATTTATTTTGTTTTTTTGTATTTATTTAACTATAATTCAAAAATAAATTAAACATATATGACATATGCCAAAGATAATATTACGCATTATACAATAAAAGTGCAATAAAATAATAAATAAATATATAATATATAATTATAACATTGAAATAGTTTAGAATATAATTCTGTAGACATTATGAATTGTCGTTTACGATTAATTCAACATCATCAGTCAACTCATCCTCTGGAAAATATATGTATGTATCACATATTCATGATGGAAATGTGATTTTTTGTAAGGTACGCATTATACAATAAAAGTGCAATAAAATAATAAATATATAATATATAATTATAACATTGAAATAGTTTAGAATATAATGGCTTGTCATGATGGAAATGTGATTTTTTGTAAGGTAATGGTTTGTCAATATCATTCTATACACGTCTTAGCATTTAAAAATATTAAAAATTGGGCGAGTCCTAACCTAAAACATTGAGGTACTATGATGTTACTGCTAAATATTCACATATGTATGCTTATTTAAGACGCATACTATAAATAAAACAATACTCCAGAAAAAAAGTAGATAAATATACTGTTAAGCGCATAGGATAATGAGATTCCTAATAATGCTAATATCTTGCACGGAACTAGTTTTCATACCGCATACGGATATATGGAAAGTTGCATTAAAGATTCCTCTCGTGTCTCAAATGCAACGTACTTTCACATATTTGCAACTAAAACAAAATATAGGTCGTTCATGATCAATCATCTACTGTCCTATTAGATAACGTTTTTTAAAAAATCATACATTAGTCCACGAGTAAATATTTAAAAATATCAGAAATTTAAGATAATTTGAGTAAGTTACGTACCATAAATAAACAAAACGTGTACCACCTGTATAATGTCTAGTTAATAATGCACGCGCAGTAGGTTTTACTGCTTTTTTGAATGCTTCCAACGCTGGAGTTTCTATTAATGTTCCGATAACGTAATCCAGGTGTGATTAAATATAACTTCCGCATGCACAGAGCATTTGTATCTATTTCAGTTATATAATTTGTATAACACAAACGTATTTAACTTTAGAACATAAAATCTTAAATAAATTATAGGTTCTTGCCTATCTCATTTATCGCAATAATTTATTGGGAAGATATGTACATTATTGAAAATATTTGATTATCGACGAATTTTGCAAAGCGAACCTGTTACGTCTTTTGAATTTATTAAATTCGTAGTATACTACGTGGGTTGTCTTTTAAGTTTTGCATATAAAACTTACATAAAACAGCAGATATCTATTAAAGACTTCATTGTTTTTCGAAGTGTTCTCCACGAAGATCAATGCACTTTTGCATGCGCTCGAACTAACTCTGGAAGCAGTTGTTCCACTCATTTGTTGATACAAGATCAAAATTGCGTTTTTTAAGGCATCGACTGCTTATTCTGATTCTGATGACTGGATCTTTTGACCACGAAGTCTGTTCTTAATTTTCGGAAAGGTAAGAAATCGTTGGGGCTTATGTCCAGACTGTACGGAGGATGATTCAACAATTCGACGTATGCAAACTTGCACTGTCTTGACGGAGGATGATATCTCGTTCGGGGTTGGTTTTTCGAAACCCAGAGATGACTTGCGGCAAACAAATGGTTGTATATCAACCGGCAGTAACAGTTCTTTGATCTTGTAGATGAATTGTTGCTGCATGGCCTGTTTTCGAAACAAATGTCGCCACCATCTTTTTGGAGAACGGATGTCTTTTGTTGGCTTTTCTTCACCTTGGGACACCCAAACAGACGACGCGCTTATTTTCTTGTTAGTATGAGAGAAAGATTCATCACCACTGACAATGTTATACACATTTTTAAAGTTTCAGAGCTTCACAATTCTTTAAGCAAATTTTTTTAAATGATGTCGTTGAAATCCCCAATAACGCTTTAATCTGACGATATGGCACATGTCGATCTGTTGATGATCTTGCGCACAACATCGACGTTTTCCTGAGTGACTGCCGCTTTTGGTGAACCTGCTCTTGGATCGTCGCTAAGACTAATCTGCCCACATTTGAATTCTCCATACCAACGAGAAATTGTTGACTGATGTGGTGCTTCATTGCCGAAAACAAAAACCAACTTGACGACATAATTGACATAATTGTCTTCGAAAATTAATAAAATAATTATGAAAAATTATTCTGCAAAAAATGTTCTCAGTTTAATTCTATTTTTCAACTAACTCATCAACTTTGACAGTTCATTGTAGCTACAAAACTACACGTATCACACTGCAACTTTGGATTTAGGTTAACTAAAGGTGGAGGTTAATTCTTAGTGCTGACATTTGATTAGTGGCGCCCTCTATGTTCCACTATGCAAAACTTAAAAGATATACTACGAAACAGTATATGTACCCACAAACATATAAAAAATGGTGTTCAACTGTTTTGGTTTATTTTTCCATCAATAGACCCATTAATTGTGTTTGTCGACAAAGCCTGGTAGACTGAAGAGTATTGACATTATTCGAAGCACATCTCTGTCATTGCTTTTGTCAATAAATATTTGATTGATTTCAAATTATTTGCCACTTTTAATTGCAATAAGGCGTAAAGTATTAGTTTGCACGTGCTTTTGATAAAATAGCTATTTAACGGGCATTAGAAGGCTAAAAACGCCATACATCCCTCGTTCGGCTAGTTTACTGGTTGTTTTGTTAGATGTCACGGTAGTGGTATTCACTGTGTTTTGCTATAATAATTATTTATTGATTTTATCTAATTTTTACTTCCCCCATTAGTGCAGGAATATTTAACTTCGTGTAATTGTGAAATGACATACAAAAAATCTTTGCTTATCGAACAGCTGTCTAGATATTCATACAACAGTAAATTACATTTACATTGGAAATGATCAAATGTGACAAGTCGTGCAGAGGTACAAAATATTTAATCCTTCCTTAGCGTGTGATAGATTTTAAATTGTTTAATTTTCTGTATAATAACGTCAGTATATTAAACTGTTAAATGTGTTTTTACATCATTAATTCAAAATACTATTATATTAATACACTAATTACATTTAAACCTTCTTCATAACGCAGAGCATCCAGAATAACTGATTATTCAGTGTCGTTGTACGACCTTGCATGATTACAGTCTGGTTATTACTTTTTTCAGACACGAATATTAAGATATGAATGAGGAAATGAATCATTTATTTCATATAAATACATATGTATGTTTGTAATCTGTGTGTTTTACGTTTCCGTGGTTTTGATTTCGAATGTTACTGTTTGTTTGGTAAATGGATTTTTTTTGACAACAAAAATATTCTTCTAAGAAACTAGTTCATTCACACATCCTCTTTACATATAATTAAATAAATTTCGTTGAACTTTGCAGTTTACGTGATATAATAATAGTTAAGAAGATAATTATATACGTGCTTTATTACATACGTGATTTGAATTAAATATCTAGATTTGTATCAGTTTTATTAATATTTAATCTGAATCTGTATAATAATTAATTTGTATTTATGTATATATCTACATTTCTTTTACCTTATTACTAGAGCGGTCAATTTTTATCGGCGCGACATTAAGTGAATAAGTACGGACATAAATACCAACAAACATATAACTGAGCAGAGCGGTCGGTCTTGTATCAGTTACCGTAAATATTTTAGTACAATTACTAACACAAAAAAAGGTTGGCGATCTAAATCACAATTCTTGCTCTATATTTTTAGGTCGAACTGTAACGACATCAAACTGGAGAAAGAGTTCTCGTATGTTTCATTTAAAAAATGCGTTTTGGGGGTAATTCAAATATCGCACGAGTTTATTTACATTTTGGATCTGATAACAAAAAGCTTCAAGCAACTACGTTCTCTCTCTCGCCGTTTGGGCAATATTAAAAGAAATGTATATATTTACTTCACTCTGCAAAATGTCTAAGAATTAGAGAACGTGTGAAACAAACTTTCACACTGCATTTTGCATACTGTTTTCTATAGAATATTTAATTTTGTCAACGTAATTTGAATTTCGAGATTTAATATTTTAAGTAAACATACCTATTGATTTTTTAAGTTAATGCCAATTTAGAATGTTTGATGAAGATGATGATGAACTTTTTAAATTTATATTAGTTATAGTCAAAATCATTCTGCTTATTTAAAAGCCTAAGGCGTAATGCCAATACTCTTCAGTTTACCTGGCTTTGATGTCCCTCGTTCGACTAGTTCGCTGATTGTTATGTTAGATGTCACATGGTATTCAACTGTTTTGGTATATGTTTTCCAACAATAGACCCATTACTTATTGTGTTTGCCAACCAAGCCTGGTAGATTGAAGAGTATTGACATTATACGAAACGCATCTCTATCATTGCTTTTGTCGATAAATACTTGATTGATTTCAAATTACTTGCTATTTTCAATTGCAATAAGGCGTAAAGTCTTAGTTTAAAAGCACGTATTGTTGATAGCATAACTATCTAACGGCCATTTAAAAGACTAAAAACGCCATACATCCTTCGTTCTGACAGTTCGCTAGTTGTTACGTTAGATGTCACGTGGTATTCAACTGTTTTGGTATATTTTTTCCATCAATTAAGGAGCGAAACCTTATTATCTTTCATTTTAAAAATAAAAAAACCAAAGAGAAATAGCCAAATCTAAAGCAAAAGTCCATCTACCATTCAGCACATCATTGAACTAATATTAATGCTAATTAATTAACTTAATAAAGTTCGAGACAACAGAACAAATAACAAAGGCAGAGTAAGTACAAGAAAAATATTTAACAAACACTATGTGTCAAAGATTGTACGAACTTCAAAACAGAATCCGTTTTTGAGTTCCCCAAAGCTGACATCTAAAGTAGAAAATATACTTGCTAAAAAAGTTAATCCGGAAACAGTTTGGTAAATGCCGATTTGTACGGCAGAATAGCTCGTACAAAACCATTTGTTAGTAAGAAAAATGGAAACCTTCATTTACAGTTTGCTTCAGAACATCAGAACAAAGGTTCAACTTTTGGAAAACAGTTTTATTTTCAGAAGAAAGGAAATATAATATTTTTGCATCGGATGGTAAAATCACAATATGAAGAAAAAGGATGAAGAAAGAATTTCCAGAATTTGATACTTAGTGATAAGTATGGGGGTGGGGGGGCATGTAACGGTATGGGGTTGTGTTTCTGTCGCAGAGGTAGGAAATCTGCACTTTATTGAAGAAATTAAGAAGAAATTTATGTATTTGAACATTCTCAAACAAAATCTGGAAGTTAGTGCCAAAAAAATAAATAATTTTCAATTTTATCAAGACAACGATCCGAAGCACACTTGATTTATTGTAAAACAGTGGTTGTTGTGCTCAAAAATCTGTAAGCGACCACCCTAGTCTGCAGATATAAATATAATTGAAAATTTATGGCACATGTTAGATGTAGGGATACGCAGTCACGAAATATCAAACAGAAACTGTCCAGGCAAAAAAGCAACCCTACCAAATATTAACGAAATAATATGTTAGTTCACTAATGTATTTAAATGCATCATTTTCACTGTAACACTGATTTATGAGCTTTTAACATAGTCTTGTATTTAACCATGTTGTGTTCAATGAATTGTCTTCTAATTTTGCTATAACAATATATAATATTCTTGCAAAACCGCAATGTGTTTAATTCTTTTTCAAAGACGATTTCTTGTTATATAATTTCAACAACATATAATTTTTATAGCACTGCATCATTTAGACTGTGAGTCACTGTACGTACATGTATTTAAAATTACGAGTACTGTTGTAAGTAGCGTATATTAATAAATTTTAAATTGGCGAAGAATTTCGCAAATCATCACATCTTCCCATCAGTATCGACGAATACGGCACTAAACTTTCCAATGTACCGTTGCTGACTCCGTATTTTAGTACACAACATTGTTCCTATCAACAGAGCTATTTCATGAGTTTCATAGCAAAGAGCTGACACGAATACTAAAAGTTAATTATCTTATAATAACAATAATACATGTATAATGCTCATGTATGTAATGTAATAATTATGACTATAGACAGTTAGTTTTTAAATAAAAATTAGAAATTTACATAGACATTAACATATACGTCTGGAGATATATATGTATGTACGAGGACATGTTAGAAAAGTTTATAATAGAAAAAGCAAAATGACACTTTCACATTTTCATACGAGATTTATTCAAAGATTTTTCGAACAAAAAACGGTTCGGAAATAGGAAAACCTTTTATGTGTATCATTAATGATACTAATCCTTCGAAGAGAGAATGAAAGCCGTTGTTTTTACCACTAGGTACGGCAATCAAATAACGAGACTGCGCTCCTTCTATCGCGCAGCCGCATAGAGTGAGGTTGTATATGGAATTTCATTAACTTTGATACTTCCCAAGAAACAACCCGTAGTTTCGTCTCTCTGTCTGCTTTAGTTTTCTTTCAAGTTAATTCTAGAGGACATTGTTACTTAGTAATACCGAGATAATGGTTGACATTAAAGTCGGGCAGTGAATTAACCTGAAATTTCTTGTCAAATTAAAAAAATCGCCAACAGAATGTTAACAATGTTAAACGAGGTGTTTGGTGATAATGTTATGTCATCTGTGAGAGTTTTTGAATAGCACAAATGGTTTTCTAAAGATCGGAACGGGGTCGAAGATGATGAACGTCCTGGTTGACCTGTAACCGCAAGAACTGAAGAGAACGTTCAGAAAATTAAATTCGAATGATTGCCGATATGGTAAACATTAACAAAGAAGCAGTAAGACACAAAATTTGTACAAAAATGGTGCCCCAAAACCACACTCAGGAACAAAAAGACAATGGGATGAAATTTATTCTAACATCATGGAACGACTCACAGAACAACCAGATTTGCTCACAAAAATCATCACACGTGATGAAAGTTGGATTTTTCAGTATGGCCCGTATGATGCCGTATGACACGTATGTATACAGCGGTGTATAGATAGGGAAGGAGAGTATCTTGAAGGGGATAAAAGTAAAATATACGTTTATTTGCAATAAATAACATCTCTCGCACTAGTGTCGTTATTTAATTACCACACCTCGTACATCTACTACAATTAATAATTTAATTGCAAAACAAAGAAGAGCTGCAAAAATTTTTCAACTACATCGTCACTAGTCAATCATTCTCTACTTGTTTCGCACATGAAAAATCAAAACATTCCTAGACGTATTGGCATATTGTGAAAAAGGTTAATTATTATCCAAGATATAAGAAAATTCTTATTAACACACTGGAACACAAGAATAATACATTGAAGTAGTGCAGAACAATGAATACAGAACCAGAATATGTAAAGCTGTAAAATCACTTGGAGCTACAACTCGAGCCATCCAAAGAACTTAATGCCTGCCTTAAATATTCAATGTTATCAGGAAAATAGAGAAAATATTCACCAAAAATAGAGGAACAATGAATAGAGAATAGCGAATAGAGGAAAAATGACTAGGGTGCATGTATACATATACTAAAACCAATGACAGCCCAACACGTATCCAAAAACAAACAAAAAGTAGATATGAAAACATTATCTGCTCCCCAAGTTACCATAAAAAAATTTCAAGCAAAAAAGTAGTTAAAACAATGTTACAAGGAATAAATAAATGAAGAACTATACACATAACGACACCTTTCGTGAGGAGCTACAATTAAGTTTGAGTATAACAAGAAAAATAAACTAAAGGTGATCCATCAATTTATAGTACGATCGTAAAAATAAATGAAGAAGTGCACAGTGCAGATATATATTTATATCATGAAGAATTTAAAAAATATTTCCTTGAAACGAAAAAGATATGAAAAAGACGATAAATTACTAATGCAGATACCAACAATAACAATGTTCTCGTATCGACATTTCTATCATGTGCATATGCTTAACAAACTCAACGTGTTCTGCATTCTTATACGTCTTCGCACAAATATGGATATACATAATAGATTACGTGCCTTCACAGTAATTAATAGCACAACAAGTACCGCTTACAACAGCAGCAGAAATGAATATTAATAGACGAATATCAACAGAAACAAATAGTGGTAATTACTACCAGTGACCAGTGGATTATGTAAGACAATATACGTGATTGTCTGGTGACTAATGCGATTATTAAAACTCCGGTTGGTGGATCACCGATGAAATATTTAGAACATATATGTTGTAATTTATTTGTAAAAGAAAGTGTTTGACAATACGAAGAAAGAAAGTATTGCTAATACTTTTATTAGTAATGCATCAACTTATTCCAATTACTTATATATGAATTATTTTGACATAATGGTCAATGTCCTTCTAAGAACATTTTAATCCGAACCTATATAGAAAATATCCAAGATTTTTTGTGAGCTGTTAAAATTGGCCATTGCCGTCACAATAAAAGATACAGTCTCTTAATAAAAAATGCAGGCTAATACTTCTACCAAAGAAACGCTAATAGAAAAAATGAATATGCATATGATTTTCGGTAATGAATTAACAATTTCTCGTTGGAATGGAGAATTCAAACATGGACGGATTAGTTTTAACGACGATCCAAGAGCAGGTTCACCAAAAACCCCATTCGCTCAGGAAAACGTCGATGTTGTGCGCAAGATCATCAACAAAAATCGACATATGACATATTGCCAGATTGAAACATTATTAGAGATTTGAAAGACCTCGACTGTTGACTTCTGTTGACCGAAGAAAAGAAAGCAGCTAGGGCGAATTGGTGTCAGAAATCTGTAGATCGTTTCAATGCCGGAAACCTTGAAAACGTGTACAACATTGTCAGTGGTGATGACTCTTGGATTTACTCATACGAGTCACAAAATAAACGTCAGTCATATGTTTAGTCGTTCCAAGGTGAAGAAAGTCATTCGTTCTCGAAGTGTCTCCAAAAAGGTGGTCGACACATTTGTCTCGAAAGCAGGTCACGTAACAACAATTCCTCTACAAGACCAAAGAACTGTTACTGCCGATTAGTATATAGTCAAGTCATCGCTTAGCTTCGAAAAACCAATCCTGAACGACGATTCATCCATCACGAAGACAATGCAAGTTCGCACACAGCACGCAAAACAATTGAATTTTTAAAGCAACAAAACGTAGATTTGTTGTAACATCTACCGTACAGTTCGGACGATTTCTTTACCTTTCCGAAAAGCCAGAACGAACTGCGTGGTCAAAGGTTCCAGTCGTCAGAAAGAGCAGTCTATGATGTCGAAAACGCAATTTTGACTGTATCAACAAACAAGTGGAACAACTGCAGAGTTGGTTCGAGCGCAGGCAAAAGTGGATTAATCTTCGTGAAGAATACTTCGAAAAACGAAATGTTTAAAAGCTATCTACTGTTTTATTCCAGTTTTATATGCAAATCTTAAAAGACAAGCCGCGTATTGAGTACTACATTCTGAAAAATGAGTACTCACTTATATGAAAGTGTAACAAACTTCTATAACTGACTTGCTATGTTCTGGTATTTTATTCGCAATTAAGTTGATATTATTTCTTACTCCTATAAAATAAGAAAACGTTTTGTAATATGTAAAATAGTTTCCTGACTAAATCTAAATTCATGTATTCTCAAATATCTTCAAGATTTGGTATTTATCTAATTCTACGAATCATATAGATTATTGTAGACAGGGTCTTCCATATTAAAATATGCTACGCCTTACTTGTTTTTATTGATTCGTCCAGGTCAGTCATTTACAGAAGTATGTTCAAGTAATTTGTTTTTAAATTAAAAACTTGTTTTTCAAAAGCTAAAGAGTTTTAAATTTTGCACAACAAAATCAACGTTATTTAAGTTATTTAATACTTAAAATTATCACTTACACATCTAGTCCAATAATATCATATATTTTAGGTAAATACCTGGTTAATTACTCAAAATTTGAAAGCTCCTGTGTAATTCGATTATAATATGCTAATTAAGATAAAAATCTTAAACACGATTGTTTCGAAATGAGAATTGCTTACTACTACTTAGCTATATTGCCTTATCATCGCTTTTGAATTACTTATTTAGGAAGCCTTATCTTATCACTGCTGTTAATTACTAAATCGAAAACAGATTAAATTTTTTATTGTTTACATTACACTTAGAAAGGAATTATAGTGTTTTTTTCAATGACTTTGTTTTTTTATACTTAAATTGAATGCAAAAAAAATTGAATTGAAAAAAAAAATAAATAATTAAAATTGTAACTTTAATTTAATCACTTAAGGTTGATATATAACCCCTTTCTACATTCATTTTCGTATTCTGTATACGTATTTCGACGACTAAGTTGTCATCATCAGCGGATAATTAAACAGTGTCGCACCTGGAAACTACGGCAAAAACCCGCACGAAACAAATTCCGTACACGATCTGTACCGTCGGAAGCCAAAACGCACACTGTATATTCGTTTCACATAATTTTAACAGAAATTGTATTCTAGTCATAAACTATCCTAAAAGAAAAATACCTGCATGCGTTTATTGCACCCTCTATATATTGCACCTTTTGACCTCTTATACGATAGGCAAGGGGGGGGGGTGCAATAAACGCATGATAAAAGTACAAACTGAATTTGAAATAAATGGAAAAGGTGACAATAAAATATACATACATGAATATACTAATACTAATTTATATAAATCCTACGTATCTCAATTCGAACATCAAAATCCATGGTCACATAGTCAATAGTTTCTTTCTTAAGACTATTGTGTAAGAAATTGTATGCTAATCTTCAACTATCCTAAAAAATATCTGCTTGCGTTTACTACACCCTCCCTCGTGTATCGTATAAGAAGTCAACGAGAGATGAGTTATGAGTAGTATCTATGTCAGTGTTCAATGCATGACCCTTATTCTTCAAAATGTACATGCTTCATATCTATCGAATTCGCGATAATTATATTCTTTACCAAACGAAAACAATCCACTATGGACACTATGATTATGATCCAATACATGTTTGGCTAAACTGGATTTTTCTGGCCGATTGAATTTTATGTACACAATATGTTCTTTATATCGGGTTTCTATCAATCGTTTTGTTTGCCTGATGTATTGTTTACTACAATCTAAACATTTAATTCCGTAAATTTCCGATTTTTTGTTATCCTCGACTTTGTCTTTTGCATTTTCTAAGAGGGATTTGATGGGGCTAGTAGACCAAAATGTAACTTGAGAACAGCGCTTTTTAAAAACACTATTCAAATTTCTCGTCAAGGGGTGAAAAGGTAAACATAGGAATTGCTTTGTCTCGATTGCTTTGAGATGACAGACATGTGATATCCCGAATGTTACCGTTCCCAAATAATCCATTGATTATTTCCGAATCAAAGGCATTGTATCTCGCGATACTCTTAATAAAGTTCAACTCCTTCTCGTATCTCACTTTTGTTAGTGGGAAACTAAGCAAACAATTGATAAGAAAACTGAAAGAAGCAATCTTTTGTTGCATGCTATGATTTGAGTCCGCCGTGTTGAATCTATTGACATTAGTTTCTTTTCGGAAAATATCAGCTTCTATTTTAAGATTATTCCTAATTACTAGGGTGTCCAATAAAAGGCAAAAGTCATTGTCTTCTTTTTCTACCGTAAATTTAATCGTAGAGAATTTTGAATTTAATTACTTGACGAAATTGTCCACATTACATTTATGTGTATCAAAAATGGCGAAAATGTCATCTACATACCTGATCCGAATTCTTTTAAAATATTTACCCTTATGTTTAAATTTAACTTCAAAATTAGTCATAAATATAGCTTCCAGGTGCGACGCTGTTTAATTATCTGCTAATGATGACAGCTTAGTTGTCGTATGCAGAATACGAAAGGGGTTATATACCAACCAATATTAAGTGATTAAGTTAATCAACCACAGGCGACATCAAATTTACCATTCATTTAATTCGCAAATACTCCTGGAGAGATTGTGGTAACAAAATTTTCAGTCCACAAGCCTAAATACATACCCAATAAACAAAAGAAATTATGAGACTCTTAATTATAAAATTATAGCATAAAAATTTATCTCGTCTTTTTCTAGATCATTGAGAAGTTTGAAAATTCATTTTCAATACTCAATGATCGTTTATAAGTGAATTTTCATTCATTTTTGTAAAGAAATTAGAAGTCTTAAAGAAGAGAAGAAGACACTATTTTTACATCTTAAACATATAAATGAACAATTTCCGTATACTTTAAAAGTGATTGGTACATTTGAAAAGCATACTTATAATATTACAAATTATATTTATTACTATTAATCTGCATTACAATTTTGATTTTATTATTAGTGGTAATTTATATGTACTAAACCCAAATATATCCCTTACTTAATACTTTCATTTGAAGCATTTTACAATTTATCAATGATGTAATTCTCACGATCGCCCAATATAAATACTCATACAGGTCATTCACAAATCACTATAATTGACTATCATCCACCACTCAAATGGACAAAATTTAGAACCATACACTCAGGAAATAATATAGAAAATGTGTAAGTATTCAATCTATATAACAGTAACATGAAAAAACAAAATAATTTTCAAAAAAACAGGCGGAAAAAAATGATTACTAATTGAAAAAATGGTAATTTTATGTAATGTTAAAGTACCACCGATAGAATAAATTGTTGAACAATCATTTTATTACAATTTTAATTAAGCAATACTAATTTTTTCAGTATATCTAGTTAGTCAATAGACATTAATCGCCCAATAACCATTAAGATATAATTAACAATAATATTACTTTGATTATTTTAGTTACATTTAGGTGTTGATTTACAGAATTGATAACATCTACAACAGACCTGTAAATGGACAAAACAGGTTAAATCAGTATGCAGTTTAATTATGATGACGGGTTTGTCGAAGTCGTTACCTTTGAATGGTAATTAAAATGTATTTAAATTACAGGTCTTATTTGCTAATGTATTATTTAAACACATAAACTCTTAACGATTACATTTTTAACTGTGTAAAATTAAAGTGTAATACATAACAAATTATAGTGTTTATTTAAGGAGTTGGTATTTTTTCTTTTTGTTTTTAATTGTTTTGGCTTATAACTTTAGACATTTATGTAAATTTATTATTATAAATTGAAACCAAACAAAGTCTAAATCAAGGGAGAACGTGGTTGCAATAATATTGCAGAAAAAATTCCACACAGACCAAGAAACAAACTAAAATTAATTTCAATTACATTTTCCCATATTTGCAGTTAATTTTAGCTGTGGAAAAATAAAAATCTAGACTAAAAATAAGGTAAACAAGACGTCTCAACATTTTTTATTCTCTTTTTAATATACTATTGAATGATTAATTGGATTTTATAGACATACAATTCATTAATTCTCCATCCAATTAAGCGAGTGCTTTTGATGTTTCGGCCAAATTTTCTTTGAGAAGTGTCACAATTCTCGCTACTATTCGGCGTGAAACACATTTCCATCATTTTCTCCTTGAGAATACAAACCAGTCCCTAATAAAGTTTCTATTCCAAATTTTTCACTCTTTGTAATATCTTTCGTCTCGCTGAAGACGCATAAATGCGTTATAATAAATATAAAGTATAAAATTAGCACGCTATTAATCTAATTATAAGACACCAAAGTAAGAACAGTAAATGCGTTATTACAAACACACTCTTCCAGGATTCTAACAATTCTGAATAAATTTTACTTGCATAAACGCATTATACCAACTCTTCACCTTTCTAGAATGTAAAAAGCGGATTATGAGTTCAGTAAGTGATTAGTGACCTCCATACTTAGCACTCTGAAAAGTTAACTAAAGATATGTATATTGTAGGCTATGTAGGCTGTGTATTTAAAAAATATGTACATTTATCTTTCCTGTAGGATACAATAATATGTATTTAAAATATATTATTTATCATAACTGAGACCTGGGTTAATTTAATTATCATGTTTGGAATATTTACTGTGGATCTTTAATCATGAAAGAAGTCAATGAGACAAAGGTCACTGCAGAGAGGCGGATTTTTAAAAAAGTACTTTGCAAAATAATTTCGATAATATTAGAAAAAAAAACATTACAAAAGCAATGTATAACGAATTCTTTTAACTAAAAGAAATTAGAATTTTTCATAAATTTAAACGGTTTAAAAATTGTGTGATTAAACAGTAATACGAGTAAAAAATACATAAAAGTCATTTTATATGTCGTATTTTTCTCTTTACTAGTTGATGAAGTCATTGAATATACTTTTAAATCCCAATTGATAATATATATAAGTAAATCTGTGTAAATATTGTTTCTCCTACGTAAATTTCAATCGATATTCATATTTATTTATGAGAATAAATATTATCCATCAGTACAACTTATATATCGGTAAAATTTATCCACATTTATACCGTTAACAATATTCTTAAGCCATGGGATTTAACAGATGCTTCGTTGGACATCAAAAATAGATTTACGTCATAAAAAAATGTAAATATTTAATAGTGTTATCGCTTTTAGTCAGTATCATAGGTGTTTAAGAAGAAAGGGAAATATGTGTATACGTCTTCTTAACATCTTATCGCGTTTGATTTAACGGTAAATACAACTTCAGCTGGAAAAATATTAAGGAAACGGCAGCATTCCATAAGTACTTTAACTTTGTTTTACTTTAGTTTACGTGTTGGACGATAATAGGTACTTAGTGTACAAAGAATAAATTTATTCTTTTGTTTATGTAACGGTAACAAAAGTGCATCTTTAATAGGTTGTACATTATGTCAAATAAATTAATAATTAATAATAAATTATTGAATTACTTACAGCAATCATTTAAAAACAACTTAATTTATAGTTCAGCAAAATAACATTTAAATTTCCTCTTTATAAATCAATCGATCATGGAAACCATAATTGCCAGTAATTCTTCAAATATACTTATGTCTACAGCAATATTCACCCGCTTGTTGTATTTACTACATAACTATGTTAGTCTTATTGTATGTAGTGCAAGTTTCGCTAATGCCTTCCTATTACACCATCAAACTTACTCTTATCAAATAGTTTTACAACAGTGTAGTGTTCTAGGACAAAATATTACTCCACACCTTCGAAGGTAAACGGATTGAGGCCAAATGGTACATCAACCTGCTAGTGGAGTCCAAAATTCAAATGGTTAAAAAAGGAGGCATGCCAACAGACGCATGCATACAAAGACTTGATCATTTTGGAAAGTTTCAAAATCTTGGACCAGTTTTGTTAATCTTTGATGGAACAACTTATCACCATGATATCCGCATTGCTGAAGCTACATAAAAGCATAGTGTAACTTTCTTCTTGTTACCCAGCCATAGCACACATGAGTTGCAGTCTTTGGACAAAGCTCTCGCAATTTTGAGGCATAATGGAATGAAGAGATTCTAAATTTTTGGGTTAATCAGGGTGAAAAAAATCCAGACGGGAGGACTATTCAGAAATTTTACAAATTAATATCAAATAAGAAGAATTAGGAACACGTTAAATGGAACAGAGAAAGTTAACAAAAAAACAAAAATAAATCGAATTCAATTTTGGAAAAAATTTTTGGACCTTATCGAATTTCCATATCAATTTTAGGATCGACACAGCAAAATTACTTCCATGAATATCTTGCAGCTTGAGTCATGACATAGCTACCACGTGACAGGTCGACTTACATTATTACAAGATGGTAGGAAAATAATATTCAGACTGCGACATGTAAATACGTAAAACAGAATCTTGATTGAGAAACAAATAGTACTAGCCTCCAACAATAATTACCATACTAAATCACTATTGTTGCTCTAAATTTTTTGGTCCAGCCTAACGGTATGAAACTGGGGAAAAAGCTGTTGTATGTTTCATTAAAGGCATCGTGGGGGTAATTTAAATTGCGTTTGAGTTTGTTTACATTTTCGACCTGATCACAAAATACTTCAAACAGCATTCCATCTCTTGCCGTTTGGGCAATATTAAAAAAATGTGTAATATTTACTTCACTCCGCAAAATAGCGAAAAATTAGAGAAAGTGAGGAACGAACGTTTACGCTGCATTTTGGGTACTGTTTTCTATAGAATATTTCATTTTGCTAATGTAATTTTAATTCCGAGATTTAATATTTTAAGTGAAAGTTTCGGCGACATACTTTTAGATTTTTTTAAGTTAATGCCAGTTTAAAATGCTTGATGAAGATGATAAATTTATTAAATTTATATTAGTTATAGTCAAAATTATCCTACAGGGCATCTGATCTTCTTTCACTATAACCTTTGTTTAAAGTGAAAACACATTTAGTTTTTAACTGACTTCTTTATTCTGAAAATATTATTTGTTTCACATATTAATTGTCGATTTATAATACATACTTCAGATACGAAAGTTATTAATAATCTCACCGTGCTCTAGGGAATTATAGGCAGGGATTATACAGGTCGGACAAAAAGCATCATCTGATTTTCTCTCACTATAACTTTTATTTAAAGTGAAAACTAATTTAGTTCTTAACTGATTATGTTATGAGTTTGGGGAAAATTATGTCCGACAAATTGCCGCCGCCGGCATTCATGCAAATTTGAGCTCTTTTGATTACATTTTGCATAACTGTGCGTAGCATTTGTTCACTGTAATAGCGTTACCGTCAGCTCCTTCAAAAAAACCAAGGTCTAATCACCTTTGCCGACGTAAGTGCATACCACACGGTAACTTTGTGAGGGTGTAATGGTGCTTCAAAATTTATGCGTATATTTTCCATCCCCCAGAACCTAGAATTTTACTTAGTGACATTGCGTTAACACCACTGATGAAATTATTGTGCGCAATCATTATCACAATTATCGCGCGTTCTTGAAGCATTTATCGATTCATTGTTATTCACTATAAATTTCTCACGTCTCTATTTCACGAATGTCAAAACCGAACTGACATACGATTCCATTTGCAAAAATGTTACTACTTTAAAAGTCTAAAGTAATGTGATGATTTGGTGTAAAGCTTTTTATGTCATCACATCAATAAATCGAATGCAACATTAATAAAATACAGTAAATGAAATTAAACTAAAAAATTTAGATCTAAATAATTAAAATATTACACTTACACATAAACATGTATTTATATGTACGTGGGCAAGGTGAAAAGTTCTCAACCTGACAATGAAAGACTGCGATTTAAATTTAAAAAATGATTTTATTTTTCTATATAATCTCCCTTGAGTTCAACACACTTGGTCCAGCGTTTTTCTAGCATAAATATTCCTTCCCGGACGTGAGAGTCTGGAAGGCTGTCAAAATATTCTTCTACGGTACTTTCAACTTCTTCGTTGGATGTGAATCCCTTTCCAGAAACAAATTTTTTCAAATTTGGGAATAGATGGAAGTCTGAGGCTGCCAAATCAGGAGAATAGGGAGGATGGTCCAGCAAATCGTACCCCAAATCCCTCAATTTTCCCATCGACAACGCACCTTGGTGTGCGGGTGCGTTATCCTGATGAAAAATGATTTTTTTCTTCTCCAAACCAGGCCTCTTTTCGCGAATTTTGGCATCCAGCTGGTCAAGAAGGTTAGAGTAATATGCACCTGTAATTGTTCAGCCTTTTTCAAGGTAATCAATTAACAAGATTCCTTTTGCATCCCAAAACACGCTGGCCATGACTTTTCCGGCAAATGCCATCGACTTCGCTTTCTTTGGCGCTGAACCACCGGCTTCCACCCACTGCTTCGACTGCTGCTTCGTTTCTGGCGTGTAGTGGTGTACCCATGTCTCATCCATGGTGATAAATCGCCGCACAAAATCGGTCGGATTCTTGTTAAATCGGTCCAAAGAATGCTCCGAAAATCGTTTGAGCATTTGCTTTTGATCGGCATTCAGCAAATGCGACAACCATCTTGCGCAGAGCTTTCTCATCTCTAATTCTTTGTGCAAAATGTTTTGCACCCTTTCTTTCGATCCCCACAGCCTCAGCAATCTCACTCACTTTCACTCGCCTATCGTCCAACACAATATCATGTACTTTTTCAATGATTTCTGGTGTGGTTGCGGTTTTTGGCTGTCCTTCACGTGGGTCATCTTCGAGGGACGTACGACCACGTTTAAATTCAGCTGGCCCCTTTTAACGATTGACATTGAAGGAGCAGAGTCCCCGTACACTTTTGTCAACTTCGGATGAATTTCCATAGGGATTAAACCATCCAAAACAAAGAATTTTAGAACAGCACGATATTCGAGTTTATCCATTTAAAAAAAATAACACGCACGACGTCTACTACAAAATTCTTGCAAAGAAACTACTTAAGAGAACAAGTTGAAAGTTTTCATATGAACTAAACGCACATACAGTCACGCAGGAAACATAAATTTTTGTTAATTGTAACGCCATCTCTGTGTCAGGCTGAGAACTTTTCACCTTTCCCACGTATACGTTATTCATAAAATCGAATTATCAGAATAGTTATCTTATAAATTAATTCGAAATTCTATTTTATATATATATATATATATATATATATATATATATATATATATATGGTATAAATAAAATGAAAGAAAAGAATTATTCGTATATTACGCGTGTTACTGTATTTTCTCGAATACAAATCTTCGAAAAATAAGGTGCCTTTGCACTATTATGTTATGTATTATAGACATGCTCCGACTGCTAGTGGTTTATTTACATGATGTAAAGACCATTATATATTAATTCGGCAGATATACTTTCGTGCACATCGTGAACCTTTATGTGGTAGAAACTGTACCTACCAACATACAAATTTGAAGTAAACTACTTTGTGAATTATCATCAACATTACTTAAAGTTAATGGTGATACCATTACCAAGTATTTACAATAAAAGTAGATGAAATGTGCATATCCATATGGGTATGTCGATTCTTTGTAGCTTTAACAAATTAGATAGAAATGAGTTCTTTTAGTTCGTCCAACTTTTTACCTTTAATCAGATGGAAAAGAAGTGTCCGTTTCTTTTTTGTAGAAATTTTCTTCCATAACTATCAATAATCTAATACTTATGTTAGTATTAGATTATTGTTAGTAATGATCATCAACGAAGATCGACATATAACCTATCGCCAGATTGAGGCATTATTGGGGATTTCAAAGACTTCAATTCAAAAAATTTTGGATAAAGAATTTTGTGCAAAAAAATTAGTTTTCCGTTGGATACCGCGTCTGTAGCCCGAAAACAGAAAGCAGCTAGGGTGAATTGATGCCAAAAAACTGAAGATTATGGAAGAAAATTTCTACAAAAAAGAGACAAACACTTCTTTTCCATCTAGTTAAAGGTAAAATGCTGGACGATTGCACTAGGTTCTCGTATTTTGTACTCAAGTAAGTAAGTACACAATATTGAAAATATTATGAAACAGCTCCACATAATGTGTTCATTTAAAGGAACGAGTTAAATAACTTTTGAATTGCCACAACCAAAACAATTGTAAGAAAACAATTCTATAAAAACTGTTTATACTCCGTATAGAATAATAATAATCGAAGGTGTGATTTTGGAAAATTATAAACTCTGCAAACACTAGCAATTGCGTACATTATTATTGATTATGTGTTCAATTTCTTCCATATTGATACAACCCGGATAACTTGAGACGATAATAAATACAGTATTAAAGTACGTACTCCTTTTTTAAAACGTTGAAAATATTACTTAACTCTGTGCGTGAAAGAAAGACCAAAAGGTCATGTCTAATTACTTTATCTTTGACTGTGCGCTTTGTAAGTAAACAACCACGAAAAAATACTAGTTCCAAGGACCAGTTCTCATTACTAACCATATTAGTGGTAATATACTAATTGAAAATATAAATTAAATCATGCAGACATTAGTGGAACAATTCTTAATATGGTGCTTATGTATATTTGGAACAAGATGATTCATTCGAACTAATAGAGGGTGCTCGGGAGTTCAATGTCCAATGATCTCGGTGAATTTTCACATCACCACAGATTATGTATTGTTTAGCGGAGTAAATGAACTTATTTACTTCGATCAAACTGAAATCATTAATTATAGTACTAATTTGTTCTCAACAAGAACTGAACAAAAACATCGAAAATAACAGATCTCGTGTCATGGAGATCAATTCGTTCGATTCCGGTTTCGACGTAACGTCATCTGTTGTATGTGTACATGCTCTGACCCGGTAGTATTTCGTGCCATCCTCTACATATACAGAATTCGCTGCGGCAACTATTTAATTTGATTTTGTTCTTGAACGGACGGCAATTCCTTTCGGTATTACTTTATTTTATTTGTTAGGACCAATTTAAGTTGATGATGAATGACAATTGGAATTATCGATGTTTATTTCATTTGATCATGTCTAATTAACGATTTTGTCACTCTTTATTTATTACATTCTTCTTGACCAGCTCATGTAGAAGTGATTGAGTTTTAACGATTGGAAGCTGTTAAGAATAGACAATTTTATTGCTTAATTATATGTATCTTGAAGATATTGAGACAATATTCTGAAAGTAAGAAATAATATCAACTTAATTGCATATTAAATACCAGAACATAGCAAGTCATTCAATATAAGTTTGTTCCACTTTCATATAAGGAAGCACCCAGTGCTTAATACACTATGAAAAAATTATATTTTTATGAGACCTCGAAGAGATATAATAAATTTATTATGTTAAGTATCGAAGAAGCTTCACGAAAAGTGTTTCGAATTTTCTTTTTTATTAGTATTCCATTATCTTCACTATAAATGTTCAAAAATAAAACACATGAATTATTCGAAGAAAAACAATGTGAAAATAAAAAGCTATTTAACATTGTCAAATTTAAAATCTTTATAAATTTCAGTAACGTTTTTGACCTATTCGTTGCATAGATATTCAGGACTTTTCCTACTATATATTGCCAAATTGCTTCATTTAATATTTTTAATATTGATGTCAACCCATCTTTCTAAAGAGCTCAAAAATTCATGGATTTCATCTCAAGCTGTTGTACGGAAATTTATTTGTAATAGAAAGTGTTTAGCAATACGAAGAAAGAGAGTATTGCTAATACTTTTATTAGTAATACATCAACTTATTCCAATTATTTACGTATGAAATGTTTTGACATAATGATCAATGTCCTTCTAAGAACATTTTAATCCTAACCTATATTGAAAATATCCAAGATATTTTGCGAGGTGTTTTTGGCCATTCCCGTCACAGCAAAAAATACAGTCTCTTAATAAAAAAATGCAGACTAATACTTCTATCAAAGAAAGGCTAATCGAAAATGAATGTACATACTATTCCCGGCAATGAAGCACCACATCAGTCAACAATTTCTCGTTGGTATGGGGAATTTAAACATGGACGGATTAGTTTCACCCACGATCCAAGAGCAGGTTCTCCAAGAATGCCAATCACTCAGGAAAATGTCGATGTTGTGAGCAAGATCAACGACGAAGATCGACATATGGCGTATCGCCCGATTGAAACATTATTGGGGATTTCAAAGACCTCAATTCAAACAATTTTGCATAAAGAATTTTGTGTAAAAAATTAGTTTTCCGTTGAATGCCGCATCTGTTGACCGAAAACAGAAAGCAGCTAGGGCGAATTGGTGCCAAAAAACTGCAGATCAATGAAGCAGCACATTAGTCAACAATTTCTCGTTGGTATGGAGAATTCAAACATGGACGAATTAATTTTACCGCCGATCCAAGAGCAGGTTCTCCAAAAACGCCAGTCACTCAGGAAGACGTCGATGTTGTGCGCAAGATCACCAACGAAGATCGACATATAACCTATCACCAGATTGAGGCATTATTGGGGAATTCAAAGACTTCAATTCAAAAAATTTTGGATAAAGAATTTTGTGCAAAAAAATTAGTTTTCCGTTGGATATCGCATCTGTAGCCAGAAAAGAGAAAGCAGCTAGGGTAAATTGGTGCCAAAAAACTGAAGATTGCTTCAACGCCGGAAACTCTAAAAACATGTACAACATTGTCAGTGGTGAATCTTGAATTTACTCATACGAGCGAGAAAATAAACGCCAGTCGTCTGTTTGGGTGTTCCAAACCGACAAAAGTCATCCGTTCTCGAAGTGTCTCCAAAAAGATGATCACAATATTTGTCTCGAAAGCAAGTCATGTAGCAACAATTCCTATATAAGATCAGAGAATTGTTAGTGCCGATTGCTATACAACCATTTGTTTGCCGCAAGTCATCGCTGAGCTTGAATTTTTAACGCAACAAAAAGAAACAGTCCGGATCTAAGTTCCAACGATTTCTTTACTTTTCCGAAAATCAAGAACGGACTGCGTGGTCAAAGGTTCCAATCGCAGAAGGGGCAGTCGATGACTTCAAAAACGCAATTTTGACTATAGCAACAAACGAGTGGAATAACTACTTTTAGTTGGTTCGAGCATATGCAAAAGTGCATTAATCTTCGTGGAAAATACTTCGAAAAACAATTAAATCTTTAAAGGCTATCTACTGTTTTATTCCAGTTTTATATGCAAAACTTAAAAGGTAACCCACGTAATAAGTAGAACAAATACATAATAATGACATTATATTGAAAAATAAAGTTTGTTTCGCTATCCGTCTTGTTATTGGTATTCAAGAAAATCCAGGTCAAATCTATGCTCCCCTCGTAATATCCTGTAGGGGTTATGGATTACAGTGTTGATGACAAAATAGAACTTGTGAAATTCAATAGATATCTATCTAGTAAAGTAAGTGATTGTAAGAAATTAATTTTATTTCCAATAAAGCCCCACTTTATTTTATAATTTACACAATTTTCATTTTTAAATTTAAAGATCATTCACATTAAAAATCAAAGTCATATGATGAGTACATTTCTAGAAGATTAAGTTGTTAAAAAATGTATAAACATACCGGAAATGCATGAACCGTGATTCATCAATTGCATGTTTCGCAAATACCAAAGTACAGCCATGCATATATGGATATATGTTATCAATTATAATACCATACATGTCTTCAGATTTTAAAAAAACAATAATACAGATGTATGTGTGTCAATTTCAAGATTGCATGACGACAATAAAATAATACCGTTCTTTTTATCTCACCGGTGAAGTGCATGCTATGTTAGATATGCGAGAGAACCGCATTCACATAGAGGTGACCTTCACAACACTGCTACATACAAGCCCGTTCTTTTTTCACGTTTATGCATCAAACACATTTATGCTTTTATGAATAAATTAAATGCGACTGCAGTAGATGTATCACAGCGTCTTTGTCGTTAGACGCATTAATTAGAAGACTGGCCAAGTATTTTTAATTACAAGGAATCACTACTTGGAAATGAAAAAGCATGCTTACGCATTGTCATGACTTTCATGACCTTAAATTTAGAAAAAACTGTATAAATCACAATTAACGAAGTTGAGAAAGAGGCTCGTTTTACTTCCTCTTATTACCGTTCTTTGGAGATTCTAGGATTAGGCTGGCTCATACAGATAGAAGAAGTAGACTAAAATAAATTGCGTTTGAAATGTAGTGATGATTTGACGGTACAGAACAAAAATAGTTGAAAGGAAGTGTAAGTAAAAGTAAAATAAATCGTCGAAACTGTTCTTAGAAGTTTCATTCAAGTAAACAGGAAAAAAAGCATTAAAGTTTGAAAATTAATGAAAGTAATTCTTAATAAATGTAAAAAAATATTCAAAGCAACGTTAATTGGTAGTAAAGGAAAGGCTATTTATATGAAGACAAATTTACTTCGGTTAGTTAGTTTTAAAAGTAAGAGCTAATATTATGTACAGAGCGATACGTCTGCATTTTTAACATTTACGAGTTCCCCAGTCATAACTTTCATAACATCGGGTTTTTCAATAAGGACATAGCGATTTTGTATTTAAATAAAACACAGATTAATTGACATATTGAGTTGAAATTTATTCCAGGTGCAGTGCACATGTTTGGTTTAACTATGAAATTCGATCTCGTTCATATGGCCAACACGAGCAAGTTTGCAGCGGTCGATCCTTTGGAGCCAATTTTCCACCACTCTTTCACACATATCGGCCAGAACGTTGGCAATTTCGCCTTCAATATTGTCCCTGAGTTCCTCTAACTTTATTGGCTTGTTCGCATAAACCGACGATTTAACATAACCCCATAAAAATAAATCCAACGGCGTTAAATCGCATGATGAGTGGCCACTTTACCGGGTCACTTCTCGAGATTACACAGTTACTGAGCCTCCCCTTTAATAGATCAATCGCTTGACCAGCTGTGTGGTATGTTGCAGCATCTTGTTGGAATCACATATCACGGATGTCAACTCCATCCAATTCTGACCAAAAAAGGTCTTCCAACATGGCACAATAGCGAACTCCATTGACTGTAACGTAGGGATCATTTTTATCGATCAAGAAATATAGTCGTTACACCTCCGACATGAAATCTATACCACACGGTCACTTTTTGTGGTTGTAATGAACTGTCTTGAGGCACATGTGGGTTTGTTGCTGACCAATAGGACATATTTTGCTTATAAACAGTCATTAGTTCAAAATGAGCTTCATCACTTAAGATTATTTTTCGATGAAATTCAGGATTTTCTTCGAACTTTAGCGGAATCCAATCGGAGAAGTTTTGACGTTTCAAGTGATCAAGAGGCTTCAGTTCTTGAGTTAATTGGATCTTGTAAAGATGTAAGCCCAGATCTTTACGCAAAATTCGCCACGGTGTGATTTGAGAGATTTCCAATTTCTGTGAACGGCGTGGAATCGACTGATTTGGATTATATTGAACCAAAGCACTTACGGCTCGATATTTTCGGTATTTCTTCATTTTGTATTCCCGGGAATTTAAATACTAATCAGTATTTACATTTACTGAAAGACGTAATTATTCCTGGAGTTCAAGCACATGTTGACATCAATATAATATGATTTCAACAAGATGGATGTTCTGTTCACAATAGTCACAATTTTTTTCTTTGTAGCCATTTAAAAAATACTATTTATAGTGATATTAATGATCGACCAAGAAATGTAAAACAACTAGCAATGTATATTATTTAAGTTGGAGATTTAAGAACAGAGAATGAAACGAAGAACAAATTTATCATTAATCAATACTTAAGATGCGTATAAAAATTGGATAATATTAAAAAACTCGATATAGTGACAAAGTTCGCCATATTAGGAAATATAATAATATTGAAAACGATGAAAATATTGCGAAAGGCAGGTAATTTGCACCTCTAGAAAATCGATCACCTGAAGTACCCTTGAAATGTATTATATAAATAATCTGCCTTACATCAAACAACATTTAGAATTTAGTAATTTAATAATTATAAAAACGGAAATTTAAGAATAAATAAAATATGTTAGTAATAAAAACAAAATAATTTCTAATTCAAATGTGTACCAATGTCATAAAAATTATTAATTCGAGAATTATTTTAAACAGTTTCAAGTCTGTATTTATAAAGCCAGGTGCGTAGGTTCATTAATATTTTACCAATTTATTATTCAAAAACCTTTTTATACGACTTCAACAGAGACAAAATACGAGGGTAGTTTGACAAGTAGTGAGAATGGAAAAGAAAAACGATTTTTAAATACAAAATAATTTTGATTTTTCTATATATTCTCCTAAAAGAGCAATACATTTATTCCAACGGTGCTACAACGCCCTTAAGCTATCTCTAAAATGCGATTCCGGAAGGCTTGCAAAATACTCATTTACAAAGATGATAAGCTCGTTGTTAGACGAAAATTTCTTTCCACCTAGTGCCGTTTCCAATTTTGGAAAAGGTGGAAGTCGGAAAGGGCTAGATCCCGCGAATAAGGCGCATGCGGTACTAATTGGAAATGCAACTCGTGGATTTTGGACATCGCAACTGTGCTGGTATGCGAAGGAGCATTGTCTTGGTGAAAGAGAATCTTTTTCTTTGCCATTTCTGGCCGGTTAGCACGAATCTCAACATTTAATTTTTGTAGAAGTTCTGCATAATATTGTCCGTTTATTGTGGCACCTTTCTGAAGGTAATCAATGAGCGAAATGCCCTTTGAATCCAAAAAAATTGATGCCATCACCTTGTTTGCCGATAAAGTGGTTTTCGCTTTCTTTGGAGGTGCAGAACCACGTTCTAACCATTGTTTCGACTGTTGTTTAGTTTCGGGTGTACTGTAGTGTATCCAAGTTTCATCGCAAGTAACAAATCGCCTACCAAAATCAACCGGATTCCGCTTATAAAGGTCCACACACTCATTGGTAATGCGCAAACGAATGAACTTTTGATCAGTCGTAAGCAATCGCGGCACCCATCTTGCCGAAAGCTTGGAAAGGTCCAATTCTTTCGTTAAAATGTGATGTACGTGTTCTGTTGAAATGTTTACCATGTCTGCTATCTCTCTAACTTTAAGTCGTCGATCTTGCGTAATAATAAAGGGTTTTCCAATAAGGACTTGACAAATTTTTTTCAAAATAAAACGCAGACCATTTGAGATATTTCAAAAACTTTATTATCGGGTTGAAGTACAATCAAAACATTTATGAATGGAACTCGACTTCGTTCATATGGCCACCGCGGGCACGTTTGCAGCGGTGGATTCGTTGGACCCTAATTTTCGATGACTCGGCCACACAATTCGGCCGAAACGACTGCTATTTCGCGTTCAATGTTGGCTCTGAGCTCTTCCAACGTTGTCGGCTTGTTGGCATAGAACAATGACTTGACGTAGCCCAAAAAAAAAAGTCTAGAGGCGTTAAATCGCACGAACGAGGCGGCCAATCGACTGGTCCATTTCTTGAGATAACACGCTCATCAAACTTACTCTTCAATAAATCGATTGTAACGTGTGCTGTGTGGCTTGTGGCACCGTCCTGCTGAAACCACATATTGTCCAAGTCCATATCTTCCAATTCGGGCCAAAAATAATCGGTAATCATGGCGCGATAACGATTACCATTCACAGTAACGTGACGATCATTATCGTCGACGAAAAAATATGGCCCTATGACGCCACCGGCATGCAAACCGCACCAAACAGTTATTTTTTGTGGATGAAGTGGTGTTTCATGAAGCACATGTGGATTTTCACCCGACCGATAACGCATATTTTGCTTATTGACGAACCCATTGAACCAAAAATGAGCTTCGTCACTGAAAATGATTTTGCGATGAAATTGATCACCTTGGCGCATCTTTTCGAGAGCCCAATCGGGGAACGTACGTCGCTTCAAATGGTCCATCGGCTTCAATTCTTGAGTCAGCTTGATCTTGTATGGGTGTAAACCAAGATCCTTACGCAAATTTCGCCATAAAGTGGTCTGGGCGATGCCCAACTCTTGAGAACGCCGTGGAATTGACTGATTTGGATCATTTGACACGGACGTTTCAACGGCAGCGATATTTTCGACACTTCGACCAACCCGTTGTCTCACTGGCACGGCAACATCACACAACGAATATGTAGACTCAAATTTTTGCACTAAACTTGTTACTGCCTGTCTACTAGGACGAGAATTACGACCGAAAATCGGAGTTAACGCTCTTAAAGTAGCGGTCACCGACTCCGAATTTCTGTAGTAAATTTTTATAATTTGCAGACGTTGTTCGTTCATGTACTTTACCATGATGAAAATGTTAAGTTTACTGAATAAATTGACAGTGACAGTTCGATGATTAGTGAAAGGGTACGTTCACAAATTGAATTAAAAGTTGTCAAGTCCCTATTGGAAAACCCTTTATTATGGATTTTTATAATCATTTCCTTAGTAGTCATTTTTTTGGGTGTTCCGGAGCGCGCTTCAACCCAGCTTGTTCTACCACGTTTAAATTCATTTACCCATCTACTTATTGTGGCGGATGATGGAGCAGATTCACCTAATGTTTCCCGTAACTCATCCTTTATTTCGATAGCTTTCATACCCTTAACTACGAAGTATTTAATCACCGCACGATACTCTGCTTTTTCCATTTTAACAAAACGACGTGTTGCTTCTTTTTCAATCAGCTGTCAAAAATAAACTAATCAACCGATTTATCTAAATATCGGAATGTAAACATATAAATAGGCAACGCAAATTACAGTGCATTTGTTTTACCAATTAGAGCGCCACCTATGTGTCATTCTCACTACTTGTCAAACTATCCTCGTAATATTTTTCTCATCATATTTTAATGTTTCAGTACCAGTCATCACTGTCTCGTCAATTCTTTGGTTATCTTCATCAGTAACTAAACCTAAAATGACTTGAACTTGATGCATTTCTATACCAAGAATCATTGATTGTAATTCCAACAATTCTTAATTTATAATTTATATTTAAAGGAAAAAATTTTCTATTTAATTCTATTGTACGTTTTTGGAACAGGAAAATAAGTATAAAAACATGAAAGAGTTTTGAAATTCTTGCATTTTATGTTAAGCAGCTACGGATATCTTAAATATTTAGTTCATATTGACGATAACAACGAAGTTGTCGGAATTTATTAAATCAAACCACGTTGTAAGAAAATTTGTTAATTGCTTTAAAAATTTCATGCTTTAATGTCACAAAATACCATACGAGATTGTACACTTCGCGAACAAGTTACAATTTCGCCTCATACATGTAAATGACGTGAATTAAAGCAACTGCGACGAAAAACTACCCTACCGCAACAGCGCTATACAATTACGCTGAATTGCAGCTGGCCCCAGACAGTTGTACACCCCAACATCTGACGACCAGACATTTTTATTTGGTAAAATCAATGTTATACATCTACCAGTAGATATATGAAGGAGTAAGCATTCAATATATTTACTTTAATACATTATAACGAGCAAAACTACTTAAACTGTATACGGAAATGGCGACTGCAAAAACTTAAGAAATAAATATTGATTTCGGTATGTTAATATTACAGTGATATCAGCAATATTTTTTATATATTTAACAGGATATATAGTATTCACATGAACAGTTTACCATCATATATCCAATATACACTGCCGGTAATATTTATTTGCCCAATTTTGTGTGTTTCCTGAAATACAGATTATCTGTCGAAAAATCTGTATTATAATTATTCAACAATATTATTAGTGGAAGTAATTCCATATGAATTTCTACGAAAATCTTAAATTGTTTATGATATATCGTAAAGGTGTCATAAATTGGAAAAATATTATATAGGCTAATCCCTACAGTATTAACAGTTTTACCTGCATTTCCGAAAGGTATTACCAATATTGTGTTATTGTACTAACTAATTACAATATTAGGATATGTTATTCAAAAAGGAAAATAAATTTTATGTCAGTCATCGTTCATCTTTTGTTGCGAAAACAGTGAAATAGAGAGTTATTGTGAATATTTTAATGCAATGCCGAAGACGAAGGAATTATTTGTTGAAATGCGTGCTATGATAATTGCTTATCATTGTACGGGTAAAAGTAACGTTAAAAAATTTGAAGAAAGGGGTACGTTTTCCAGCAAAAGAAGATCTGATCTAATTAGAAGAGCAAGGGCAAATCTCTATAATGGTATGGCCAGCTCAAAGTCCAGATCTAAACCCAATAGAGCTTCTTTGGGAAGAATTGGACCGGAAGGTTCGAGAACGTGCTCTATCATCCACCACTGTACTGTGGGAACAACTTCAAGAAGCCTGGGCACAAATTACAGAAGCTACACTGCAAAAATTAATTGAAAGGATGCCGCGGTTATGTGCCGCAATTATTAAAAATAAAGGTGGGCACATTGATGAGAGCAAAATTTAATAATAATTAATGATAAAGTTTTTATATAAGAAAAATGTAACTATTTTATGTTTATTTTACACTATTGTATTGGTACAATAAATAAATTTTCAGTACACATTTGATAGTTTAGTAATTTTGGCTAAAACCAAGGGTGGGCAAATAAATATGACCGGTAGTGTATAAACAGAAATAAAAGAATAACTTAAAAATACAGTAAGGAGGGGGACATAACGCGTGTTGACGCAATAATAAAATCAATTCAATTCAATCTCGATAAGGCTTCACAATTATATTACAATTTACCTATCTTCAGTACAAATAGCGAATCTTACACTTAGAAGATAGGAAGGTTTAAGTTAAAAGAAAAAAGAAAATGAAAAATATAGAATAGTTTTAGTCATTAAGGGAAAAATTCTAAAAAAAAACACTTTTCTGTACTATTTGTTAACTTGCTTTTCTAAAATACAAAATACATAAACTCCGTAAACTTAAATTAGTTCGGAATTTTATATCGGGTTTTTCAATAAGGCAATTTTGTATTTAAATAAAACACAGAATAATTGAGATATTGGACTGAAATTTATTCCAGGTGCAGTACACATGTCACATTTAGCTATGGAATTCGATCTCTTTCATATGACCACCGCGAGCATGTTTGCAGGGATCGATTCTTTGAAGTCAATTTTCTACCAGTCTACCATTGCAACTAAACTCCTCTAACGTTGTTGGCTTGATGACATAAACCAACGACTTAACGTAACCCCATAAAAAGAAATCCAACGGCGTTAAATTACATGAGAGATTACACGATTACCGAACTCCCCTTCAATAGATCAATTATTTGACCAACTGTGTAGCATGTTGCACCATCTTGTTGGAACCACATATCACTAATGTCAAGTCCATCTAATTCTGACCAGAAATAGTCTTCCAACATGGCACGACAGCAAATTCCATTGACCGTAACGTGTCGATCATTTTCATCGACGAAAAAATATGGTCCAATCACATCTTCGGCATGAAATCCACACGACACGGTCACTTTTTGTGGTTATAATGGGGTCTCCTGAAGCACACGTGAGTTTATTACTGTCCAATAACGCATATTTTGCTTATTTGCAAAGCTATTAAGCCAAAAATGAGCCTCGTCACTGAAGATGATTTTCCAATGAAACTCAGAATTTTCTTCAAACTTTAGCAGAGCCCAATCGGAAAAGTTTCAACGTTTGAAATGATCAAGAGGCTTCAGTTCTTGAGATAATTTGATCTTATAAGGGCGTAAGCCAAGATCTTTACGCAAAATTCCCCACAATGTGGTTTGAGAGATTCCCAATTCCTGTGAACGGCGTGGAATCGACTGATTTGGCTTATTTTGAACTGAAGCACTCGCGACTACGATATTTTTAATACTTCGACGTATACGTTGTCTCACTGGCACAGGAACATCCAATACTGAATATTTGGACTCAAATTTATCCACTATATCACGCGCAGGCTGTCTGGTGGAACGATTATTACAATCGAAAATTGGAGTAAGTGCTCTTAAAGTTGGGACTACCGTTTGAATTTTATTTCGTTAAAATTCTAAAATTGTAAGGTGGCTAATTTAATTACCAGGTACATCAAGGTAAAGATAGTACACGTATTTTGTTATCTTGAAAATAAAAAGACTACTAAACTACTCTTTATTGTATTTATCTAATATATTTATAATGACTTCAAATATGGACGAGTGCGAGTGCATCTACAGGTATAACTTTTAAAAAAATGGAAAAATAAATATTTCATTAAACATTTACAAAAAGACCTATTCTTGAAAGAATATTACTTTTAAATATCTTGAAGAGGAATGCAGTTCTAGGACCTAAATACTACTATTTCTATGTTTCTCTAATTAAAGCCCTATCTACATTCATTGACTGAACAAAATAAAGACTACTTTATAACGGAGTCTTTCAGAAATTATCGTTAACAAGAAAAAATGCGGAAATTTGGACGCAGAGAAATACGTATTTTAAATGACGTCTTTTTCATGACAGAATTTGTTTATAATTTTGAAAAACGATACATTTTTTAAAAATTCATTAATAATACAACGTTTTAATTTTCTGGCAGTTTTTTTTTAAATAATATTTATTTCATGTCAATCATATTTTATTTTTATTTTCCCCAACATTTTCTATCAGGTTTTGGGGCAGATCCAAAATATAAATAATCTTTCTGGCGAGAATAACATCAAATAATATAGAGTTGTTACATGTTATTAGCTTAGAAAACTTTAACGTCGATTGGTTTATGACCAATCAAAATTTGATCTAAAACACTTTATAAATATGAAGGAAATAACCGACAATTTTTTTAAAAACATGCACTATCAATACATGTAACGTACTGCCAACTTGGATGCCCAGAGATAAATCGAAAAAGTCTTAAATCCAATAACTAATTTTAGACAGGCCACACGTAACATCTAAATATACACACAATCCATACTATTCCTCGGGTATCCGCGTTCGTCGTGATGTTGATACGATTACGTTATATTATTTCTGGAATTTTTGTACTAGGAAATCATGCATGGATGAGTCCTATTACATCGTACGCCTTTTTATATAATAAAATATTTTTTTATAAGAAATCACAGTCTGGGGAATTGTGAGCAAAGGATTTATGAAATAGATGATCTGGGTTTTATATTACTTATACAGGATGAAAAAAAGCAATGTAACTTCCGTTACATATTTCTTAAAGACAAATCTAAATAAAAATTAATGAAAAGTGCATATCCTTGTAAAACATTATTAGAATCTTTGACACTCATATTTATTCTTGATCAAATGTTAGAAAAAAAAAGACTACTTTTATGTATTTTATAAATTTTACGCTTTTGATAAGTATTTACAAACGTGTTAAATATACTTATAATAAAATACTAGAATACGTTCCACAAAATGACTTCGTTTTCGGAGGTAAAAATACAGAGAACTGAATAGCTCTTACGTTAGAAAAATGAAAAACTTTTTTTCGAACAAAGAAAAACTTTTATTAAATAAACAATCAACGTACATACAAAGTGGTCTCATCTGAAAATATGAATGAACTCATTCTACTCTTTCATTTAGCAAATGCAAATACGAAATTATTGCATATAACACTGATTGCTTAACAATAACACAACTTCCTAAAATAGGATCGTTTTCAATAGAAAAAAACCTAAACCATTTTCCATGTCATTTAAGCAAAAAAAAAACCTAAACCATTTTCCATGTCATTTAAGCAAATTTTTAAATCTTTGGCTGTTAAATGGTTCTTTTCTTCAACCTCTGTATTTTCTGGCTTCGTTGCCAACAAGGTCTTTTTAAAACCTTTTGCCTTAAATTTTTTTTTGTGCTTTTTATGGATACTTCGATGCCTATTGAGTCATCTGGATACCTCCATTTAAGCATACCTTATAATTAGTGACTTCTTTCCAAGAACTATCGATGTTTTCAATTGAATTTATAATGGTACAATTTATCCACAACGTTTCAACTTTCATTTTCTCACTATCAATTAAATTGCTTAATTTTCAACCCAGATAACAAGCTTTGAATGATGCTATTACTTCTTGATTTGACCATTAGCTCAGGCAGTAATGGTTTGTGGAAGAGACACAACACGAACAAAAATTTATGTTACGTTAAATGGGGCTTGAAATTCTGAGATTCGTTTTATCGAAGCTTATTATCAAGTGTAACGATACCCGAAACCCATAACTACAATTAAATTAGTATTTAAAGCTATTACACAAAATATTTTACTAAGAAAATAAAACCAAATACTCTACAAAAAGTAAGTGAAAACAGTAATAGTGACAAAGGAAAGAAATGATCAGGGTACCATTTGGTCACAGTGCACATTATATACAACGGAAATGCTCTTACTAAAATATTTGGTATTGTAATTTGGAAAACCGAATACATTAGACGAACGGATTGAATGAGTCGATACAACAGAAATTAACTGTGACAATTAGCTGTACTGCGAAATAAATTAAGCAGAAACCTGGCATTATAGTGTTCTTTTCAGTCACTAAGGAAATTTATGAAATGTCAATGAAGGATAGAAGCCATCACATTTAAATAAGATACTTCAACAAGCGTCTTTTAACATTAGCTAATTACAAATAAGCATTATTGTCTGTTAACATAAGGGATCGATCGAAGATGGCGCATAATATACTTCCCTAATTGTTAATTCAGTAAAATATAATAATAAATAATCATTTTCTGAGTTATAAATGTGTATTCCGACCTTAAAAATTTGTTTTGTTACACTCTAAAATAACTTTAAGCAAATGTCTAGCATTAATACAATAGTGTGCTCGTTTCAGAACATTTTCCATAATTTTCTTAAATATTTCAAGTGGTATGCTAATAATTTATTTTCGTATGTTGGCTTTCGATGCGTCTGAAACAATTTCAAAGTTATCAATTGATTTTTCACAGGTTTCAAGGCCAGTTTTGTACACCATTGCTTCGGAGAAACTGTATCGAAAATTGTGTTGTCGGTGGGATCCAAGACTGCTTTCTGATGGTCACCAAATAAAAGGATTGAGCTGTACTTTATCGTTTTTGACTCGATACGATCAGCAAGGACCACATCGTTACAGGCGATGAGACTTGGGTGTCACACATGACTCCTGAATCCAAGGGACAGTCAATAGAACGGCGACACATCGTCGTCAACCAGAGTGAAGCCAAACAATTTCATCACGAAAGGCGTTTCAACTCTCCTTTGGGCCAGGAAAGGGATTTCGTTAGTGGATTTTATGGGGAGAGGACAACGATCAATTTTGATAAATATTGTGTGACCTTTACTCCGGCGTGCCATACAAATTACGCGGCATGGCCTACTGATTTCAGGAGCTTCCGGTGCCACATGCTTCTGCACAAACACAAGGTCTAATCACGTCTTTGGGATGGGAATAACTGGAACATCCACCTTACGGTCCAGACCTTGCACCCAACGATTATCATCTGTTTCGGTAATTAAAACAGTTGCTTGGTGGTCAACGGTTCAATAACGATAACGCGTTGATAACTGTAGTCATGAATAAGCTTTTTCACAAGCAGCAAATTTCTTTGACGTCCGAATTCAACAACTTGTGGAACGGTGTGACAAAATGTTTGAACAAAAATGGAAATACAAAATAGAATGACAGTTCGTTGTAGCTACAACACTACATGTATCGTACTGAAACTTTGGATTTAGTTTAACTAAAGATGGAGGTTAATTTTTAGTATTGACATTTGATTAGTGGCTCCCTCTTTGCCACACAATGAGAAACTTAAAAGACATCCTTCGTATATTATACTTATTGCATGGCTGGATAACAATTGCAACTTTTAGCATAAATTTAGACTTACGGTTGTGTATATACTAATGAACAGACGCAAACAAATTTCAGTGTCGCAAACAAAAAAGAAATATACAAAAATTAGTGAACTATAACATGAGTCTTGTGTACCACAAACAGTTTGGTTTCGTGCTTCAAATTTAATACCAAAGTATTCAACATTACTTCTTATCCAACTCATATAATGGAGGCAAATGGAAATCCAAACTAAAGCAATCCATTACGGAAGTTGGCGTTTTGAAAATCAATGTATATAACATCGTCTATCCAAATAAAGCTGTATGAGAGAATTTGGAATTGACCATTACGTATGCTAATCGCAACCATACTTTGCGAACGTGCTTAGAATTTGCTAAAATTAAAAATCATCTTTTCACGTTAAAATTGTTTGTCAGGGGCGACGCAAAATAATACATTGTTTGAACAAGGTGCTATTTTTAGCGACCGTTTTTTCTCGTTCCTTTGAACAGACTATCTGCAAGATAAACTCTTATTTTCATTGTTTATTTCCAGATAAGATTGTTTTAACATTCCTATAAACAAATAGAACTTGATGAGTTTTGTATATATCGTTAACACAAAATAAATTGAAGTTGAATATGGATGGACATAAATTATCTGGGTTATAAAAAAACTTTTGTTTCATTTATATACCTGGTACGTTTACGTAGAAGTTGGAATTGATATACTTAATTATTTATTTTTTTATTTATTATTAGCCGTTTCAAAAGCAAAAAAAAAATTAAAGGAATTTCGTTTGGTAATAAAATTTTTATATGTATGTTGTTACAGACGTGTCTAATTTCGATTCAACTTAGTTCTACCCACATCTAAAAATCGGGACGCTCTTTAAAATGTATGTCGTAAATTATAATATTTTACATATATTTGTACTTATTTTGCTTGATTCTTCATTAGTTACAATTTTAGCTTGTAGAATTCAAGTATATAAAGTGTACTGGAAAGTCATTACCGGTTTTTCTAACAGATATCGCTAGGTTTAAGTATGCAATATTATGGATTTGACACGCGTCATTTTATTCCACTGACACCAAGCTTCAAAGCCATAATGTTATATTTTGCGAAAGTAACACCGTCATAGATTTATACCTCTTTGAAAATGTTAAGTTTCGTACCTGAAAAATTGCATTTGCGGCACACACTACTTTTTTTATATAATCAAAAGAAAAAAGCGGCGGAAAGCCATCGCTTGCTGATAGAAAGTTACAGTGAGCATGCTCCAACCAAAAAACATGTGAGACATAGTTTCGACAATTCGAAAGATTTATTATTACATTATTGGATGAAGACCCAAGCCAAACTCAAAAACAATTGGTAGAAGTGTTACATGTGGCCCAAGAAACGATTAGCGTCCGATTACGAGCAACGGGAAAAATCCAAAAGATGGGAAAATGGGTACCACATCAATTGAATGACAGGCAAATGGAAAATCGAAATATCGTCTGTGAAATGCTTCAAAGGCATGATCGGAAGTCATTTCAGCATCAAATAGTGACGGGTAATGAAAAATGGATTTATTTCGAAAACCCTAAGCGCCAAAAATCATAGTTATCACCTGGCCAAGTCAGCCCATCAGCCCCAAGGCCAAATCATTGTGGTCGCAAGATAATGCTCTGTGTTTGGTGGGACCAGAGTGACATGGTGTATTACGAACTGTTGAAGCCTGGTGAAACAGTTAATACTGATCGCTACCGACAACAAATTATCAATTTGAAACTGAGAGAAAAACGTCCAGCATAGGCCCGAAGACACGTCAAAGTGATTTTACAGCACGAGAACGCGCCGTGTCATACTGCAAAACTGGTTAAGGAAGACTCTTGCCCCGTCCGACTATCAGCTTTTCGCATTAATGAGACACGCATTTGCAGAGCAGTACTTCGCCAATTTAAAGAAGTTAGAAAATGGCTCGATGAATGGTTTTGCTCAGAGAACAAACAGTTTTTTTGGTAATAGCATCCATAAATTGCCTGAAAGATGGTCAAGATGTGTAAAATCAAATGGCCAATACTTTGAACAAATAAATTTTTCTATTTTCTTGAAAATTATGTAGTTTATTTACATAAAAACCAGTGATGACTTTTCGGTACACCTGGTATTCTATTGCTCTTATCTCTTTTATAATAACAGATAAAGTTTGGTTAATTTCTGATATATGATTTTGCAATATGTATAAAGACTCTAAATAGAAAATTCTAATACATAATCTCGCCATTAGTGATGCAATTTTTGCAAATTCGAAGTATTATTTCTCTCAGGCTAGTTAGAACCAATTGTAATAAACTGGATTGATCACATCCACAATTTGTTTTCCTTTTAGTTCCTTTTAATTTTGAATTTGAACTTTGTAAGCATTTCATATCCTGTACTTGTATTTAGTTTTAATTTATGCTTTTACTATTTAGTTTATCCATATTCAACTATATTATTTTCGTTTACTGTCGCTAATAAAGAAATTTAAGTAGATAGAAATGATCATCATTGGAGCGGCGGTTCTCTACGTCTGTAGGAAGCGATCAGTCCGAGATGAGTAATTTTCGATTATAAATGTATTTGTTATTCATAGAAGAACTATTCCTACAAAATACAATAATTATATGATTGTCCAAGGCCGTTTATTACTACAATATTGCCCTGTTCAGGTACCTGCGCGCCATTATAAACGAGAATAATAAAATATGTGTGAGCTTGTGAATAATACCCAATTTTATTTTATCTTTATAACTCTTTGTGTGCCAGAATATTCTGTGAATTCTGGCCATAACTTAAATTTGAAATGAAATTGTGGGTTTCGAATCGCGTTTGATATAGAGAAAACAAAAGGTACTAGTAAAAAGGACAAAATTGTAATAGAGACATTGTCAAAAATAGGCCTGCATTCACATCGAGAAACTGCAACAATGCAAAAACTTTAACGGTACGCAGTCGCTACTTGAAGCGATGACAGAGTATGCAATTCGTCAGACGGAAATTCAACGAACGCTAAGTGATGAAGTTGTGCAGAAAAAAACACATCCAACAAGCATCATGATTTAGTAATGTGTAACAACATTGGGTACTGAGCCTCTGTATCTTATGTCCTTTTTAGACTCGCTACATGAAGAAGAAAGACCATACACCTTCATACAGGATGAGGCACCGTGCCATACAGTGAAATAGAGTCGGAATTTGTTTGAAATACATAGTCTACCTATTTCGCCCTTATTGGAAACTAACCGAATCTAAATATGGAGTGTCTTAAAAAAACATCACATACAGGTGTCCCAAACCGACAATTGAAATTTTAGAAAAAAGAATCGTAAAAATGTACAAAAAAATGCAAAACTACAAGTGGCATACGCTTGTATTTATAACTAGCTAGACAAAATTAAAGCTATTATTAAAGCCAAAGGATATTCGACAAAGGATCAAATGTTTTCTAAGGTCTAATAAACATTTTGTATTAGAAATATGTACACATTTTTATCCATTCCAGTAGATTTTGAACAATAGGCGAAATCACAAGACGGCTCTCTTTCAATTACCAGGGACAGTTTGTATTTAATTTTGATAATAAATGTTTCCTTGAATGTAAGAAAAAACACTTATTTTCTAAAAGATTAAACGCATTTGAAATTTTAACTGGCATGCAATAAATTTTTGTGATAATTCTTCTTCGAAAGATAAAGTTTCTGTCTGGGTTATACAATTTAAACACAACGTTTTGAACGGTCAATTAACGTATGGAATGCATTTTTAAGTTCATCTTTAGAGATGTCCTTTAAGATCGCTGTTTTTAATGGCTTCGACATCGGCATAACACTGTCCTTTCATTGGTAAATGTAGTTTGGAGAATAGATAGAAGTTACAGGGGGCCAAATCCGATGAATACGGTGAATGGTTGGTGGTTAAAATGCCATTTGTAGTTATAAAACCAATGATAAACGCCTAGCGATGAGATGGTGCAGTATCATGTAGCAAACGCCAGCTACATACGACAAATACGTGTCAAAAGACACTTCAAAACACCAAGATAATATACGGCATTGACTGTTTGACTAGTTGGTACAAACTCTTTGTGCACTATGCCTTTTGAATCATAAAAACAAATCAACATTGAGCTTTGACGACTGGTCTCTGGATCATCTTCAAACCACCACATGTCATCGCCAGTTACAATAGAATAACTGAAGTTTTCGTCCTTTTTTTGAGTCTTTAATCAAGTCTGTACAATGTCGTATTCAGTTAGCTTGTGTGGTACAAACCTTGCACAAATCTTTCTCAGTCCCAAATGTTGTGTCAAATACGATGAATTGAATCTTTGGAAATATTTAATTCCATTCCCACGTATCGCAGTGAGGATTTCAGCTCATTGCTGATAAATTCAATCACAAGTTCAATGTTACTTTCCGTAACCACTGAATTTTTGCACGTCGCCATTTATGTTCGTACGACCGTCTTTAAATATTTATACCACTCACACACACCCATACGTAATAAACACGCATCACCATACACTTGTTTCATCAAATTAAACATTTCAGTAAACTATTTACCGATTTTAAAACTGTACTTGATATTTCCTCTTTGTTCAAAATTTATTTTTCGACCAATGCTAAATACACACTGTTACTTTATGCATAATTTCTCTGCTTCTAATGATGCAAATGTCATGATATTTTGACATAACATTAGTGGAAGATCTACCTTACTGACGCATATTTTTTTAATAGATGGCGCCAATTTCATATTTCAAAAAGGTTCCGCTTTCTTTGCGACAAACTATGTATTGTAATCTAGGGGTCTTTTATTAAGAACTTTTGCTATGGCACAAGCACAAGCACATTGCACGACACCATAAATGACAATAATTTCTACCGTTTCAGCAGTAATGTACACTATTTTTATGTAAAACAATGCTGTGAAAATTGGTAAAATGGTGGAAAACAATTGTTAATTTTTAAGAAAAAACGTCAAAGCCTTGCTTAATTTTATTTCAAAGTCTATCTAACGTGTTTACGAATTTATTGTTCTTATTATAATGTAGCTCTAACTTGGTCATTTTTAAGACTATAAATAAAAAAACAAGAGGTGACACACTGACGTAATTATAAGATATAAGCTTTCATTTAAGCTACCATATGATAGGCCATTTCATTAAAAAATTTTAGCATTTTTAAGAGGTTTTCGTTGTGGGGAACCAGTGTAAACGCCATAATGTGATTCACAGGGCAAAACCTGTTCCCCTAAAAGAAAAGTAGATGGGTTTTTGGAAATTTTATTTTCTTTCTATTTCTGCAATTTTCAGGTGAGTCATTTTCAAAAAAAACACCGTATATAACGAACAACATATTTAGAATAATAATAATACATTTTTAAATATAAAGAATTAGAACGTCATGAATGTAGTCAACGTATTGTTAAATATTTCTTTTCCAATCCACCAACACATAAGTCAGTTGGTTATATATGAAAAAACCAAATAAAAATATTCCAAGGCTCTCAAAACAGTATTTCACTTAACTATGCACCAAATTACACGCACAGTCAATTCACAGATACGTTAAATATACATTTAAACTTGGCAAAGGTACATATACGTATGTAAGAATGCTGCTCGATACAAATTAGTTTCTAAAGAAAAAAATACACTTCCGACCTGTGTTTACCCGAATTTAATTTTTTCATGCAAATTGAAACGGGGCCAATTGACCCAATTTTATACTTATATTTAGACTTTTAAAATCATTAATGATAATAAACTTAAGGAAAATTGATCATCTACTATAATTTACAAGCATACTTTGAGACGCCCTCTTAATACATGCATTTACAAAACATTTATTGCGCTAACCCAAAATTAGATTTCAAAAATAACTTTACAACGGGAAAAATAAAATATTGAATAATAAATAAGACTTCACACACAAGAAAAATCATAAGAATTATATTTTCGGTACCATTTACTCATTGTATTTCAGTAGAGAATAGCTTTATTCATACTTATGTAGACATTGTTGCTAAACTCGTATCAAATTCAGATGCATATTTTAAGAATGATGATCACACTGGTAGAGAAATTTAGTGGGCGAACGGTTAAATTTAACACAAGCCAAAAAACATTTCTATACAGCCATGGGCGTCACATAAATTTCATGTTTAAAATATTTTTTGAGAATGTCAATGGTTACTCATTAAGCACGAGTATTTTGATTCTACATTCTATATAAATACATTCAGATAATATAAAATTCAAGTTAGAAAAAATTTAAGATCAAAATTGTATATTGTATATCGTTTTGGTTATTGCAAAAAGAATATACTTTCGAAAAACTAAAATAATGAACAAAAAAATAACAATTATAAAACAAAACAAGAAAAATATTGGCAATGAAGATTAGTAACGGGCCAAGAAGTAATGATATATCAATCTAGTTCGATTATAACTTTCCAGAATAAACTTTAGACAAAACTAAAAAATATTTTAAACATGCGAGCGAATTAATCAAAATATATTGAGTACACTTTATAATCTGTATCATTCGCACATAAATATAAAAAAATTGTATTGCCTGCTTTAAAAAAAATTAATTTTCTATTTAAAAAAAGGAAAATCCATTAGTGTCTGTGCCTACATACTTCTACGAATATCATTTTATTCGATAACACCATCCTCGACCTGAATATTTAAAATTATAAAGGCATCCATAATAGATTCACAAGTGATGATAATAAATGAGGAAACGGGACGACGTGTTCAATCTCAAGACGTGTTAAAAACTGCTTTCTTGAGCGGCGTTGTTATCATAGACGAACATTCTTGAGAGATTTTAGGCCAATTATGGCAAATACTTATTGATTATTTGGGTATACATATTATGGAACAATACTATTATATATTGTTGACAGTTACATGTGAAAAAGTTTCACAGGATATGCGACGACACATCATCTTAAAATATAGTTCATTTGGGGTACATTATCTAAACATGTTCACCAGATTTCTTTCATGTTTAGATTGCATTCCTTTCGATATCTTAGTCAGAAAAACGTTTATTATATATATAATCAGTTCCCCATCTACCTTTCGGTGTAGGGGTTAACATTACAATATACATTATTTCTTATGTACAAAGTCTCTCCACAACTTCCTATCCTTGACTATCTCTCTTGCAACAGACATCGATTGTCCTTTTCTGTGTAGGGCCTTTGCTATTCATTTTTCCCATGTTTCTTTTGGTCTTCCTGGTCCTCGTTTTGTTTTTATTCTAGCTTCAAAAATCCTCCTTGCTGGTATCTTATCGTCCATACATTGTAAATGACCCCACCAGTTCAGTTGCTTTTCCTCAATATACTCCATTATAGAACCTATATGTAACTCCTCTCTTACGTCTGTGTTTCTTTTTCTATCTTTCCGTGTTATCTCTTTACTGCCTCTGAGGTATTTCATTTCTAATGCTTGCACTCTGCGTTTATAAGAGTTTGAAATATATATTATATTATAAAATAATAATATTATAAACGTGTTTTTGACTAAGATATCGCATGAAAGTTTTTTATGGAATCTAAACATGAAAAGAAAGACAAAGAACAATAAATTTTACTTGAATGGTATATTTTTAATGGTCTCTTTATAAACATCAACGATAAATCTAATGCCATTTTTCAAATGACGAAATTTCCTCGCAATTTGGGAAAACCGTCAATTTTTGCCATTGGACATTATTTTTGCCCTTTTTGATCCTGTTTCATTAGGAGACTCCAATTATATACGCAGATTTCATATCATCATTAATGATAATTTTCGAAAAAAGCCGATCTCTGAATAGGCTTTCGGGGCCGGTGTCAATTGTAGTTCAATATTCTTGTGGCTTTCGCCCTGTTGACATAGTTCCTATCATAGTTTCGCTGGTTATACTGTCAGCGTCTTCAAGTTTTACTATTAGACTGCCTAATACTAATAGAGTTTAATAGCAAATCTTGAAGAAGATGGCAATATGAACAGCGAAACATCGATAAAAACTACGACAAGGTAAAACCTGCGAGAATGTACTGTCACTGGTCTCGTTTTAATGGACCAAATTTCACGAGTTTCTGGTCTGGTCTGAGTAGCCTAGTAATTGATCTCACCGATGCTTTATTCATTCCTAAACCTTCAGTAAAATTTTCAAAACTATTGCATCTAATATCTGTATTTCCCTTGCAATAATCAAAACTTTAATTCTAGGATCTCACAATACTAAATTTTAGATCATTATCAATTGATCCACAAGAAGAGACCAAATGAGAAATGAGGTAATAAGAGAAATGTTGGAAGTTAAATCAATACAGAGCTCAAAAGGAAAACAACAAATGAGATTGTTTGGTCATTTAATAAGAATAGGACCTAACAGACAAACAAAAAAGACATGGCAAGCAAAGACAAACACAAAGAGACAGAGAGGAAGACCAAGGAGGTGATGAGATGAGACAATGTAGGAAATACTAAGGAAGAAAGACAAAAACCGACAAGAGGCCAAGATATTGGCGCGAGACAAAAGGAAATGGGCAGAGTTCGTGCATATGGGCAAATAAGCACAGTGAGATGAGAAAATGATAATGAAACTGAGTGTAGGTGAAGAGAGAACCGAACCTAGTGAGAAGTGAGAGTGATAATGGACCTCAGAGCTAGTGGAAGCGAGAATTTAGCCTACACCGAAAGGTAGAAGGGGACTGGATTATATATATATATATAGAAGTTGTGGAAAGTTAGCTTGTGTTACGTATTACAATTAAGGAGATGCTATTCCAACCAATAACATATTTCGACTTTCTAATATTGGTTGTTAATTTACTTAGATTGAACAAAAATGATTTGATCGACCAAGTTATCTAAACAAATATTACAGTAATATGATAACAGAATTAAAAATATGTTGACCATATCTCATTATCATATTGCCTCTCTGTAATACGTGTTTAGATAGCTTGGCCGATCGTATCAATATTATCATTTTTCAATAGCAGCATATTTATTCAATGTAAATAAATACCTGAGCGACGAAGTTTTATTAAAATAATTTTGGAAATTAATTGGAAGAAACAATAAAAAGCAAATATTATCCAACACAATTTTTTAATACTTGACGAAATAAAAAAGCTTCATTCTAGATCTTCATAATGCAAATATTTACTGGATTTGAAGAGATTCAGAAATACAATCATAGAGGGAAGTATTTCAACATTTATAAATTTATTTCTACTGTAAATTATATTAATGTAAGGCTTAACTAATTGAAAAACAAAACAAAAATTAAAAACTTTATATTAGATATTTCATTTGATGCCACAATACTACAAACGACACCTTACGAATTTGGTAAAATCGTATACACGAAAATAGTTTGACAAGTAGTGAGACTGACACATAAGTGGCGCTCTAATTGGTAAAACAAATGCACTGTAATTTAGGTTGTCTATTTATATGTTTACATTCCGATATTTAGATAAATCGGTTGATTAGTTTATTTTAGCCAGCTGATTGAAAAAGAAGCAACACGTCGTTTTGTTAAAATGGAAAAAGCAGAGTATCGTGCGGTGATTAAATACTTCGTAATTAAGGGTATGAAAGCTACCGAAATAAAAGAAGAGTTACGGGAAACATTAACCGCCACAATAAGTAGATGGGTAAATGAATTTAAACGTGGTAGAACAAGCTGTGTTGATGAAGCGCGCTCTGGAACACCCAAAATCGTGACTTCTAAGGAAATGATTAGAAAAATCCATAATATTACTACGCAAGATCGACGACTCAAAGTGAGAGAGATAGCAGACATGGTAAACATTTCAACAGAACGCGTACACCACATTTTAACGAAAGAATTGGGCCTCTGCAAGCTTTCGGCAAGATGGGTGCCGCGATTGCTTACGACTGATTAAAAGTTCACTCGTTTGCGCATTTCCGATGAGTGTTTGGACCTTTATAAGCGGAATCCGGTTGATTTTTGTAGGCGATTTCTTACTTGCGATGAAACTTGGATACACTACAGTACACCCGAAACTAAATAACAGTCGAAACAATGGTTAGAACGTGGCACAACGTGAACAAGGTGATGGCATCAATTTTTTGGGATTCAAAGGGCATTTTGCTCATTGATTACCTTCAGAAGGGTGCCACAATAAACGGACAATATTATACAGAACTTCTACAAAAATTAAATATTGAGATTCGTGTTAAACGGCCAGGAATGGCAAAGAAAAAGATTCTGTTTCACCAAGACAACGCTCGCTCGCATACCAGCACAGTTGCGATGTCCAAAATCCACGAGTTGCATTTCCAATTAGTACTGCATGCGCCTTATTCGCCGGATCTAGCCCCTTCCGACTTCCACCTTTTTCCAAAATTGAAAACGGCACTAGGTGGAAAGAAATTTTCGTCTAACGACGAACATCTTCGTAAATGAGTATTTTGCAAGCCTTTCGAAATCGCATTTTAGAGATGGCATAAGGGCATTGGAGCACCGTTGGAATAAATGTATTGCTCTTTCAGGAGAATATATTGAAAAATAAAAATTATTTTGTATTTAAAAAATTCGTTTTTGTTTTCCATTCTCACTACTTGTCAAACTACCCTCGTATTCGTTGTTTTCATCACTGATAATTAACTGTAAAGTATTTCATTTCCCAGAAGTAGTGCTTTTTAACTCTCCCAAATATTCCAACGCCCATTAAGGCTTAAATAAATAAACTATGAAATATAAGACCGAGTAAAGGAAAAAAGAAAAGCAAATGGAATAGAAAACGAATTTGAATTATTAAAATTGACTACAGGTAAGTACTAGTGTTCTCATTAATATAATATACGTTAAATATGTTTAATATGCATCATGTGCTTACTAATGTTATAATACGATTACAAATATTTAGGACATTTGGCGAAATTCCACGAGGCTTTGGTCCAAATGTATATTAGAAATTGATATTTTACGGGAATTAAGTGTTATATCAACACAGTTAAAAAGTAGCAATATTATGTTTAATATTTATTTATTTACATTCAAATTAGGGAATTATAACCTATCTGCTACTATAAACCACCTTAATACTTGTTTTCGAATTTGGTTAATTTTCTTAAAATATTGGACATGATAAAATGAAAGGAGGATTTAAAATTAAAAATTCCAACCCAACGAGACTTCACGTAAGTTATAGAATCTGCAACAAATTATATGTAAAAGAAAACTGTTGAAAGTATGTAGAAACAATGAAAAATGCTCTACAAAATATTATGGTGCTATAACAATAATAGTTACAATTATATGGAAGCTAATGCTTCAAACATTTTTCGAATTAAGCTTTTAAAGGGAATAATGTTTGTAACTAGTATTTGAAAAGTTTAAAACCTTATTATCTAATTCACCACAGAACCCATTTAAGGTTGAAATGTAATAAAGTCAGTCAAAACTATAGAATGCAAAAAATTTTTACAAAAGAAGATCCAGTCATCTTCAATCGTAATATAAAAACAACTTTAGAGAAATATGATGGTCTTAAAAAAAAATTTACCCCAATATTGCCAATAATGTTCCAAAAGAATAGGTTAACAAAATAATCAAAAGAATTAAGCTGTCTTATCCAAGCAACTAACTTTAGATTACATCAGGTGAATTGATATATCCACCTTGAAACCTTGACCTTAAACTTCGTCACCTTTCAAAGATTTATTTACAAGTCAATATGATGGTAAAATGGTAAGCACTAAATTTATAATTGTATGAAATTGATAATCACAAAAAAGAAAAATATAAACAACTCGAAAAAGTGCATATGCGTCACCCACATGCACACGCACTAAAGTTACGAACTAAAATTTTATGGTAGCACTGCTTAAGTTTCACTATGGTGACGCATAGGGAAACATTTCAGAATCTTGAAAAATATAAATTGCTTTCATAACCAAAAATTCGTTTGTTTTATTATATACAATGAACAAATCTTTTAAAAAAAATTATTTTAAAAGAATCATGAATGTAACTAAATCTACATAGGACAAGCCAAGTGAAACATAAAGTGACGTTTAAAAAAAACATTCAACATTTAATTTTAGCTCGGTCGGACATCTAATACTTTACGTAAAAGTATAAATTACTATGATATTTCTTTATATAAGATTTTTCAACAAAAAAATCGAATTTATGAATTAGAAATTTCGTGTTTTCATCTAATATAATTGGGTTTTTAAAAAATTATTTGTTATATGCAATACGTCCAATAAAATTTAAATAAATAATAATAGAAATTGGTTCAAAGCCATGAAGTACTTCTTTTCTTTTTGTAAACTTGCAATTATTGAATTATTATAAATATTCCAATATTTTGTTACTGTAAAATCTAAATTATGGGATTATTTTTACGTATACGTATAACGATGGTTCAAATAACATTCCTTATACATATTCAATCATATAATTATGAATGCATGAAAATAATAAATAGTTAAACTTTAATTGAATATATATATTCTCTTGGGTGTTCGTAGTTTCTTGTGTTCTAAAATTAAAAGTGTAAATCGTAAGCCTCGTAAATCAATCTTATACTGGTTTTAAATTTGGTTAATTTTTTTGGATTCTGGGCACAACAAATCCAAAGGAAGGTAGAAATTATCATTTTTAATTTAACAATTTAAAAATAAAGAGTAAAGAGAAATTTTGCATTTCAGAAAAAAATGTATCAAAGGAAAAGCAAATAATCGAGAATTATCGATGAAATTCATCGTGCAAAAGATTAGTTTACTTGTGTATGTTTACAAGAACGGATGCTCTGAGACTTTATCGGATCCTTCTTTGGTCATGGGCGTCGGGAAATTCGACGCTCGTGCTACTGTCTCACTTCCACCCACGAATGTTAATATTTTCCTTCTTATTCTCACAATCCTGCGCGCGTTAACAGAAGTCGCGCAGGATTCGCCGTCAAAAAACACATCGAACATTGAAACACCTCAAAATTATATTCGTATACGCGCCGGAGCAGCAAACCCAGACAAAAATGCAATGGAAAAGTGTAGGTGTTCAGAGAAATATGCAATTTTAAGTGCCATGAATGCAGTAAAGATTTGCTCTTAGAGATCATTTTCAAAAAAGGATTCGGAACATTTTATGAAAAATAACGGAATAACATAATCTGATAGTTTGGTTTCAGTCATTACATCATAGAGATGACGGTTGTTCCCGTGCAAAACCGTCAAGCCAGCCGACCAAAAATAGTTCCCTCGAATAGAAAGAGATAATGTTACGCACAGAATCTAACCTGTGTGACGTTCAAATTCCATAAATTACATAATAAAAAAATAAATTCGACTATACATTTAACAATAACAGAAATATACCAATTCGAAAATTTTGAGGTTATGTTGGGTGAATTTAATTTGCTTGTAAATAATTGTGCTTTTAATGATTTTAGATAATATAAATATTATAAGATAATCTATAGAATCTATGGTGTGTATTAAGCTTATCCTACGGTACAGGGGCATTGTTTACATGTATGTGTAGGCGATGTAAAGTTGAAATTCCAGGTGTGCGCTGCATTCACCACTGCTTACCGAAGAATTCTGCAGTATTTAAAATGCGATAGGCAACAACTCAAAGTATTTAAACATTCGCAAAGATTTACTTGGGAATATGTTGTGAATTGTGTTGACTTGTTTCTTTACCTTTTTCTGCTGTTTCTCCCAGGCCGGATCGAGTAGTCCTTCTCGTTCCCATTCCTCCTCTTGTTCCATGTACCCGTCACCGTAATGGTCGACATTATTATAACCATCCGTGCTAATCATTTTTTTCGCCGCTATTTGCAGTGCAATATACAAGAAAAACTATTAAATATGTGGAAACTATTTCGTTAGTGTTTTTATTATTTTCGTTCGACAAATAGTAACGATTCAGCGTCGTGCAGAGCACACGACAGTACGCGCACCTAACCCCACTAGCCCGAACCCGACTGCAGAATCCGCCAGTCTAACGTCTGGTAATGCGCGCAAACGCGTTCAGTCATATCCCACTACTTATTTGCTTGCTTTAGATATACATAAGTAAATAAAAATAAATTTAAACTTATTGAAACATTCAATAAAACTAACCTGAATTTAATATTCTGATATAATAAATATTGAACAAAATAATGTGATTAAAGGTATGAGGATAAAAAAGGTCCCACCGAGATTTGAACTCGGATCGCTGGATTCAAAGTCCAGAGTGCTAACCATTACACCATGGGACCGGGCTGTTGTTTGTTCTTTTATTATATACATATTTTATCAACTTTTATTAATAAGAACATTTATTAATATATATACATATATATATATATATATATATATATATATATAAATTTTATTATTAATTTTTAAATTACCAAATTTACAATTTTTAACATAAAAACTCTAAAAAACTAAATAATCATGACGCAAAGATTTAAAAGTCCCTAAAACGCTCTACTGTAATTTCTTTTTAATTCACAATTACACAATTAGAAATTTCATAATTACATCATGCCCATAATATTTTAAATTCCAGTTAATTTTTGTAAAAAAATTTCTAGAATGGCGAAAATCCAAATGCGCGATATCTTTTTGTGTGAACAAACAACAAACTAAATTTTTTCCACAAACACTCGACTTTTCATTTGCCTCTTTGGTTGTTTAAAAAAATTAGTTACTTTCATTATAAACCACAACCACCTAGACAAAATATTATTTTATAATATTATACCCAAATGAATGCAAGTAATATGGATTTTATAAATTGGTATATACCAGGTGTACCGGAAAGCTTTTACCGGTTTTTCTAACAGATGTCGCTAGGCTTAAGTATGCAATGTTATGATTTGACACATATGTCATTTTATTCTACTGACATCAAGCCACAAAACCAGACATGTTATGTGGTCCGAAAGTAACACTGTCATAGATTTATATCTCTTCGAAAATGTCGAATTTTGTGTCTGAAAAAGTGAACTTGCGCCACGCATTACTTTTCTTATTTAATCGAAAGAAAAGAAGCTGCTGAAAATCATCATTTGCTGGTAGAAACTTACCGTGAGCATGCTTCAACCATAAAACCATGTGAGGCGTAGTTTCAACAATTCAAAAATGGTGATTTCGATATGTAAGACGAAGAACGTTCTAGTAGACCTAAAAAGATTGAAGATACGAAACTGCGAGAGTTATTAGATGAAGGTCCAACTCGACCTCAAAAACAATTAGCAGAAATTTAAAAAATTGAACAAAAGACATCAAAACATAACAACCGGATGAGTAAAGTACAAGATAGGATACATGGAAAATTTTAAGGAATATCTATATTCAACGACTTACGAAAATTGAGGTTGGTCGATCATTATGGCAGTGATGATTATTATTTTAGAAAACTGGTATACTGTGCAAAGCAGTTTTGTATGTCTATCTCTCTCAATCACTCTATATAAAAAAATAACACTTATAATGTCGTATAACGACAGTTTGCCAATGAAAATACAATTTTCTGATAAAAGTTTAACTATTAAAATAATGTTAGAATAATATTTTAACAACAATTTATATCAACCTGATATTTTGCTTTTGAAAAAAACCAAATTTACATCTAATTTGAGAAGTGGAGAAAACATTAAAAACAAATAAAACTTTTTAAGAATAATAAAAGCTGAAAATCTTTTTTTTCAACTTATACATACATATATGAATATTAACATATCAAGTAAAATATTAGGAAGATACTAAATTCAAAATGCTATAAAAGAGGTACGAAATTATTTGATTTTGTTAATATTATAGTATTTTTTAGCTAAAAATTGTATCGATAAGAGTTTTAAGATGCAATATAAATTTGCGTATATGTAATTCTACTTAAAATACATATACAGTATCATCATAAAAAAACCCCTTTAGGGAACGCTTTTGGGAGTATCTTCTTAATATTACAAAGGGTACTAGGAAAGTTTTGCAATATGACGCAACGATGAATCCTAGGAAGCTGCTTGTTGAGTCATGTTCATACGTGCATAATAGCCGCCGCGCCATGTCGATGGGCTCAGTTATTCATTAGTAGTGAGAGTGTAAAGTGCTTGCAATGGTATCGTGGTTACGAAATGAGATAAGGGCAGTTTTGCATTATAATTTCGTGCGTGGTTTAAACATAAACCAGTGCTTCGAAGAAATGACTCTTGCATTAGGTGATGTTTGTCCATATCGCACAACGATATTCAGGTGGTATAGAGAATTCCAAAGTGGAAATTTAACTGTGGAGGATGCTGAGAGGCCGGGAAGGCCACGAACGTCAGTTACAGAAGAAAACGTTACTACTGTGAGGAAAATGCTTGGCGAGGACAGGCGAGTGACCTATCAACAAATAGAGGGTACTTCAGGACTAAATGCATTTGCAGGTGAAGAAATTTTATTCTCTCTGGGTGCCGCATCGACTTACTGAAGAACAGATGACACGACGTATGACTTGATGCCGGGCGATGCTAAAAAAGTTTAATAAGGAACAATCGTGGTATATGAACAACATCGTGACAGATGACCAGACTTGGCTGTACTATTACGATGTGCCGACCAAAGCTCAAAACAAAGTTTGGGTCTTTGATGATGAGGACACACCCGAAGTTATCAGAAAATCCCGATCTGTAAAGAAGAAAATGATAGCTGCATTTTTCAAATCGAGTGGAATTGTGGAACTCGTCGTTTTGGACACACAGAAGACAGTCATAGCTCAGTGGTATACTGAACAGTGCCTGCCTAAAGTCATTGGATCTATGAAGTACTTGCTGCCAAAGTCAAGAATGGACACGTGGTCCCTCCATCACGATAATGCTCTAGCTCACCGCGCGAAAGCCTGCACCGAATATTTGACCATGACAGGATTCAAACTTCTCGAGCACCCTCCCTACAGTCCAGATCTTGTTCGCTGCGACTTTGCACTGTTCCCGCATGTGAAAATTAAGCTAAAAGGGAGGTTTTCCAGTGATGAGGACCTTCTGCGGGCTTGAGACAACGAGTATGTTTTACTCCCTAGTGAAACTTGGCAGAACTAGTTTAAAGATTGGTTTCGGAGGATGGAGAGATGTATTGAGTGTAGAGCAAATTACTTTGAAAAAATTAAATAAACAAAGCTGTATTGCAAAACTTTCCTAGTACCCTTTGTATAGTAATCCCTACCATCCAGTATTCCTCATAAAACTTCTCAAATAACTTGAGTATATGCAACATAATATACACGTCTTGCAGAGCTTCATATTATTATAACATAATTTATATAAATTCTAAGTACTATTTTTAGGGATTTTATATTTTATTTTTCATAAATTATTTTTGGCGTTACTTATTTCAAAAATGTTGAAAAGAAATTGAAAAGTTGCTGCTTATATTTTGGAAATTGTTTTTGGGAATAAATAGCACTTTATCTTAAGCTACAAAAAGAAGAAATTTTAAAATATTATTTATTAATTAAAAATAATTTTAATTCAGTGATAAATAAGTTCATCTTCTATCAACGAAATTATTGCATTTTATCTTGAGAAAAAATCTGAAAAGTAACAAATTGTTAACATAAAGTTAGTAAATAAATTTAAGAAGAAAGAAAAAACACACGTCAATGGAAATGATAATGGATAAATAGTTACAAATCTGATTATTTCAAAAAATATTAAGTTTGCTTAAGATACTTGATCTATCTCTTCATATTTTTTGGCATTTTAATTTAGTACAAAAATTTCGATTGAAATAGAACTTTTTTGCTATAGGCCCGCGCTGTTGCCTATACATCTATACCACTACCACTCTTATAGAAAACGTCTGTTACAATAGACCACCTACCTTAATATTTATCGACTTTCGCAAAGCTTTTAATACCATTGAAAGGAATAGGATTACAGGTGCCAGGAGGGAAAGACGAATCGATTACAGATATATTAAATTTATAGAATAATATTTACACAAATGCACCTACGAAGGTTAAATTACATGAAAAAACGAAATAGTAGAACGAGGCAAGGCAACACAAACTGTTTACAAATATCCTAAAATAGCCTTTTAAAATGCTAAAGTAATAAATAAAGGCGATACTAATAGACGGAGAGAGGCTAAGTCATCTCCACTTCTCAAATGATGTCTTAATAGCGGTGGACGATACCTCTAGAAGAGTTGGGTTAGAAATAAACGCCGGTAAAACAACTTGTGACTAACTTGGTACATGCAGTGAAAATGGATAAATAAATGAAATAGAAGTCAAGGATATAACCATAGAAATAATCGAAAAATATGTATATTTTTGACACGAGATCATAACATCCGAAAATAACCAAACTACTAACTTCTCCACACATCTAAAGAAAAAATTATTAGATCACCGTCCGCTGCCAACGATGGCGTATAGAGTGAAAACCTATTGACACAAACAGCAGGAAAACTTCGAATAACCCAAAGAAGAATGGAAGGATCAATAACTATTAATTAGTAGCATTCAGAAATAAAATGAAAAATGAAGGATTAAAATGACGAACACAAACGTTATTGAAAGGATATGAAAGCTAAAATAAAGTTGGGTAAGAAATAGTCAAACTGAAGGATGGAACGTGGACCCGGATGATATTGAAATTGAAACCAGGAGCTGATAAACGAAATATAGGATGACAGCCCATGCCATGAGGTCTATGTTCAGCGATTGACAAAAAGAGAAGCTGGTCGATCATTACCATAATGATAGGCAGGGAGGATACTTCATTATTTTGAAGAATTGATATACTTTGCAAAGCAATTTTTTACAGCAACCTCTTTCAGTCACTTTATATAAGAAAATAACACGTATAAAGTCGTATAACGTAAGTTTTCCAATAAAAATACTTCAATAATCTGGTACGTAAACTTCCGCGGCCATGATCCATACTATCTGCTTCTGAGCTTCCGGGCTGGAACCGCGTCACTGGTAGAACTGCCCACGTTTCGTACCCACTTGTATGGGACAACTTCAGGGCTCAACAGTGGGTACGAAACGTCGGCAGTTATACCAGTGATGCCCGGAAGCTTAGAAGCAGATAAAATGAAATTCTGAAAGAAATTTAAATATTAGAATAATTTTAGAATGTTTTACCTTTTGGTACCCAATTTTTTTAATTTTAAGTTTTAGTTTATTAAATCGATTTTATATTTTCTTTAAAATTAATTTGCGAATAATTTCGGTTAATATTATGGGATATTATTTTATATTTTTATATATTTCTACGAAGTAGAAGTCAAGATACATTAGAAGCTGAAAAAATTCGTGTGCACCTATATATATAAAAACAAACCTCGGATAGATTATATAAATGGTTATTGAGAAAACGGATCTACTAAGCAAAATAGCTTATTTTTTTTCAAATACGAGTATGTCAAGCATATCACCCTTATTAAGTATTATAAATTTGATATTGCACATTGTAATTATTCTATTATAGAATTTGTGGGTAGACTACATATATGGCAGACATTAAGGTTGACTATAAAATAAAACTTATTCAATAGGCATAAGCACATATATTGGTTGTTAAGTACATATTACAGTCTATAATTGAAAATCTTACTAGATCTCGTTATATATAAATCAAGGAGTATATTCGAAAACTGGATATAAACTCCTAATTCTTTTTTGGTTCTTTGGGTTAATATTAGGTTTAATTTTGACATCTATTCGATTCTTCTTTTTGTCAGTTTCGTCAAACGCAAAATATTTCACAACATAATATATTAACTCGATTATGCTTATAATTGATCCTCCCAAACAAAGGCCAAAGATCCCACCAATAGCGGCTATAATAAGACAAAGATCGTGTTAGTTCAGGAACGTAGATGTAACTTTTTGATATCATGAGAAAGCTTTATCTATTAACAATACATACATTACTTCTTAATACATTGTTGACCGGTCACGAGTTAACTCGTGTTTTCATGCCCAAACATTGTTGACCGAACACGAGTTAACTTAACTTGCATTAGCAATTTCAATTTATGAAACCCGAGGCAATATAGAATACTGCAAAAGCTTTGTTCATCGTGTTTAAACGTGTCTCTTTTATTATAAAAAAAATTTACTGTAACTCTAACTTACAAAATAAACTTAAATTCAAAAAATTTCTATTGGAAGTAGCTAGGGCTAACTGTAGATTCAAATGAATGCAGCTTGATACCTGGCACTTCTTCGCGTACTTCTAAAAAGGCTCCATACAATGATCTACCTTTCAGGCTGTCAGGACAACTAGAAGACCACGTTTTAGAAAAAATAGTCACCGGTGTAAAAATTAATCCAACTAGAACGTCTACATTATGCTCTTCAAAGGGAAAGCGGGGCGAAACAAGATATATGTATTTGCAAAACCTGCTGTGTACTAATTACACGTAGGTGTTTGTTATACGGCATATCATACTAAAAAAAATATTAAAATTTATCTAAAAGATTTGTACAAAATTTCATTTCAATTCATTATGTATAAATAAAGTTTATTGAAGGTTATTTATATTGTTTCAGTTCCACATTGAATTACGAAATAATAGCCGGTGACATGAGATAGTTTCAGCGTAAAATTGCCGGTCAACAATGTGTTAATTGCTAAAAATAATTTTTAAACGATAATTGCATCTCCAAAGTAAATCTAAACAGAAATACAAGAAATTAATGCTCTAATCTATTTAATATTCTTTTAAATACGAGCTGACAGTTTGGCCTTCAAAAGAACAAGATAATATACAGTACTGAAGTTATTACTCTACTTCATTCACTAGATTTACAAAAACAATTTCTTTTCATGAAATACTCTTAGGACATGATTAAGTTTTAAAATGTTTATTACAAACATGGTCTGTTCAAAAAGTATGATGAACAGATTTCTTATCTCGTCCAATACACTGTCTAATTTACAAGTGATGGCGAGGCAAACCCTATGCGCAGTAGACAAGCACCTCCCACAAAACTCCCTCCACCTCTTGAAAACAGTTCAGTTTACACTATCAGTGGCGGAACTTCAATCAGTGTATGCTGTCAGTGTCAATTTGCAACATACTTTTATTTTGTTTCGCATAATGAGTGAATCATTTTCTAGTAAAAAAAAACCGTAATAAGAAGTCAAGCCCGTGAAATTGTATATACAGTATTTAATTATTTTAATAGTATCAAAAGTGCCCAAGATATGCTGATCGACATAAAAAATAATACATCTGCTGCTACAGGTATTCAATAGTATTCTTTAAATATAAAGTAATTGCTAGTAATACTGATATTAATATCGCCATGTAAATAGCAAAATTTTATAAAACTTATTTTAATTTTAATCAGGTGTATCCGTTAGAACAATCGAACGAATTCTAAAAGAAGCCGAAACAGCTATAAAAAAATGGCCAGCAAGTAAAGTTTTCTACTCCAAGAAAAAACCGGCCACGAAAAGCTTCTGTTACTAACATTCCTGAATATAAAACACGTGATATACGCAACATGATTCACGAATTTCACAATACAGAGGGATGTCGTGTTACTTTTAAAAAAACTTCATCAAAAAGTAAAGCAAAATTTTGAGTTTACCGGATCAGTTTCCTCATTACACACAATTGTAAAGAAAATAGGTTTTAAATGGCAAAAAACACAAAATAATAGAAGTATATTAATAGAGAGAATGGAGATAAGAGCGCAAAGAATAGATTATTTGCAGAAAATTAAATATTTTCGAAGCCAAAACAAGCCTATTGTTTATTTGGACGAAAGTTATATTCACAGAGGACATACGTCATCAAAAAATTGGAGCGACAATTCCAAGAAGGGATTATTTGCCACAATATCCAAAGGCCAACGCCTTATTATTGTTCATGCAGGTGGAGACATGGGATTTATTCCAAATGCATTGCTAATATTTAAATCAGGTACAAAAACTAGCGATTATCATTCTGACATGAACTCAGAGAATTATAGTAAATGGTTACAAGAAAAATTGATTCCTAATTTACCTGCTAATAGTGTAATTATAATTGATAATGCACCTTACCATAATATTCAAATAAATCCGGCGCCTAATTCGAATTCGAAAAAAAGCGAAATGATTGAATGGTTGACGAGTAAAAATATAGTGTGTCTAATAAAATATGACAAAGAAAAATACATAACGTATACGTTTTACTCCATATTGCAGGAAAAAGGCCACACTGTTTTGCGACTACCACCTTACCACCCAGATCTAAATGCCATAGAACTTATATGGGCTACAGTAAAAAATAATGTATCTCAAAAAAATATAACTTTTAAACTAGATGATTTTAAGAAATTGGCAGGAAATGAACTTAATTCAATAACATCGGAACACTGGCAAATGCGATGCAAACATGTTAGAAAAGTTGAAGAAATATGTTTAAAAAGAGAAATAGCTATAGATGATTTACTGAATGGGAACTCTATTATTATAAATACAGAAAACAGCAGCTCTAGTGAAGATGGCTATGTATGCTCGACTGACGACAGTTATTAACTAAAATTATTATTATTTGTGTATATATACATTTGTATTTACTTCTATACTTAAAGATGTTACGAATTAAATTACATGTTAAAGAAATACTAAAAAGTCTTTCAACTCAAATCACTTTATATTTCAAAATATAATATTTATTTCAATAATTAAATTATGTTTAGGATAATTTTTAAAAACCTTTGCACGCCTCTGCCTGCATTATCTACATACACTACGGTTCATAAGTATTTGGGCACCCATAAATTTAGAAGAAATGATTAAAAGCACTAGTGAAAAAATGAAAATATATTTATTACATGTAAATACATAACTAATTACAGTATCTGGCAGTAGAATTACATATTATATTTAAATTTTCGATTCATCTATGTGACCTCCTTTGTTTTTTATAATGGCAGCACATAATCGCGGCATTCTTGCAATTAGTTTTGCTAATGTATCCGGTGTTATGCGGACCCAAGCTTCCTGCAGTTTCCTCCACAAATCAGCCTCCGATGTTGGTACTGCTTTCCGGACCTCCCGATCAAGTTCCTCCCACAATAACTCTATTGGATTTAGATCGGGGCTTTGGAGAGGCCATTTCATAACTTGGATGGATCCTTCCGCTTCCAAGAGTTGCATATAGTCTTTGCATATTTTGGATGTGTGCTTTGGGTCATTATCCTGCTGGAATACAAAATTCCTACCCAAAAGTCTTAATCCTGAAGCAATAGCGTTGGTCTCCAAAATGTTTCGATACTGCTCTTTCCTTAGTATTCCCTCAATTTTCACAATATCACCCACGACCGTACCACCAAAACAACCCCAGATCATCACGGAACCACCGCCATGTTTAACCGTAGGCACAATACATTGCTCTGCCGCACGCTCACCTGTAGATCTCCGAACGAAAACACGTCTTCTGGACCCGAAAATTTCGAACTTTGACTCATCGGTCCACAAGACTTTACTCCACTGTTCAACTGTCCAATGTTGGTGTTCACGAGCCCAGTTTAAGCGTTTCCGCTTATTCTGTTTGCGCAATAACGGTTTTTTCATTGCAATTCGTCCGTACAAACCTGCTTTGTACAAGCGACGTTTGACCGTTGTTACGCTTATTGACTGTAAGTAACTTATACGAATCGCAACCCAGAGTAGGAATATTTAGCCTGCGCACCTGTTCGCCATCACAAATTAATTCCACAGTACGTTTATGTCAACAAAATATACGTTACTTTCTGTGGTTGATCAACAACTTTTTAATAATATACGTAATAAACTACTGCATTTATTACAAATCTTATGACATTTATTTACACGAATTTCACCATACTTTCTGAAGAACTCTTAAATCTACTAACACGCCTTCAAAATTTGTACTTACGTAAATTAGATTATATACATACCTACAAACATATCCCAAGTAAAATACACATCTTTAGTATAACGAATGCATGAAATTGTGCTGTAGTGTACTCTTAAGACAGAAGTGTTTTCATTTAACCTGAAAATTATCAGAAATATATTAACCGTAGGTTGGTAATAATAGAAAATAAGTTGGTAGCTGTAAGATTAAAAAAAGAAAGTTAAAAAAATTGTTACAATTACCTTGTAAATGTACCTATTAAAGAAATAAATTTAGTTAAGATTAAAAGCTAATTTTTGTACTCCACTTCCTCAAGACACAACAGATAACTTCTTTATTCTGTAAGTATTATTTGTTTCACATATTAATTGTCGATTTATAATACACGAGGTGTGGCTATTAAATAACGAGACTAACGCTGGTAGGGAAAAAGTGCGCATGCGCCAAACGCCAACAACTGACAGCTATTTATCGCGAAGCCTTCTGTTTCGAATGCAGTGCCTCTCGCCTCTGTAAACAAATCAGTTCGTTCGCATTAGAGTTGCTTTTTTGTTTCGGCGGAAAAATGTTAAGTGTAACAATAGAGCAATGAATTGTGAAATTTCACATGAAACTTGAAAAAACCGCTACTGAAACTTATAATTTATTGAAAAAAGTGTATGGCAATATTTGTTTATCGCGTGCACGTGTTTTTGAGTGGTTTAAGCGTTTTCAAGATGGCCAAGAACCGTTGAAGAAGATTCACGCCCGGGTAGCCCTTCCACGTCAAACACGGATGACAATATCGAAAAAATCGATAATCTGGTTCGATATGACCGTCGGTTAAGTATTCGTCTGATTGCTGAAACTGTAGGAATTGATAAAGAATCCATACGGCAAATTTTAAATAACAATTTTAACATACGAAAAGTGTGTGCCAAAATGGTACCTAAAATTCTCACGGTTGAACAACAAGAAACTCGCGAAAATGTTTGTACCGACACTTTGAATGCCATTGAAAATGACCCAAACTTATTGGAAAGGATAACAACTTATGATCCTGAAACGAAGCGCCAATCCATGCAGTGGAAGAGCCCATCTTCGCCGAGAGCCAAAACAACTCGAATGAGCAAATCCAAGTTCAAAGCAATAATGATTGTTTTTTTCGATATTCATGAGATTGTGTACCTTTCCTGAAGGTCAAACTAATAATTAACATTACTACCTTCACGTTCTTGCTCAACTCCGTCAAAGAATAAGGAAAAAACGACCCGAATTGTGGAAGGACAAGTCATGGGTTCTCCACCAAGACAATGCACCGGCTCATTCCGCATTGTCAATCAAGAGGTTACTAGCCAAGTACAGCATCCCAGTGTTAGACCATCCGGCTTATTCGTAAGGTGAAATCTAAATTAAAGGAAACAAAATTTGAGTCCGTTGAAGCTGTGAAAGCGAAATCGGCACGCGTCCTGAAGGAGGTGAAAGAAGACTTCCAGTATTGTTTTGAACAATGGAAGATTCGCATGGAGCGTTGTAGGTATAGAAGAGGGGTGTATATTGAAGGTGATAATAAGTAAATATGTATGAAATCAAAATAAAATGTTTTACAGCGTCAGTCTCGCTATTTAATAGCCACACCTATATATATATATATATATATATATATATATATATATATATATATATTCGTATCTGAAGTATACATATATATATATATATATATATAAGTAGTCTATAAAACGCCGGTTTTGGATCACATAATTTTGAACCAACAAATTCAGGAATATTTATTTATTTTACTTAAATTCTACTCATTATTATCATTATTTTAACACATTTATCTCAAAAATTTAGTTTTTATAAGCCAACAATTCACAAACCCAAGGAGGTTCCATTTTTAATAAAAAAATTTGTGATAATATTGATCCTTTAAAATTGTGAATGAGTATTTTAGAATTGAAAAAAATATATAAAAAAATAAAATTTACATAAAAACATATGCAACCAATATAACATCAAATATATGTATACTATTTTATCATCATGATAATTATTATAGGTGGTATACAGGTTTCGTTCCAAACCTGTGAGCAAAATATAACTACACGTAACACTGTACACTTTTGATTTTTTTTTATTATGTGTAATACACGTAACTATAAAAATTTAACACTGTTCGGTTAAAATATAAATGGTAGTCGCATTATGCGCGTATTCAATTCAAAATATTTTAAGAATGTGTGACTATAGTCATATGCTATAAATTAATATATAGAGCTTAACAATTTAACACTTCATAAACGGTACAGAAATTTGCATTGAAACTCCAATCATTCCCGTACAAATACCTAAAAATGATCACATTTTAAGCTAAATTTTATATCTGCATTAACGAGCACAATTTTGATCGTTCACACGTCAAAACTACCACCAAATTGTGAATCAGTATAAATATTTATCTTATTTAATGACCAACAAATTGTGGAAGAGTATAAAAAGTCAGATTTTACTTTAATTTTCTCTAATCCAACAGATTAAAAGAAAGTTGTAATTATATAACACAATCCGCAGCACATATTTTTTTTGTAAACAACTATTTTGTATTATGACATAAATTTTAATACAATCTGATTTATACTTTTTCCAAAATACATAACCAATCGTTTCTCGCCTCTTCCTTTACATGCATGATATAAATTCTGATAATCCAAATATACAATATATACATATATGTATTTCCGGTAAAATATAGAGATATTTTTAGGACTTATTGTGAAAAATTTCTGTTTGCGTGAACAAGAAACATTTCTGGTTTCACAATCAAAACTTCATTCCATCAAAATATTTAATTAATAATTACTTTTAGATTTCCCGCAATATTGCTAATATTTCTTACCACACTCATAGATGGCGCTAACGTGGTGTCGAAGCTTAGTTAAGGATATACCCTTTTATGAAATAGTCTGTTCTGTGATGATAAGTATTCAACTATTAAACGATAGATGGCAAGATTTTTTCCAAACTTCTTGAACAAATGGAACGATTAAATTTTAGAATAACCATTAAAAATTTGTTGTTAAAATATAAGAGTATTATTTTATATTTTTGTTTTTTATAAATACTATGTAGTCAAATGAATTGGTTAGAATGTTTTCAAACTTTGAAAGATTTTTAATTAATAGAATTTTATTTATTGGCAGCTTAGGTAATGAGTTATATGAATTTATGTACTTCATTGGATCATCATTAAGCGTTTTAATTTCCTTCAAATACCTTGTGTCAGAATCCTTTCCATTTATTTATATTTAAAATAATTATGTAAACAATTTACTTTCTATTGTTGAATATCTTTAATCAAAAAGATGAATACCGTAGACGATGTCTTATTGATATAAATAATTAATGTTTATTAGAACTTTATTCATAGTTGTCAAGATATTATATTACTTGAATTATTACGTTTTATGTTCACGTTAACGTTACGTTCTATGTTCACGTTAACGTTAAACGTCTATGTTTATATGTTACGCGCCAGGTTAATATATTCCATGTTAACATGTATATGATAACTGTTTTAGAGGTTCACAATATGATAAATCAGTTTTTAATCATTTTCTGTGTAATTATGAGATGAACGAGTAGATGTGATAATTGTGTGCTTTTAAGGTAAATATGTGAAATTAGTAATTTTAAGGAGAAAAGAGGATAAATATAGTGATTCATAATTTGATGGATCGATATTGGTATAAAATTTAAATAAAATTTGATATTTATACTCGTTCAAATTTGTATGTAGTTTTGAGATGTTAATGATAAATAATATTTATGTGTATTTTAGTGTCATTGTCCTAAATTAAAAGAGTAAATATAAATATTTATATTGATCCACAATTTGGTGGTAGTTTTGACGTGTGAACGATCAAAATTGTGCTCGTTAATGCAGATATAAAATTTAGCTTAAAATGTGATCACTTTTAGGTATTTGTACGGGAATGATTGGAGTTTCAATGCAAATTTCTGTATCGTTTATGAAGCGTTAAATTGCTAAGCTCTATATACTAATTTATAGCATATGACTATAGTCACACATTCTTAAAATATTTTGAATTATTGAATACACGCATAATGCGGCTACCATTTATATTTTACGTGTAACCGAACAGTATTAAATTTTTATAGTTACGTGTATTACACATAATAAAAAAAAATCAAAAGTGTACAGTGTTACGTGTAGTTATATTTTGCTCACAGGTTTGGAACGAAACCTGTCTACCACCTATAATAGTTATCATGATTATAAAATTGTATACATATATTTGATGTTATATTGGTTGCATATGTTTTTATGTAAATTTTATTTTTTTATATTTTATCAATTCTAAAATACTCATTCACAATTTTAAAGGATCAATATTGTCACAAATTTTTTTATTAAAAATGGAACCTCCTTGGGTTTGTGAATTGTTGGCTCATAAAAATAAATTTTATTTCTAACAAAAACTATCAACTCCAGTACAGGTAATTGATATCTACTTACATATATACTCGTTCACAATTTATTTATGACTCATAAAATGGAATTTTTACATCGATTTTTGGTTTGTACAAGCAAAAAACATGGATTTTGAGATAAATGTGTTAAAATAATGATAATGTTGAGTAGAAATTAAGTCAAATGAATAAATATTCCTGAATTTGTTAGTTCAAAATTATGTGGTCCAAAACCGGCGTTTTATAGACTACTTATATATAATTATAGAATTTAAAAAGAATCTAAAGTAAAAATAGCAAATTGCATTGAAATTTAATTTAGTTATCTTCCTTACAAACAAAAGAATTACTGTTTTAAAATGTCCAACGCCCAAATATCTGCAGAAACCAAACCAAATTCATTTTGATTCATTGTTAAGCTGTTGCTTTTCTGTTCAATTGCCGAGTTTAATACCCGTGGTGCATACAAGTCTTTATGTTTCACATAATTTTGATTTGAATAGTGGCAAAATTATTAAATATTAATATATATTATTAAATATTGAATAAATAAGATGACGTTACTGCGGATACTTAATTTGTTCATTTTGGACATCCTTTCATTGAAAATGAATGATTATATTCTGAGGATATAAAAAAAGCGACAAAACCTACAGAAAATTTATTCCCTTAGGAGAATATATTCTTTTCCAATAATGGAATGGAAAAGATAATCTATATAAATGTATGTGAAACGATTGCGTTGGCACATTTCCAGGAAGTGGTATGATATTTTGAAATCATAATTTACAAAGAAAATTTAAATACCCACTTTTCTAGATTATTGTCTAAAAAATACATTTCACACAGTTTATGGATGAAATATTCTCAACTAAAATCAATTTGATAATATACGAAAACATATAATATCCTTTATAAAACATGGACCGAATTAAATCTTTAGAAATATTTAGAAATTTGCATAAGTGGTCATTGAAATGGATGCGTTTAGTGGCTTAAGGAGAAATAAAATGGTCAATGTACCATTATTGAAGAGGACAAAATGGATTCGAAATGCCTAGCCCTGACCCCAAAAGATAGAAAAGAACGTAGAATTTTCCTTATATATAGTAATGGAAGGTTTATATCGTTACCTGTTTTCAAAAATTCATTAAGGAGGGCATTTCGTTGCAAAATTTATTTTTAATCATACGGCAAATAAAAATATTCCAATGTGGAAGAAAGTATAACATCTAAAACATGGATTGCAAATATTATAACTAACTTAATAACTAGATGGGAAAACCACAATTTACCAACGAATCAAAACGAACTACCATAGTAAGTAACAGGCTCTCCAATAGGGACATAACAGTTTTGTATTTCAATACGAACGCACTCTTAAACGTTTTCATGATCTATCAACATCAGTCAAGGTTTTTTTATCACGGTGAAGTTCACGATCGTCGTGGCAACTTTAAGAGCGCTTACTCTAATTTTCGGTCGTAATAATCGTCCTGACAGACAGGTTGTGCGTGCTATAGTGAATAAATTCGAGTCAAAATATTCACTATTGGATGTTCCTGTGCCAGTGAGACAGCGCACCGGTCGAAGTACCAAAAATATCGCAGCCGTAAATGCTTGAGTTCAAAATGAGCCAAATCAGTCGGTTTCACGCCATTCACGGGAATTAGGAACCACATTATGGCGAATTTTGCGGGTAGATCTTGGCTTATATCCTTACATGATCAAATGAACTTAAGAACTGAAGCCTCTTGATCATTTGAAGCCCAAAACTTCTCCGATTGGACTCTGCTAAAGTTTAAAGGAAATCCTGAGTTTCACGGAAAAATCATCTTCACCAATGAAGCTCGTTTTTGCTTTAATAGCTTTACCGATAAGCAAAATATGCGTTATTGCACAGCAATAAACTCACATGTACTTCAAGAGACTTCATTACGACCACAAAAAGTGACTGCATGGTGTGGATTTCATGGCGAAGGTGTGACTGGACCATATTTTTTCGTCGATGAAAATGATCGCAATGTTACGGTCAATAGAGTTCGCTACCGTGCCGTGTTGGAAGACTATTTTTGGCCAAAATTGAATAGACTTGACATCAGTGATATGTGGTTTCAACATGGTTCCACACGCCACGCAGCTGGTCAAGCGATTGATCTATTGAAGGGGATGTTCGGTAACAGTGTAATCTCGAGAAATGGTCCGATCGAGTGGCCACTTCGCACATGCGATTTAACGCCATTGGATTTCTTTTAATGGGGTTACGTCAAATCCTTGGTTTATGCCAACAAGTCAACAACGGTAGAGGAGTTCAGGTACATATCGAACGCGAAATTACCAACATTCCGGCCGACATGTGCAAAAGAATGGTGGAAAATCAGCTCTAAAGAGACAACGGCTGCAAATGTGCTGACGGTGGTCATATCAACGAGATCGAATTCCATAGTTAAATGTAATATATGTACTGCACCTGGCATAAGTTTCAGCCCAATATCTCAATTAATCTGTGTTTTATTTAAATACAAAATTGATATGTCCTTATTGAAAAACCCGATATTAACTCTTCTATTTCAATATTATGAATACTCAATCTAATTTAAATGAATGTTAGTCGGCATTGTCGTTGTATAATTATTAATTCTACAACTTACATTTTATCATTCGACATCTTATTCAAAGACATTTCGTAACGGACGTCACTACAATCAGGTAAGCATTTACACTTCTTCACGTCTCCCAAGTGTTGGTGCATCTCTTCATCTTCTTCTGTAATGTTAATAATTTATTTATATATTAGAAAAAAATCTAAATATTTTCAAGATTATTATTCATTTCATATCTACTTAAAATAAATAGTAAATTGAAGAAAAAGAATGGGAAAAAATTGTGTAGGCAGTAATCTGTTAAAATATATTATCTATGTGAAAACTAGTTCATAGAAATGAAAGAGTAATATATACTTTTTTATTTTAGTTAACCTTTTTAATATAAAGACTATAGCGATGATATTTTGACATAACTCAGACTTACAAATTTTCCAACTTTAGGCTCACCAAAATTATGGAATAGGAAATATTTATTGTTAAAAAGGAATCATTCTATTATTAATAACACCCTATCAACTACATATGTTTCACCGATATCACGGATCGTCAGGTTGATTTGTGTTATTAATGAACGATTCCTTCTGAGTGTATTATCATATCTTTCGATACAGAAAATAATGAATAATATCATATCTCCCTCTATCGACCAATACATAAATGTATTGACCGACAAAGCAAGAACGCTTCTATCTTACAGATCGGAGACTATGTTTCCAGTGTATAATAGACAGAAACTTACATCTAGGCTTTATGCCAATTAAAGAATGTTAAAAAGGAATCATTCTATTATTAATAACACCCTATCAACTACATATGTTTCACCGATATCACGGATCGTCAGGTTGATTTGTGTTATTAATGAACGATTCCTTCTCTGAGTGTATAATATCATATAGACCAATCATAAATGTATTCCGATCTTACAGATCGGAGACTATGATAATACACTGTAAGATAGAAGCGTTCTTGCTTTGTCGGTCAATACATTTATGTATTGGTCGAGAGAGGGAGATATGATATTATTCATTATTTTCTGTATCGAAAGATATGATAATACACTCAGAAGGAATCGTTCATTAATAACACAAATCAACCTGACGATCCGTGATATCGGTGAAACATATGTAGTTGATAGGGTGTTATTAATAATAGAATGATTCCTTTTTAACATTCTTTAATTGGCATAAAGCCTAGATGTAAGTTTCTGTCTATTATACACTGGAAACATAGTCTCCGATCTGTAAGATAGAAGCGTTCTTGCTTTGTCGGTCAATACATTTATGTATTGGTCGAGAGAGGGAGATATGATATTATTCATTATTTTCTGTATCGAAAGATATGATAATACACTCAGAAGGAATCGTTCATTAATAACACAAATCAACCTGACGATCCGTGATATCGGTAAAACATATGTAGTTGATAGGGTGTTATTAATAATAGAATGATTCCTTTTTAACATTCTTTAATTGGCATAAAGCCTAGATGTAAGTTTCTGTCTATTATACACTGGAAACATAGTCTCCGATCTGTAAGATAGAAGCGTTCTTGCTTTGTCGGTCAATACATTTATGTATTGGTCGAGAGAGGGAGATATGATATTATTCAGGAAATATTTAGTACAACACAGTAAGTGTTTAATAATAACTAAATTTGATTTTATTTAGAAATATTTGTATAGATGCTATAAATTAAAATTAGCATTTAGGCCCAATTTGCTCCTATTCTTCGACGGTTCTCTCTAATTATCAACCCGGAACCCTTTCAGATCCATCACTACAACATCACTTCAATTTTTGTACCGTGTTTCTTAGAAATTCTTACTTCTGTGCTTCCCCATACCAGTTTTTTTTTACTTCCCTCTTCTTCCCACCCTCTCCAGATAATCCAACCACAGGATGGTTGCTGTGGTTGTTTAATAAATTCTTCCATTCCTTTTCCTCCATAAAGTTTATACAGTTCGGAATTAGTTTTTTCTCGAACATCTTCTGTGTTCTCTACCAGGTCTACAGATTCTGTTCGTTTTGCTACTAATAGTACTGATTTGTGTGATCTTAATTTCATTCTTCTCGGCATTTCTTTTGGTCCTAAAATTTAGTAACTTTCCAGCTTTAACCACATTCGACCCACATCTGCAACCAACATTACAAGTTGGGTTGCCGATATATTGAACTTCTCAGAGGTATGTTTTATAGTTTCTATTTCAATTATCAAGAAATTTAACCGCGTTTTCGTTTTAATCTTCTGCGCTGTAATAAAATAAAATATAATTTTAGTGAGTACTAACACATTTAAAATACTACTCTTTCTTGCATCCCTTTGTTTCATCTATCTTCAGCCATATTTTATTATCTTCTAACTCTGCTTTTATTTAAACCGTAATCGTGTTTTTCACCCGGGGAAAATTATACTGTAATTGACCTCTTATTGGCTATCTCCATTCCGGAACGTATTTCTCCCAAAAGTTTCGAAATTCTTCATTGTCTACAATATTTTGTGGAATGTTGCACACACTTAACATAAAAATAAAGTCATATAGAAATTTATATTATGGCATATTACGTTGCGCATATAATCAGTGTTGTTTGCTATTAACACGTCTTTTACACACAAAAATACTCTACGTTAAAATGTTGATATTGCAAATAATACATTTAATAATAGTGCCGGTGTATTCTAATGTCGAAAATCGGTTAAGAAATCTATTAACACTCGTCAAACATAACAAAAAACGCCGTCAATTCGCCATCATCAATCTAATCCGGCATTCGCACACATACCATACGCATATGAACCTCGACTTCGGGTGTATCCGACCGTTTTCAAAATCTATCATCGCCACCAATGAGTGCGCACTCGTTTCTACCGGCTTATATACATATGTTATAGCGCCTGCGATATCACCATCAATCCTGAACGCATATTAGATATAAGTTCCAATGACGCTCTCCACATTTGATTTATAATATAGATGAAGTTACATCGAGCAGTAACAATATGTTTCTATAATCAACTGACAGCGCTTACTGCCATGACAATGACAATACGAGTTGTCAGTTATTTACTTTACTTTGACGAAGTCCTTCGATGTATCTGATCCGGCTGAACATCTAAGCATACATTAGAAATGAAACTATAGATTGTCTATAAATAATTTTAAAACATGCTGTTTAATACTTTATTCAAGGTGGCACTGTTCAATGTATATGCAATATATGGCATAGACAATTTAGAAGTAGACGATAGGCAAGACTTAATTTCGCCTGCTATGGTTAAATTTGGTAACAGTGCTGAAACTACGACTGATTATAACTCGTACCAATACCTCGTTTCAATTATTATAAACGATGTCCTAATAGGTGTAGGAGTTATCGTGAAACTGAGCTGGATCCTGACGGGATTCAGTTTTTACGACAGCAACGTGACCAAATATCACCAAGTTAAAATAATATCGGGGGATGTGGTGTATACTTCTGGCAACAGGGAAACGATAAAAGTCGTAAATATGTTTATCCATCCAGATTTTGATGAGGAAACGTGTAACTATGACGTCGTCCTACTCAACTTGGAACAACCGCTTAAAATGAATAAAGTGTCCTTGGCACCGCTGAGTAAAGATTCATCTGGACCAGAAATAGGCACCACATGTATGATCGTAGCACCTTACGAAGGTGCCATAAAGGCAAAGAAAGTGGAAGTTCATAAACTGAGAGCGTGTTCAGGTCACAATGAATATCCGAGTTATATTGATTGCAAAGAAAAATACAATCTGTTCTGCTTCTTTATTGGCGATCCAATAATCGGTGCTCCGATTGTGTGTGACGGGAAAGTTTTTGGAGTTGTTCCGTCAAACACAGATATGGGGAAAAAGCTAACTATTGTGCAAACAGTAGCGTCATATTACCAATGGATTGACTCTATAACAATAAATACGCTAGGTACGAGATCATCTGCGCCATATTATTCGAGTTTTGATAAAATTCCTCTTTTAGTCGTTTTTAAGTCTCTGCTATGAGTTTGTGTATTTGTATAAAACTTTGTCATGTATAAAACTATTTTCATTAATTGTAAAGTGTAAAATATATTAAATAATGAATTCCATAAATGAAGTAATATACATATTCCGAATAGTAGTTACTAGTAAATCGTGTAAATAGTTTTATCCCAACTCAGATACCAGGTAAATGCATCAAAGTACGAGTATATTACTGGGATGTCACAGTAAACAAAAGGTGGATAAAGAAGCGAAGAAAGTCAGCCGTATTACATATAACCTGAAATTCCGGTATTAAAATTGAAACCTAAAACATGCCTCGTTCAGCTCTTGTACCGATGATGAATTTCCAAAGAGACGTTTCCTTACTACCAGGTGCACCGGAAAGCCATTACCGGTTTTTCTAGCAGATGTCGCTAGACTGTATGACTAGAAGTATGCAATGTTATGATGTGACACATATATCATTTTGTTTTACTGACATCAAGCTCCAAAGCCATACATGCTACATTTGGCGAAATTAACACTGTCATAGATTTATACCTCTTTGAAAATGTCGAGATTCGTGCATGAAAAAGTGCATTTGCAGCATGAGGCGTGGTTTCGACCATTCAAAAGTGGTGATTTTGATATGCAAGACAAAGAAAGTTCTAGTAGACCGAAAAAGTTTGAAGATGCGAAGCTGCAGGAGTTATTGGATGAAGACATAACCCAAACTCAAAGACAATTGGCAGAAGCGCTAAATGTGGTTCGAGAAATGATTAGCGGCCGATTACGAGCTATAGGAAAAATCCACAAGATGGGAAAATGGGTACCAGATCAGGCAAGTTAAACAGTTACTACTGATCCCTACCGACAACAAATTATCAATTTGAACCATGCATTCATAGAAAAACGTCCAAAATGGGCCCGTAGACACGGTAAAGTGATTTTACAGCACGATAACGCGCCGTCTCATACAGCAAAACTGGTCAAGGAAGCGTCGAAAACACTTGGATGGGACATAATATCGCGCCCGCCATACTCTCCAGACCTTGCCCCGTCCGACTATCACCTTTTCGCACATTTTTATCTAGCGTTCTACAAGGATTTGTACTGGATCCTATACTGCCATATCACCAACAATAGACAAATTTTGCGATCCATTTATGCTTCTTTCATAGATAACATAAAACTATATAGGTAGCCTAAAGAGTTTGACACATTACAAGCTCATTTAATATACAATCAAGGTTGATACGACAAACGGTTAGTACACCTTAACATAGAAAAATGTGCCGTTCTTCATCTTGCCGAAAATAATCAGAAACAACCCTACCACACAGCTCCCAAAAAATTAAAGCAGCAGATTCAAATGTAATTCTTGATATTACTTTAACTTCCGATCTGTCTTGGCTTTGCATACAGACGGTGTAGTCAAGAGAACTAACATAGTCCTTTATATAATCAAAAACTTTCCAATCTCCTAGTTTGACACTAATGAGAAAACTTTGCACAACCAATGTTAGACATCTACTCGAATCAATTGCAGTCGTCTGGAGTACACATTTAGTAGACGATACTTCGTTGCTGGAAAGCTCTATAATGATTTCTTTGCCGACATTTTAAGTCTATATACCCGCAACATTCAGAAGAGACTTCGTGGTCAGTCACTCAAATTATCACGTGAATCGTTTAGAGCCCCTGTTTCACGTCTAGAACAACATACCTAGGAATATGACGTGTGCAGACTCGTTCACTACATTTAAAAATTGTTTTGACTCTTGTGGAGTATCGTTCAGGTGATATTGACTTTTATTGTATTTATATGTTTCTGTTTAGATTTATTATAATAATCTAGATGTACTATCTTCTTCTGGGCTTCCAGGCCGGAACCGCGTCACTGGTATAAATGCCGACGTTTCGTGTCTGTTTAGTTTAGATGTAGTTCTACATTTTTCCATACATTTTTATGTGCTTGTTATTCTTTGTTTTACGTTGAAGGATTGTAAGATCTCTATCATGTGTCCTCCATTGCATACTAAACAAATAAATAATATTTTCTGAAAAGCGTGAACCATCAAAGGATTAGCTGCATGGAATGGTGAGTATCTAATAAACCAACACCGTCCAAAAAGCCTCAAATAGTTAACTAAATTATACAAATTCATAGATTGAAATATGATAACTCGTCTTAATATATATCTTAATTAAATGATTTAAGCTTAATATGAAAAATTGAAATATAAGAAGAAACTACTCAACTTATGGTATGCTTTGGCTTCCATATTCCGTGAAGACCTAACTATAACAAAAGCAAAGCCTTTAGTCTTGCGAAAATCTGTATTAATGGTATGGTTATGTATACATGTTTCTTCTATTGGATTAAAATAATTTCATTCGGTCGTTTTCTGTTATCAAAATTAGATAAAATTTGCAATTTTAGTTTCACCATTAACTTATCATACAATTCAACCGCCGAGAATTTTTAAACACATTTAATTATCGTTATTCAGTTTCTATAAAGATTTCATATTCACTTTTAGTTCCTGTAATAGTTTTTTCTCATTTCTGTATTTCTTTAACATTTCTTTTACCAACTCTCCAGAATTTTCTTTTATTTTCGAAATAAATATGTCAAAATGATATTCCGCATCTAAACCTTGTCTAGTAATATGACCATACCATTCATCGGATGAAACGATCAAAGATTCCATGATACTGTACATTGAAATCTAATAAATTAATGTCAAAATCCGGTTAAAAGTCATTAAAATGATAACTACTGCATTTATAATCTTTTCAATTTATTTTGCAGTATTACCATGTAAAAGTTTCAAATCTTCTATGTCAAATGACACTTATTTTCCATTGTCAGATGCTCCACCATTACTAGACAAACCGTCGATTTTATTTAGGGAAAACGACGATTATGGAATTGAAGAAGGGAAACTTGGTGACGAGAGTCTTGAAGACGTTGAGGATGATGTTCCTCCTCAAGAAAAGACGGAAGAGTATGAGCAGGTTGTTGAAGAAGAAGATACTTTAAGTACTACACCAAAACCATTCGATCCCCAAGTTATAGAGCAATACGGCTACACACTCAAAATTTTAGCGAATGCTTTTCTAGCAGGTATCGGAGCTTACATCAAACCTGCTTGGGTAATGTCATCATTTTGCCTATTCGATACTACCATTACTAAATATCATAAAGTAACAGTCGAAACATGGGATACGCTCCATTTTTCTTCAAACACTGGTCAAACAAGGCCAGTAACCGACATTATAATGCATCCTAAATACGACGAAGATGCCTGCAATTACGATGTGGTTTTATTAAAATTGTCGAATCCACTTCAGTTGGGTAAGGGAATTTCTCTAGTTTCTTTCGCTACAGGTCCGAAACCTGTCGAAAATACTCAATGCGTTGTCCCGGCGCCATTCGATAGAAACATATTTCTGACGAACGTAGTAATATCTCCTATAAGTGAATGTAAAGGTCACGAAGAATATGAAGCAGTAGAAGAGTGCAAGGACGATCAGAATTTAATATGCATTCAGATGAGCGAACGTCTTTTTGGTGCACCCATAATTTGTGACGAGAGATTGGTTGGAATGTTGCCTTCAAATTTAGATGCAAAGCGAAATCTCACATTTGTTCAATATCTGGAATCGTATAATCTATGGATTGAAGAACATACTAACGTTCAATTTAAATTAAGATCAAAAGTTTCCCAAGTGAAACCTTTTAGCATAGTGTATATTATAGTAACAATAAGTTATGCTTTGATTATGTAATATTTTTTTTATATTTTATATATTAGTGTATAATTTGTATTTGAAATTCGTCCTAGTAAATTATTAAATAAGTATTATAGAAATAAGGACGTAGACGTTCCTATAAATTTCATAAGTCTACACAAATTATATTCATTGACAGCCAGACATTCTCATAAACACTAACCAAAACTCTAATGTCATTTTTGACAATTTGCATCGTCAATATCAACTAAATCAGCTCTCTCCTGTTATATATGTACCAATGATTGTTTTACCGAATCTATTTGTATAATTCTGCTTTGGGAAGAAATCATCTTCCGGCATGCCATATTGCACACCTACGCCATAATACTAATGCCGTCGTATTTAACTGGTTAGTGCAAAAATGTGTCATTCAATTATAAAGATAAATGTCTCCACGCCTACGTACGACCACTTTCACTGAACCAGCAATTTCAACTTTCATCCAAAAAAGTAAACTGTCAAAAATTGTCCAGTTGTGCTTGCGTCTTTGTTGCCCAGTCTAATCGCCGTCGTTTTTGAAACGTAAGAAATATTTTTTTCGACTTTTATATCGGATTTTTCAATAAGGACATAAAAATTTTGTATTTAAATGAAACAAAATAATTGAGATATTGTTCTGAAATTTATTGCAGCTGCAGTACACATGTTACATTTAAGTATGGAATTTAATTTCGTTTATTTGACCACCACAAGCACGTTTGCATCGATCGATTCTGTGGAGTCAATTTTTCAACATTTTTTCACACCTATCGGCCGGAACGTTGGCAATTTCGTGTTCGATATTGTCCCTGAGATCATTTTACGGCGTTTAACGTAACCCTGTAAAAAGAAATCCAACGGCGTTAAATCGCATGAGTGAAGTGGCCGCTTGACCGGACCATTTCTCGAGATTATACGGTTACTGAACTTCCCCTTCGATAGATCAATTGTTTGGTCAGCTGTGTGGAATGCGACACCATCTTCTTGGAACCACGTATCACTGATGTCAAGTCCATCCAATTCTGGTCAAAAATAATCTTCCAATATGGCACGACAGCGAACTCCGTTGACTGTAACATGGCGATCATTTTAAAAAATATAGTCCAATCACTCTTGAGAGACATATGGGTTGTTGCTGTCCAATAAGGCATATTTTGCTTATTGACAAAGCCATTAAGCCATAAATGAACTTCATCGCTGAAAATGATATTTCAATGAAATTCGGGATTTTCTTCAAACTTTAGCAAAGCCCAATCAGAGAAGTTTCGGCACTTCGAATGATCAATAGGTTTCAGTTCTTGAGTTAATTTGGTATTGTAAGGGTCTAGGCTAAAATCTTTATGCAAAATTCGCGATAATATAGTTCAAGAGATTCACAATTCCTGTGAACGGCGTGAAGTTGACTGATTTGGCTGATTTTGAAGTAAAGTACTTACGGCTGCAATATTTTCGGCACTTCGACGGGTGCATTGTCTCGCTAGTACTGGTATTTTGTTAGATAACTGAATATTTTGAAACTTTGAATATTTTGACTCGAATTTATCCACTATAGCACGTGCAGCTTGTCTGGTGGGACAATTATTACGACCGAAAATTGGAGCAAGTGCTCTTAAAGTTGTGGCCATCGACTCGCACTTGCGGAAGTAATTTTCAATAATTTCCAAACGTCGATCGTTCGTGAACCTCACCATGATAAAAATTCATGCGTGCGTTAATATTAAAAGGTAAATTGTTATATCCCTATTGGAAAACCCTTTACATCCCCATTCTGTGTAAGTATAATTTACGTCTTTACGAAATTCGCGCACAGTTTTTGGAAAATCTTTTGTCACTTCGCGCACGAGAAAACCCGCTTTCGCTGCATTTTTCACTGCATTTAAATTGAGTCTTGCGCGGTTTACAGCTGACGACGGAATTTTTTAAAATTCGCTTGTTTGGCATTGCGATGCACCGCATTCATTCTGCTCTACAATGAGCCCGTTGTAATAACACTAAACTTCGACTAAACCCTCTTAATATGTTTAACCTCTTTACGTACAGCAATTGTCCCTCTTTCTCGGTATTTGAGTAGTTAAGAACTTGTCGGATTTTATATGTGCACATTTCACTTTATCACCCTGATGTATGTTACCCAACGTTCTTTTCATAGTGTAATTAAAGCTCAGTTTCTGATATTAAATTTTACCGCGAGAACAAACAAAATGCACGGAAATCAAACTTTTGGCGAAGAGTTGTTTTACCAGAAATTTTTCAACCTAGCAAAAGCAGTCAATCTTTGAAAGTTTAAAAATGTAGAAACACACGATTTAATGAAGGATTTGTGTTAAATACAAAAGACAGTGTTAGATTCTCTGCCGATGTCTTAGGATGGATTGGCGTTGATGAACCGGACATTAAGATAACATAAATATAGCAAAAAAATTAGGCAAAAACATAATCACTGTAGGTAAACGCACGGTGTGTTTAAACACAGTGTGCGTTTTGGCTTTCAACGGTACGGATCTTGTGCGGAATTTATTTCGTACGGGTATTTTGCCGTAGTTTTCCAGGCGCGACGTTGTTTAATTATCTGCTGATGGTGGCAACTTAGTTGTCGAAATATGTATACAGAATATGAAAATTAATGTTGGAAGGGGTTATGTACGAGTATCAACCTTCAGTGATTAAGTTAATCAACCACAGTCTCCATCAAAGTTACTTTTAAGCAAAAACAGTTTGACCGCTTCATAGTAAAGATAATAGAATACAGATAATACAGAAACAAATTTAAGTATGGATAGTAAGTGATGATGTTACTAGGCAAGAAATGAAAGTACAGAAGAAAATCAGAAAGCTTCCTTCCTGATTTTCTAATAAAAAAAAGAGCTGCTGAAGAAAAAGTATTGGGAAAAATGTTAAAATGTGTTCATTAATCTACTAGTGGGACGGCAAATTTGAAAATGTAATAAATAGGCAGACCAATTAGAAAAAAACAGCTAGTATTAGAAAGAATATAATTCAATTATAATTTGCATAAATCTCATTAATCTTTAAAACAAGAATAAACTCGATTTTATTTTTATTTCTAACTATTAAAAAGATATGAAAGGAAACTTACCGTCATCAGTTCCCAATACAATATTATTAAATATTTCTGAAAAATGTCATTGTATTAATTCAAAATAACATTTAACAAATACTTACTCCGATTAGATTTAAGACATGGCGTGTCTTCCAGACCACATGATTTGAAGAAACCTATTTGTGAAAATATAAGTATATCAGTTATAATACTCGGAAAAGGAGCTACATTTATTAAAAAATCCATACCCGTATTTGGATAGTAATATGGTATACAATGGCACATCTCATATATAATATCGGATTTGCATTCGTGCAAGCAAGATTGAAAATTGTAACTTGGCGACCAAGCCAGTTTATACTGAAAAATAATAAGAAATGTACTTCATTTATCAAATTATTTACTTTACTAATATTACGAACTAAAAAAACTTTAGTTTGGGAATTTATTGTTAAATCAGAATCAGTCATCTAACAAAATTCAGTAATGATCGAAGAGGCTGAACTAATATCCTCATTGAGAAAATTAAATAGTACCTGAAAACTATTCACAATACAATATCTCTACCTAGCTACTCGTATATGTATAGCCACAAAAAGAGCGCCGTGCGCTTATAATATTCCAATCTTAAGCAAAACTGGAAATATCTAAGAAGTATAATAACGTTCTTTTAACTTTTTACATATTTTGAATTGTTCTATAAAAGTTTCTGTAAATTCCCTTACCTACATCATTTATTTATTATACCTTTAAAATAACATAAATTCAGATACTTTATGGAAGTTTGTAGATCAGAAGGATGGTAAAATAAAAATACCTGGTTTTCGAAAAGGAGTAATGATTTTCTTTTTAATTATTTACAACTTTTTATTGTAATATTATACAGTTTAGAAGCAGTGGTCGGTCACTCAATCTACTTTATTTTTGAACCATCGAAATCGAAAGACTTGCGTCATCATTTATAATGTTACAGATAGATTAAAACACAATTTTGATCACGAGCGCTAATGTATTACTGCATCTTCTGTTTCCAAATTTTTATTTAAAAATTCCAATATTTTTTTGTTTTTAATCTTATAGTATTTTTTTTTCTTTTTCAGTCTTTTTCTTAATCAATCAAATGTTTTTCGACAAAAGCAATGATAGAAACGCGTTCCGTGAAATCCAACACTCTTTAATCTTGAATAATAATCATGCCTCCCTCTCTCGTCCACTGTATTGAATGACAAAGCGAGAGCGCATCTGTCTCGCAATGTCGATAACTAAGTTACCAGAGCGTATAAATAGACGCAATGTATCACGGTTATTTGCCAATTAAAAGAATGTTAAATGTTTTAATATAGTATAGACAGACGCAATACATCACGGCTATTTGCCAATTAAAGGAATGTTAAAACATTTAACATTCTTTTAATTGGCAAATAGCCGTGATGCATTGCGTCTGTCTATACGCTCTAGTAACTTAGTTATCGACATTACGAGACAGACGCGCTCTCGCTTTGTCATTCAATACAGTGGACGAGAGAGAGAGAGGCATGATGATTATTCATTATTTTTCTGTATCAAAATGATATGATAAACACTATCAAGGAATCGTTCATTAATAACACAAAATCTGCCTGATGATCGGTCAATCCGTGAAACATCATAGGTAGTAGATAGGATGTTATTAATAATAGAATGATTCCTTTTAACATACTCTTCAATCTATCTGGCTTTGTCGACAAACACATTAATTAACCCAACTATTGGTCGAAATAATATACCAAAAAACAATGACCTGTGCTATACTGACATCTCACATAACGACCAGTGAATTGGTCGAAGGAGACATGGATAGCGTTTTAGTCTCCTAAATGGCCGTTAGATAGCTATGTTATCAACAACCACTAAGACAATTACACCAACTGCAATTAAAAATTGCAAGTAAATTGAAATCAGTCAAATGTTTGTTGACCAAAGCAATGATAGAGATGCGTTTCGTGTAATCCAACACTCTTCAGTATATCTGCCTTTGCCGACAAACACAGTAGTTAACTCGAGCCATAATCGAAATAAAGTTTTTTTTTGTTCGTCGGTTTAGGTTATATTTTATTTTTCATATATTTTTAATTGTCTTTTTATTCATTGATAAAATTTCGCAATCCGTCATTAAGATTAGAAAAACTAGAATATCTAGTGTTAAGATCGGCTAGCACAACATTTTTTCGGCCGCTTGATTGCCTGCTTGATTTAGCAACTGAGTTCCAAGTGAACTGTGCATTGGCCTGCTCTGTGATGTTGTTGCACAGCTTATATGCTGCTGGACTGGGTCTTTGGATTGTTCCGATGTGTGCAAAGTGGAAGTTTAGAAAAATGGATGCGGTTGTACTAGAATTCGTCGTAAACAACTAACAGTTAGCTTGTTTTTATTAATTGCAAAATCAAAGACGAATCATAAACAAACGCCAGAGATTTAAGCCTAAGTTACAGAGTCCGTGGCTATTACGGCGTGATAACCAGCAGAGTGTTTTAAAAATACTTTGAATAACTGGCGTAAGTAATCTCGATTGTGGAATATATTTACTTCAAGTAAAAGGATTTATTAATGGTTAATATATAATGAAATTTCGATAAAAACAATAGAACACTACTCATAAAAACAAGGCATCGTTTCTTGAGGGAATGTAGCAACCAGCTCCAATCAATGTCGATTATTGGCAGTCGTGATAGATACCGTCCACATGACAAAATGATTAAAGTTCAAATCCATTAGAGAAACGAATCCGAAAAATAGAACATGATCTATCATAGGATTCTAGTAAGCGTTCGCGCAAAAAAACTTGCAGTCAAGTCATTTTCCATCACGTCAACCATCATCGCTGCCATCACAACGCTCCGCAAGCAATCCAGAAGCCGAACAAGTATCGTGTAAGCCGGGTTTTAGCAGAATAGATTCGCGTTTATTCAAAACATGATTACCTATGTTCATAAAAGCAATATCATTGTCATTTTCACAGTAATACCTACCTCGTCCTCGTAAAAGCAACCCCTGCTGTATGGTGCAATTTTTCTAACTGCAGAATGCGAGTCAATAACTGACGGTGTTAATGACATAGTTAGAGCCGTCCTAACAGGAAGTGTTTTTGCAAATAGAGAAAAGTCGGGATAGTCAGAGCCATCATGAACATATACCTCGAAGCCACTTATTGCATTCAAGCTAGAAAAATTATCTTCTTTTTGTGCATCTATTTCAACAACGAGGCCACTATTTTTTCCTGCTGCTCCCAGAAAGTGTACTATTTTCGATGTGTTTCGATAATGACTAAAACATTAGATAGAATTAATAGAAATATTTGTAAGATGTTTTTACCTGAACTCTAATCATTAAAATTTTTGTAAAACTAAGTCGTAAAACAATAGAATGAATGATACGAGTAAACCACATGTGACTATTCAGATCCATTATGTACAATTAAATAAATGTTATCGTTGATTAAGTATTGTTTCGTGTTAGCAGTAGTTCTCCAAGATCTGATACTACAGTTAATGATTTGACGATTCGATGAGTTAATTTGTAAATTATCCGACTTGCGAAAAATAATTGTTTCCAGTATTCAGATTACAGTTCACGGGAAACTGAATTTTAAGTCAGTCTGCGGTGGGTGCCAAAAGATTTTTCTGATGAGTAAAGGCAAAAATGAAATATGTACATAAGTTTCGGAAGAACTTCTACAACATTTTCCAAATGAAGGTGATGTTTTTTTAAGTCTCATAATTACTATAGATAAGTCTTCGATGCACCATTTCGTTCTACATAGAAAACAAGCAAATAATTAGTATGAAATATCACCACGCAAATTCTCCATAGCCAAAAAACTCCAAAAATATTCTGTCAACAGATAAGGTGTTGGCTGCAGTATTCTGGGATATCTAAGGTTTAATTCTGACAGACTTAATAACTAAAATATTACATCTAATTTCTTTCTAAAGTTACAAACTCTGTAATTGGATAAATGCATCATTCTTCTCCTTCTATTTCGCTTTTGCTCAACAACTGTAGATCGTTCTTAAAACTGCGGTAAAGTTATTAAAATGTTTAACAGCGTTCATCTCAGTGGTATATACGCTGGTCAATAATGCGTTCAGTCAATGCAAAATGAATTCATTCAACTACCGTATTTAGCAACCTACCAGCAATGCACCAAGCATGTTTACCAAACATTTAAAAAATTTTAAGAGGAAAGATTGCTTCGAGAATTAATACGTTTGATTAGACGCAACACATTATTATTTCTACATATTTACATCTAGTATTAAAGCAGTTCGGGGTTCAAAATTAAATAATAACTTCTTACTGCACAAGGAAAATAAACTTATTAAACAATAAAATAATACATTGAATATATATAGTAGTAGACCTGTACGTCCATTTCTCGACTAGAAATGAAAGCACTTACATCGCTTTAATCTCCCTTAAATAGATCACATGTTGGCCAAAGAAACAGCGATGTGTGCATATAAACCACTAATTGCTAAATACAGCGCAATTAATGAAAACTGCTGCCAACAAAGTCAACGTCAAATAGTCCAGATTTATCGACCAGTTATACGCATCTGGTGTGTTTTACTAAAGAAACGATAATACAAAATAGTGAAAGTATATTATACATCCATCTCACGGATATAAGTAAAAGCACTTTCATCGCTTTAGCTGTTAATAAACATAGTGCGGAGCGGCGAAAAGAAATTTTTGGCCTTGCATGTGTGTGAAGATAAATGCGTAGTTGTTTTCTTTCGGAATTCTATAAATTAACCAGATAATAATATTGAGAGAACACTTTATCTTTGTGGAAAGAAAAACATTTATTACTTATCTTGAAATTCTCATAGATTAGTCCGGTGAACATTAGTAATTTTTGTCATTGAAGCAAGATAATTTGACATTTTTTTAGTGTATTCCCTGGGTTTATTTAACAAACTATTGGCAACTAATGACATTCAATAGTTTGCTGAATTAAGAAACTCCTTTTTCTCACTGTATAAAACTAAATTAAGAATTGATGCCCATTAAACAAATATAAGAGAAAAAGATTTTAAACAAAACTATATCCAAATGTTGAATGGATAAAAAGCAAGAGAAAGACAATCTTAAAGTACTTGTATTGTGTTATCAACTTTTGAAAAGTCATTCTTCGGTCAAACCATCCTCATAATACTTATCTACTATAAAACTCAATGATATCAAAGAATTAAGTGATAAATTTAATTATTTTAAATAGTTTATCCAATGGGCCTCTCTAACTCGCAAACAATAGTTATTATGTTTTTAACAATCGTGTATACATATATAGTAAAACTAGTGTAAGACTATCACAAATGCCTTCAGAAAAATATGGTCGTTTTAAGGGGTGGTCGTTCTAAAGAAATTAAATTTAATATTTTAGTATTAAATAGCGCTTAATAAAATGCGGTGGTTTACTGAGTTGGTCGTCTAACAAAGGAAGTTGTATGGGCAAATTTTACTGTATATATATATATATATATATATATATATATATATATATATATATATATATATTTATGACCTACTATCTTATTTATCAATCCGTTTATGGAATGGAAAAGTGCATGAAATTTAAACATTATCGTTAAAATGATTAAAGTAATTGACTTTATGTCTTGCTTATTAACTAAAGTAGACGTACGTACATATCGTATAAAAAATACGAATACCTACTGCTGATATGTTGTTGCTCCGTAAGCATTAAACGAACAACAATAGCCACGACTTGTTTTAATCATGTAGAATAAATCCGAACAATTCTCCACCTCCATCTTCCACTGACAAAATTTAAACTGTTTCTCACAAGGTATTGCCACCTACAACAAGGACACAATATAAGGCGTCGTTGAAGTACACTTTTTATTGTTTACAAGCCTTTCATGGCCTCTAAACTGAAGTAGCACCGTATTTATATTTTATAAAAAATCCGAACATATATTTGCATTGCAAGAGTACGACACTCACAACTTCAAAAATCAAGAAACAATTAAAAAGAAATACAAAGGCGGAAATCAATAATTAGTAAATCTAGACAAGAAAACGAGATAAGTTTTCAGTTTGAGAAAAGCGCAAAAAGTCTGGGGGAACTAAATTTGACGAATAATCAATAAGAATAATCCCACTGCAGTCCCAAAAGACCAGTCATAACCTTTCAGGACGACTGTATAGTCTTTTCTTTCTTCGAAGCACTTGTGTTAGATTCAGTTAGTTACTATTTAATTACTAAATTGAAGGCCGAGTGGTTCATAAATAAATGTCATACCCATTTAGCATATACTTTTTTATTCTTAATCGATTATAAAAAATTGAAACCACTAATCCATATGGAATGCGTCAAGCCTCTGCTACTTCACGGAATTATATTCGACAATCATCTGACACCATATCGCGCACTTTTTTAAAAAATGTCTGTAAAATACACGTCTTTTTTGGACATTCACTGCATTGTTCATCAAATATAGTCACCCATTTAAACTAGGATGTCCATTATTTTATAATTGCAATCGATGAAGATTGGTTTTCGATTTCATCGCCTGTTCTCTTACTTTAAAAGTAAAAACCTGATCACTAATCGGAACTCCACTTTTTTCATCTTTCAAAATAAGCTAAAAACAGTTCACTTTCTATTCAAATAATTAATGCCCTTACAATCAAAATGAATGCAAATGCAAATTTAGAGTTATTTTTTGAAGGATTGCCAAATTGAAAACAAATCAGATTTTTAATTTAATCACTTAAGGTTGATATATAACCCCTTTCCACATTAATTTTCGTACTCTGTAAACGTATTTCGTCAATTAAGTTACTAACATCAGCAAATAATTAAACAGCGTCGCACCTGGAAAACTACAGCAAAAACCCACACGAAACAAATTCCGTACACGATCTGTATCGTCGAAAGCCAAAACGCACACTGTATATTCGTTTCACATAATTGTAACAGAAATTGTATTCTAGTCATACACTAAGATAAAAGAAAAATGCCTGCATGCGTTTAATGCACCCTCTATATATTGCATCCTTCGATCTCTTATACGATAGGCAAGGGGGCGTGCAATAAACGCATGATGAAAGTACAAACTGCATTTGAAATAAATGGAAAAGACGACAATAATATATGCATATGTGAATATACTAATACTAATTTATGTATGTAAATCCTACATATCTTAACTCGAACATCAAAACCCATGATTACATAGTCAATAGTTTCTTTCTTAAGATTATGGTGTAATAATAGTAGTAGTACTTTATATATTCTTCGATTTATGCGAAAATTACTTTAAAAATGATTTTCAATTAATTGAAGAATCACGTTTTGAACAGTACAAGTAGTTGTGCGAACAGGAACTACTCTTTTATTTTGTTCTTTTCTTGCTGATCATCATCCACTATAATCAAGTTTTTCAATAAATTCAATCCACTTAGTACTCCTGACAACATTAGCTTTCCATTGCTAAACGTAACATAAAGCACGACAAATTGCAAATTTTTTAATTTTGAATCGCACACCCATCCTCCTAGGTGTGTTCGAACGCACCTCAGTTGTTAAGAATTTTTTCAAAAACGATTATATACAGTATTAATATTAAATTTTATTTTTATACTCCTACAAAAATTCGTTATTCAAAAAAATTAATAAAAAGCAAAAAATAAAAGATGAAATCGACAGTGAAATAAAAATATCAACAACATCAATACCTCATACATAATCCTGTCACTGTTATAACCTAAGCGGGTCATAGTAGTTGAGACATTTTTATAATTGTCTATGTCATGCTGTGAAAGTTTATTATGAGTTACGAAGCTATTGAAAGCCATCAAATAACTATTTATTTTTCCATCTTCAATTCCGTTATCTCGCCTGAAAAGTACATACACAAAAAAATACTGAAAAGTACAAATTTTTCATGTCAATTTAGTCAAGAAAACAACTGAAGTAAGTACTGTGAATAAAAACAAAAAAATACGGAACTAACACAAATTTTATTGAGAAAATAAATGAAACAAGTAGCGCAATAAAATAAACAATGTTTTATGCTGAATTTTTCTTAATACATTGTATATTAGGATGTATCATGTAGTGATGAAATTTGCAAGAGAATTTTTAAGGAGGGGCTAAGTATCAAATCATTTGTCAAGAGTATAAATAGTAAGGGACTCAAATTAGGTCCATGTGGAATTCCGTATATAGTGATGAATTCATTTGAACAAATTTCATTTAAAAAAAATAGAATCTCTCTTCCAAGTAAAATACCATAAGACATAACAACGAAATTAGTAATGGTCGGATACTCGAATACAAAGCCACGTCTATCGATAAAGATATGTAATATCAGTGGTACCATTTTGCATTAAAATTATGATTTTCTGATTATAAGAAACAACTGAATTCATTAATAACTAAAGACGCATATAATCGACCAATTTTAATGTAGGACAATATGGGAATTTATAAGTGCTTCATCCAATTTTCGACCATATTGAGAATCTAATCTTAATCTGCAAATGGTACTTATCTGGAATTCCGTATTTGGAATTTTATGAGGTAGGAAAAAAATCAGAAAAGAATTTCGAATGTCAGGCTCAATAAGAGGAAGTTTACGATTTTACTAAAACACTTGCTAAAAATACCTAATCATTCGAGATTGCCTGTAGTTAGCAGAGGCATTTATTGGAATACGAAGTAATGAGATAAAAGGAGAAAATTAATCTTAATAGTGCAATGCAAATTAAAGCATAACAAGATTTTTTACTTACAAAATTTCCACAATATTACTTATACCACTTTTCGAGGCTACTATGTTATTGCAAACTGTTACTGCTGGGAAAGGTACTTTCCAAACTGGATCAGCCGTAGAAGCTATAGTTGTCGTCAAGATGTTATTACTAAATTTCGTCATTTGAACTTTAATAAATATCGCACAGAAAACAATACTGGCGACCATAATGCAAAACCATAAGAACGACTTCCACGGCGATGGATCTGCTACATATTTAAGTCCATGTAAAGAACTTGCATTCATGTAATCTTCAAAAAATTTTCTTGCTTCCCTTCTCCATTTCAAGCTTCGTTTCGACAGAGTACCTTTTTTTGATTTTAGCATTATACAGAATTAATTTAATGGCTTTACTAGCTGCAACACTGTCACCAAGAATTAGACGATTAAAAACTTTTCAGTCATGAACTAAATGTAATTATTTATTCATAAATAAATAACGAACTCTGTAATTAAGGCCACTACCCATAAAACATACATACATTCTCTAATTAGAAATAATTATGTACTACAATAAATTTATTAATTAGGAAAATTTTATCTTTAACAACCAATATACTTCTACAATCCTTATTATTACTTCCTAATCATTAATCTATACAAATCACGATGAATCGACAAAGCTAAATACAAGGGTAGGTCACATACAAGTTTGTGCGGGTCACATACATAAAATATTTTCAGTCGACGCAATGTATACTATGTGACAAAAAAAACGAATCATCCAACAATCGTATATATTTTTAAACCGTATTAAGAATAATAAATGATAAAAAGTAGCAAAAAAGCAGAAAACTTTTGCGTCGTTTTTATCCAACTTTTCTTTTATTTATTTTGGATCAGTTTAGCCTGGTTATTCGATTGTAATAGTCAATAGTTGTGACTTAGTGCATTAAAATATCAAGAGTTCAAAGACAACTAAATTATCTCCAACTAAGTGGTTTCGAAAAAGATCGTATCGTTAAATCTATGAAGCAGCTATTGTATTTCGCGAAATCACTAAACTGATACAAGAAAGCAATGGTTGATATTAATTGTGGGAAAGATTGGTCTTAAGAAGATAGACGACATCATAGGCGAGACTCCGGACGACCTAGAGGAACCACCTAACGGGAAGATAAAAGACCCGCCTTCGAAGGAATTGCAGACCTTGAGGTGCAATTCCTTGGGAAATATTCTTTTGGAAGAGATAGACCATAAAATAAAAATGCATCTCATATATCCTTTGAGTACATCACGTCTTAGTCGACGAGTACCATATATGGAGCAGCTTTCATGGTGTTGAGGGATTTTCGAGAAATTTCAAAATAATTACAAGTTTTCAACATTTCGTTGATATTAATATATATTAATAACATCTTGAGAGGTAACAAAGGCTGACTTTACTACTTTAACGTGCTCACTAAAGCACGGAAGAAAGCTGGGATCTTTCAAGGTGAAGGCACGTCCGTGTCTGTTCGGTAAAAACATCGATCAGTTATGAAGAAAATGGTGTCTGACTTCTTTACTATGAGAGGAATTATGATGCGTGCAATGGAAACATAAAAATCGAAAATACCTGGCCAGAGTTGTTCAAGTATTCAAAATCATTCCCTTTCGCTCCAGAGCCAGGCATCTTATTTTTTCTCCACAACTTTTCTGCTCAACATTGCAACGACTGTATCAAGTACGATGATGTTGCAACATCTAATCTACATCCCAAATCTCGTTCTATGTGAATTTGCATTATTTCCTCATGTGAAGGAAAAAAGACAATCAAGAAATTTTCCACGACCAAAGGAAACCCAATAGTTGGTGTGATATTTGGCTTCCAATAATAACCAATGCTTAAAATAGTGGAAATTATTATTTAAGATTGTTAAATTAAGAATATATTGCAATACTTTCGTAAGTCTCTTCGCATATTAATAAAACAAGAAGTTGTAATAAACTGTGCATTCAAATATACCATATACAATTTTTCGCTTTATCTTTGAACAACCTTTGTAAATGTTACAAATAATAAGTTGACTTTTACAGAAGACTAATTACAACATTAACTTGTAATTACTCGTCTCCTAAACAAGAACGTATACCGGGTACTTCACGCCATATGTACTGCTTGTAATTTTTTATTTATTAATGAATTTGATTGAGACATCTATAGTTTAGTAAGATTTTTATAATTTTTATGTTATATTAAAAGGTTGAAATCCAATATAAATACTATAAAATGTAATATTTTAAATGGAATAACTACATTTTTTGATCTATAGAATTCCTTTAAAAAATCCAATTTCTATTTTTCAGTCTGAAATACCCATGACACGCACTGTCATAGAATATGAACTTCTTTAGATTCCAATTTTTCTTATTAAATTTAACGATATTTTTGATGAAATCAATTTGATAAAATGTATTATTACTGTAGATAAAAAAACAAACATAACCTATCACTATATCATAAAATTTATTCAAATAGTTGGTTAATTGACAAAATGGAAACTTATTACACTAATTACACACTAAAAAATAAGATTTTTTATACGTAACAAATGTATGTATTGTAGATAACGATTCTACTACAACTTTATTATCGTATTAATTTATCTTCCACGGTCAAGTATTTTACGTGCAACTAATTAGTAGAAACTCATTATAGGGAGAACCTAATTACTACTGTCTATTTATATACATGTACGTATATACAGGGTGCGGCGCCAAAATCAGGACGAAATACAATTTGAAATTCCCGCTATTTAATACCATTGATAGATGTCGTGATTGGCGTTCAAATAGCTTGAAGCATGTATTAAACTATCATATGCTAGGTGTTATGTCCAGTGAGGGTGATGTTATGCCACCACATTTCTTTAACAATGGGGAAAATGTCATAAAAGAAGTTTATTTGCGTGTTCTGATAGTAGCAAAGCCGTGGATGGAAACTGTATCGTTTGGAATGTCGTATGTTTTGCAGCAGGATGGCGCGCCCACCCACACAAGTCAAGTACAAAATTGGTTGTTGGACAACGTCGATATGTTTTGGTTGAAACAATTCTGGCCTCCCAACAGCTCAGATTTAAATCCTTTGGACTTCTATGTATGGAGCGTAGTTGAAAGAATCACGAACAAGTCCAGACATCCAAATGCCTCATCATTGAGAGTCGATATTGAAGCGGCGTTCACCGATATGGATCGTGATATATTAAAGCGCGCCTGCGCACGATTCAGACCGAGAATAGAGGCGGCCATTCAAGAATGTGCAAGATACATTGAGTAAATGTGTTCTTTATGGCCTTATAAACAATGTTGTTAAAAAAATTTGTAAACCTTTTTGTTTTGCAATAAAAAATGTTTGGAAAAAAATATAATTTGTCCTTTAGTTGCAGGATAATTTTCAATATCTCGGTTGATCGATTTATATAAATAATAAATAGGAATTCCCAACAATATCATCAAAACTGCCTTCTCAGGCGTTCTTAGCGAAACATTTCCAAAGTAGAGTAAATTTATTTTAAAAATAAATAGACTCATCATTCATATAAATTCTACGAAGGCGGAGAATATATTTTAAATTTTGTTTCTCAATAACATATAAAATACTCACCACATAAGAATAATTTCAAAATAATGTCTCTAAGTCTTGTAGTTTTTATAAATATATAAGAATTAATTTCTTTTATCTATTAACGTTTCAGTTTAATTCTGAAATATTGTGAAAAGGATATCGTCCTTAATTAATGAGATTTGATTTCTCGACGATTTAATTTTTTTCCATTGTTAACGTTTGAAAATCGAAGTAACAAAATTTAAAATGATATCACCTTTCTAGAAGTTATTTGCGTAACAATAATGAAGAAAATAAAATTAACACTTTTCTTTCGGTGAAAAACTGTAACTAAAAACGTTTTACAAGTGTATAGCTTATCCGTTATGGATCAGTTTACCCTAATGAATACAAAAACATGTCATCGGCATTAAATGTTTCATTTTAAAAATACGACAAACATGAAAATTGACTGTTGTTAAACCAAGAGTACATTTAAGTTTTCTAGAAATTATTAATATATTCGTTTGATAATGCAGATAACACGTTTTCTCCCTAAACTTATTTGCGTGTTTAAATAAATTCGATAGGAATTTAATTTTGAGGCTTTGACTACATTGTGTCCATATTCGTAATTAACTGATCAAACTTTACAAAAACAAATTATCATTAGACAATATCTAACTAAAAGCAGCCTAAACTTATAACAAATAATACATTCTCAATCAATCTACATAATCTTTTTTCCATTTACGTTCTAAAAATTAATCATGTGAATACTCTCCAGTAGAAGAAAATGAGGAAGAGCTAATCGAAATGTTGAGCAGCTGAAAGTTCTTCTAAGAACCAGCTCCGCACGTGAAATATCACCTAGAAGTTTACTTCGTCCTTGAAAACATCAAATACGAGGGTAGCCATTTATATTTCGGGATCTGGCAACACTGTTAGTGTTGCCTCCGACCTGATAATGGCATCGTAAAGTTTGTCATTTTTGACCATATATTTACCTTGACAGTTTTATTATCCGGTCGCTATTTCTATTGTTGACAGCAAAATTTTATATCATATTAACTAGCGAACATTTTCGTGCTATTATTTTTCATAACTTTCGGCATGGATTATCTCAACAAGAATGTATCGAGCTGAATTCTTTATGTGGTGATGAAGCACCATAGAAAACTACAGTATATCGTTGGTATAGTGAATTCAAACTTGGACGGCGTTCTTTGGACGATAAATTTCGTGAAGGCCGTCTCACAAATGTTGTTATGTCAGAAAACATTAGTGCGGTGTCTCAATTGATAATACAAGATCGTCATGTGACATAAATATAAACGGCTACCCTCGTAGAGATATCCATCAACACCATAACTTACTTTCTACTTTTCTTTTTTACTTTTGACATTCTTCTTCATCAAATCTGCTATCACCACCTTTCTTCAGCGCCTCCTGTGTACACTTTCTGACCTAGTGCAGCCCGACTTCATTAGTGCTTTTATTTTTATAATATGCTTGTGTTAATACTTCTACATAAATGTCTCAACCACGTAGCAATCGTCTTTTACCTTTATGACCGAATTTGTCGTTCATATTCTATGTTTTTAGTTTCTTTACATATCAAACCTTTTTTCGCTCCAAATATCCTTCCTATCATTTTCCTTTTTCAAACCATAAACCTTTTCCAAATTCTTATTTACCACCCATGTTTCACATTCACGTAATGGCTATGGTGTAATTTATAGAACCTGCACATCAATTGTTTGATAATACTTTCTCCAAAGACACAAACTCATTCACTTCAGCCAATAACTTAGATGAAAGGTCGTATCGTCTAAATTCGTTCCAATTTCGAAATTTTCGCTGTTATTCCTCTAATTTAATGGAACTGCTATTAATTTTCCTGAAAGAACGTTTATCAACCTCTTATTTCCATGGTATACGGCATTATTCCATTGTTCGCAACAAACAATTGTGCAACTGCAGGTATTTTGAATTCGTAGTAAGTTGTAGACGCTCTCCCACTTCTGAATTGTGTGTTGCACCACTATCTGCAGCATGGTTGTTAAATCCAACCAGATTTTTATTAGCGTTATTAATATTTTCCATATCCTGGATTACTGTAATCCTTTCTCCTCTCTTAAATTCTATATGAAACCGTAGAGTTTATATTTAAAATGTTTTACTGAATACTTTATATACTCTAGCAATATTTCATTAGATTCTAGAGTTAGTCCCAAGCTTCTATATCATATATTATATTTTTTGTGCTGCAATATATTATATCTTCTTCTTTCCTGCTTAGTTCTCAGTATTCATGCTTTTTTTGCATTTGTCAATAAATATTTCACAGAAATACTCCTTCCACCCCTTCTTTACATATGTATCTTTTTTCTCCCAGTGGATTTCCATATTTTTTTATGTAGCCTTACTTTATTGACTCTATCTAAATTACCTAGTCGATGTTGAAAACAATAACAATGAAGGAGAAATCTATACTTCCATCTCTCGGACAGAAAAGAAATCTTTAAGCAATGATACTTGGTTAAGCTTTTCCTGCCCTGTATCTTTCTACAAAAATATCGTATTTTTTTCTTTTTGTGGTAATATAGTAAATGAATGATGAATTTTGGTTCTGACCTCGTGCGATTGTTATTGACCCATCAATTATCTAAAGAAAAACGTGAATACAAACTTAATTGGGGGGTTATTATGAATATTCTTTCTATAGCGAAAAGGTAAACGGTAATTACCCGAATGTTTCAAATCAATGCTGAAATACAGCTATTTAACTAAGCATTTGACAGACGTCAATGTTTTAGAAATATGACAACATCGTTATTTACGGGCCAAGTGAAAAATAATGAAATTGGCAACTTTTTAGGGAAATTGTACGACCGAATTTGACAATCCCGAAACTTTAAATAATGTGTTTTAAAGTACCTTGCGCGCATTCCCATAAATGTTTATGTCAATGTCATTATAAGGCAATGAGTGATTTATTATTAGCATTCGTAATTCTCATTATAAATGTGTCCCTCGCAAATTGTGATGACAACAGAAGGGACAATCCATTTGATAAACGTATGAATTTACAAGATCGTATTTTTCTAACAAGAATGGAGGGCGCTAATGAACTTGAGTCATATAATTCGAAATACAAGTTCACTGTAAAAATTATAGTAAACAATTTTTTAATGGGAATAGGTGCCATCGTACATCCATCATGGGTATTAACAGCATTTATTTTTTTCGATGTCAAAATTACCTCTTACCAAAATGTACATATAGGCAGTTTCGACTATTTCCATCTTACCCAAAGGGGTGGTTGCTCGAGGCATGCTAAAAGAATGGAAATACATCCTGAATACGATACTGGTCATTGTAACTATGATTTAGTTTTATTAAAATTAAGTAAACCATTCATACAGGCCAAGTCAGTTCGCGTTGCACAATACAGCACTAAGACACCGAAAGCGGGGGATCGTTGTATTTTAACGATGCCTTACGATGGACAAATTCAAATAAAACCAATAACAATACTACCTTTAGAAGAATGCGAAGGTTATTACGCACAGAATTTGATTAAAACCTGCATAAATCCTGAATCTTTAATCTGTTTACATGTATCAGAACATTTATATGGTGCTCCAGTTGTATGTAATGGAAAATTAGTTGGAATACTGTCAACGGCCATTGATAACAAGAATATTACGACAATACAGAGTACCGCTTCGTATAGCAGCTGGTTAAACACCAAATTGAGGAAATTTAAAATGCGCTCCGCAGCATCTCCGATGTTTGTATATTCTCCAATATATTACAAATCGATATTATTATTCTTAATTTATTCTTATATGTGAATAATGTTTGATTATTAATATAATTTTTTTTAAATTTAAACTTACAACGTTTTTTATCATATTTCTTTTCTTTCAACGGCAAAAGAGAAAATAATGTACAATATAAGCTGCACAAATAAACTGAATAGTGAATGGATAGATCTTGTTACGCTCTGCATATATGCGAGGGGTGTTTCCAATATTCTGGTAATTGTTGCTATAATTAAATAACGTAGAACTTATAGGCAATGTTATTGATGCCAGACAAGTCTTGACATGTTTATGCAACTATCTAGTGCAACATTGTTCAGTCCGATTCAGGTATCCGACTGATGTAGACGCGTTTTAGTTGCGCTGTTTTTGTAACCATGGAACACGCGGCAAAATCTCAAAGAGCGATAATTTTCTTTTTGTGGAAAGAAGATGTGAAAACGTCAGAAATTATTAGTCGTCTGCAAGGAGTATTTGGTGAATCTGCAGAATCCAAAAGTACTTTGGTACGTAGGCTTCCGCGGTCGTGGTCCGTGCTATCTGCTTCTGGGTTTCCGGTTTCAGCTTGGCACACATCCTGGACTTTTGATGCTCATTGTACACAATTACTAATTATTAACTCCTTACATTGCATTATTTCTTTTTTATTTGCCTTTACTACAGCGCTTCAGCTAACCGGACACACGCTCGTAATAAATTTACGAACCATCACGTGCAAATAAATATATTTTCTATTAAATAATAATTTCCTGTATTCATTATTTATTACCTTAAAAACAGAAGGAGGTAATAAACAATAATAAATAATAAAAGAATAAAACTAAAACTGAATACAATTAAATATAATATCTCAAATGCACACAAAGTTCAAAATCAAAATGAAATAAAAAAAAACAAATCGTAATCAATCTAAGCTACTTCAATTGATCCTAAGCTGAAGTTTGAAAGGAGCAATATCGTGAAACTTGATCCTAAAAAATATAATTACTATGAGAATGAAATCCACAAGACATGAGTAATACACCATGTATGTAACTTTATTAACTAGAAATTATCATCGAAAAATATTAAGAAAATGAAATAATACCGACTATCAGATGCCTAAACTACAAAATAAAATCATCGTATAAGTAAATCCATCAAAAAATAATTAAAATTAAAGATGATTATCTTTAATTTTTAGTATTACACCTAACAATAACGGTATGCACAAATTTCATCAAAAGTTTTATATACATATGTGTAAATATACAGGGTGGGGCAGAATAACGAGCGATTTTAAAAAGCCCGCGATTCGCGCCGTGACATTCGGAGGTGGTAGGGACGCTATCGGCCATGTTTCCTTGATATTAGCATTTAGTAACAATGGAGCGTTGGACCTCTCAACAGCGTGCGAACGCTGTTAAGGCGTTTTATGAAAATCATAATTCTTACATACGCGCGCGTCGTGCCTTTCGAAATCATTTTAACATTAATCGCAATCAACCAGTGCCGTCTGCCTGTGCCATTAAAAAATGGGTTAGGAACTTTGAGGAAACTTCGTTAACGGCAAAAAAGAAACCTGGTCAGCCAAAATCGGTGCGTACGCCCGAGAATATTGACCGTGTAAGAACTGCTATTGAGCGATGCCCAGCTCACCGGCATAGCACTACACTTGGGATTTCAAACCGAACTGTCAGACGAATATTACACAAGCATCTCCACCTTCATCCATACAAAATCCAAATCGTACAGGCTCTTAAAAGCACGGATTATGTGTGTCGACAACGATTCTGTGAAGAGTTTTCAGATTTAATTAATCAACATGAGGATATTGTAAACAACTTATGGATAAGTGACGAAGCCCATTTCCATTTGTCCGGTTACGCCAATAAGCAGAACTTTAGATACTGAGTGACGTAAATCCTAGACAAATGCATTAAGAACCCCTTCAATCCACAAAAGTTACTGTGTGGTGCGCTGTCTTCATCGGGGATCATAGGGCCTTACTTTTTTGAAAATGCTCGTGGCAATGCTGTGACCTCACAAAGATACGCCGACATGTTGGATAACTTTTTTGAACCACAGCTTGCACGCTACGATGTTAACGAGGAAACATTTTTTCAACAAGACGGAGCAACCTCCCATACAGCCAGAGTATGCATGAATATTGTTAACAGATTATTTCCAAATCATGTGATTTCTCGAAATGGGGACATCACCTGGCCTTCCCGTTCTCCGGACCTCACACCGTGCGACTTTTTCTTGTGGGGGTACTTAAAAAGTAAAGTGTTTCAAGATAACCCACCACAAACAATTCAAGCCCTGAAAGAACGGATCCGACAGGAAGAGGAAAACATTCCCCTAGCAATGCTGCAAAATGTAATGAATAGTTTCAAAACACGATTGGAAGAATGTGTACGCCTGAACGGATGTCATCTTTCCGGAGTTATTTTTAAAAAATAAAATAATTAATGCTTTTTGATGTTCTTTGAGAAAATAATGAATGTATTCCTAAATATTGTTTTTCTTGTTTTTTACTGCCTTTTTAAAATCGCTCGTTATTCTGCCTCATCCGTTATTAGGTGCGCAACTAAGTTCTCGCTGTTTTTTTAATGAAAATGCAACTTTATTGTGAAAAAATGTTTACAAATGAATCGTTCAAAATATTGCCCATCGGTAGCGACAACTTTTTCCCATCTTTCTGGCAGAGTTCGAATACCGTCACGGTAGAAATGTTCGTGTTTTCGAGACTATCCACGAATCAAGCCATTTTGAGATGTCTTCATATGAGCGGAACTGCTGATTAGCGAGACCATGTGCCATCGAACGGAACAAGTAATAATCGGACGGCGCAATATCTGGGGAATATGGCGGGTGGGGTAGGACCTCCCATTTGAGCGTTTCTAAGTAGGTTTTAACGAGTTTGGCAACGTGAGGCCGAGCGTTGTCATGCTGTAAAATCACTTTTTCGTGCCTCTGTTCGTATTGTGGCCGCTTTTCGCGTAGTACTCGGCTCAATCGCATCAATTGAGTTCGAACCGTTCCCCAGTGATAGTTTCGTTCGGTTTCAGCAGCTCATAATAAATAACACCGCCCTGGTCCCACCAAGCAAAACCTTCGCAGCATGAATATTCGGCCGAACCGACGACGTAGAAGCATGACCGGGCAGTCCCCATGATTTTGTTCTCTTTGGGTTGCTGTAATTAATCCATTTTTAATCATCCGTAACGACATGATGAAGAAAACCCTTCCTTTTTTGTCGCTGGAGCAGTTGTTCACAGGCGAAAAAACGACGCTCAACGTCTCTTGGCTTCAAATGATAAGGAACCCAAGTTCCTTGTATTTGAATCATTCCCAATGCATGCAATCGCTGGGAAATAGCTTGGCGGGTAACTCCTAATGCTGAAGCAAGCTCTTTTTGCGTTTGGCACGGATCCTCATCGAGCAATGCCTCCAATTCAGCGTCTTCGAAGGTTTTTGGTCTTCCTTCACGCGAAATGTCGTCAATATCGAAATCACCGTCTTCGAAGCGACGGAACCAATCACGGCACGTTGTTTCACTTAGAGCAGCATCTCCGTAAACTTTTTGGAGTTCTCGATGCGCTTCGGCCGCCGTTTTCTTCGAATGAAAGAAGAAAAGCAACACTTCCCGCAAATGACGATTATTTGTCACAAAATCAGACATTTTCGCACAACCAAAAGTATATGACGCAAAAACAAAATCACTAATGTGTCGGTTTGTTTACTATATATCTGAGCTTGGTTCATGACGTTTTGGTTATGTCACAATCGACCAGCACTTACTACTGGAGCTATCTCTTGAAAAACAGCGAGATCTTAGTTGCGCACCTAATAGCTGTTAAACGTAACACTTCATTAAGTCATAATTTGTATTCCCAATAAATTGTGATATTTGGGTTCGCACCAATTTTTTATCAAAGCTGAGCTATTGAAGCTCTTCATTCTAAATGTATGTTGCGCATTCTTTATAGACGTGTATAACATGCATTCTTTAACAATTTCCGGCATAGTTCCGGCAAACTTCAAACGTCCACTACGTGATGCATCTTCAACATTTGGATAACCATATTTATAAAACTCATAAAACTATTTACTGACAGTAGAAAATGAAGAAGCGAAGTTCTCCAGATCATTCTTCACCTTATTGTGAATATTTGTTGTAAATAAGCCTTTCAAGAAGAAATAGTGACGGCACGAATTTCAAGACGCTCCAAACGGTCGCCACAACGAATCTAATAAACATAATCTGAAACAGTTTCAGTGCGACAGACAGTAGCAGTAGTTGAGCCCTGAATATGTCCCATACGAGTGGATATGAAACGTCGGCAGTTATACTAGTGACGCGGTTCCAGTTCGGAAGCCCAGAAGCAGATAGTATAATCTAAGAAATTTTACAGTTAAACTTGTTAGGAAAATAACGTAGCAGCGCACTACAAAAATTATCTAAAACTACAACATCTATCCGTCATTCCACCGACTTTTTGGCTCACTCGTGTATTGCAAGATAAATATATCTGCCTCGCTGGAAAGAAGTTAGGATAAAAGAATTGATTGATGATTTTAGTGTTAGGAAAAGCCCGAAAGAGTATTTTCCAAATTCTTACTTATATCTTTAAAAGTGTTTATATCTTATTATTATTAATTTGTCATTTATATCATTTTTGTTAAGCTTAACCCCTTGAGACCGTCAGTACACATATGTGCACCTTAAATTATTTTAAAACAAGTAGCGACATCATGAGGGGATTGGCGGTACTTATGTTACTTGCTATGGGCTATTGAGCTTCATAAAATAACAATAGATGGCATTGCCCTTAAAGTTGCAACCATTATTTTTCCATTTGCACAGTTTTAACTTTTCTTGGGAAACCCCGATTAGAATTATAAAATTTCGCTAAAAAATTGCATTCTTTAGTTACATTGCAAAGTTTTGTAGTTTTCTATAGCTGATTAATTGGGTGAACGTGTAGAAAAGTGAATTTCAATTTATTGTAGTTTTTTACGGTGAAATATTACCTTATTTTCTTATTACACATATGTGTGCCTCAGGATTAAAAGTTAGTTTTGTATAAATGTTGATCGTTTGATTGCTTGGATATGGATGAGAAGGAGATTAAAGATATATTCAACGACATTGGTTTTGATTTCTCTGTGTTGATGAGGAGTACCTACCTCCACAAGTCATCTTAGATCTTGAGGCGTCTGTGGAATTGGATAGAGATGAAGAAGACAAACTAAGGCGAATACTGAAGAAGAAGTTGTAAACTCACCACATATATTTTGGCGCATCAAGAAAATGCCTAACTGTGGACCAGATATTACAGATTATGTGCTTATTTCACAGGGTAGTTCTGACATGAATATATTGTACTCCTTTTTTGAATATTTGGGACTAGATTTTTGGGAACTAGTAGCAGAACAAAGCAACATATATTCAGCTCCAAATCGGGAGCTAAAATCAATAAACACTAATTGTATCGAAATGACACGTTTTGCTGGTGTGCTATTGATGAAGGGTACTCTCAAATATCCTCAAGGGAAGCTCTATTGGAATCAAGATCTTTGCGTACCAGTTATTAGAGATACAATTAACCGCGATAAATTTTTTGAGCTTAGAAATTATCTCCATTTCGTGGATACCTATCGCATAAATGATGGTGATAAATTTTGGAAAATAAGACCACTTTTAGACCCTATTTTGAGGAAATGCTTCAGCCTGCCACGCTTCAAACATCTGTCAATAGACAAACAAATGATCCCTTTTTCAGGACGTTAAGAGTACCGTCAATACGTCCCAGGCAAGCCCAATCCACTTGGGCTAAAAAACTTTGTGTTGGCTGCCCGAGACGGCCTGATATTAGATTTCGAGATATATGTTGGCAAGAACACATTACCTCAAAATGTAATGAAAAATCTTGGACTAGGAGCGGGAATTGTTGAAAAACTTTGTCGTACAATTGACGGCAGCTGTGTTTTATACACGGAGAGATTCTTTACGAGTCTAAAGTTGGCTGGTCATTTAAATGAGATAAGAGGCGCGATTTTTCTGACAAGGACTGGAATGACAAATAGGATTGGACCGGTGGTACAAAAACTGAAGTCAGAAAAGCAATTAAAAGGGGAGAAGTGATATAAGAAAGTTACAAGCGATAGCAAAGTATGTGTCGTTAAATGGATGGACACAAAAGCTGTAACAATATTAACCACTTGGTCAGGGAGTGGCCCTGCAGATACCTGCAAACGTTGGTGTAATAGGAAAAACAAAACACCTGCATGGGTGGCATGGATTTATGCAACTGATTAATTGCTTACTATCCAAATGTAATGTGAACAAAAAAAGGCCTGCAGGAACATTTTGTCATTACTCCTGGACCTGGTTATCGTTAATTGTTGGGGAATGTACATGCGTTGTTGTGCAGAAAAAGACTGGGATTACTCCAGTACGGACTGAATCTGGGCAAAGCGATGATGAAATATGATGGCGTGAGAGTTGATTCCAATTTCTTACATTTTGGTTCAAGAGTCCGTCCAGCTCCAGACTCTCAACGAGATCCAGCTTGAATACTACAGAGAACGGACGAGAATGTACAAACGAACCTCAATCAAATAAACACCGTACGGTTGTGCCACACCCACAACTAGAAATAAGGCTTGACAATGCAGGTCATCTATCAAGATCTGTAGACAGCAAGTTCGCATCTAAATGTCGCCATTCGACGTGTTCTTCATGCTGTCCGTATGTGTAAAATGCAGTATGTATTTATGCATTTTAAAAAATTATTGCTTTGAAGACTACCACACTGTTAAAGCTATTGGTCGACATTAACGATCCATTTAAATCTAAAGTACACATATGTGCACCACCTTTTTTCATTACTTCAAATAAAAAATAAAAATAAAAAACAAACTCGTGTATTACTTATACTCCAAAAGGCAAAAAAATATATAAAAAATATTCTCTCTCAATCAGTTCATGTTAAGATCTGAATCTACTAATAATATAATATTTTAAAACTCCAAATTCAGTTATTTATTTATTACTTTCGCATTTCTCTGCATTCGTCAGAAGCACTTTACATTTTACGAACTTTACTCAAAAAGCAAAGGACTTGCAAAGATCTGCCTCCCGCAACCTCCCATAAAACCCGGCGCTAACGTACACAATATTTCTGTAAAGTTTTTAGGTAGATTTTTCCTAAAAAGATAAAGGTACAAATAAATTAATATGAATAATTAGTTTTGCTAATATCATTTGAAAACAACAAGCTAATAACAACATATTTAAGTTCGTGCGTTTTGGTAGTGACGTTCCGATTTCCCAATAGAGCAATAACGTACACAAAATTTTGCTTCAAACATGGCAAAGGAACAGCATAAATGTATGAAATAATTAAAACAACGTATGTAAAAGACAAGGATTAAGCATTTCAAAGATGCTCCGAAATTTTGGAAAAACGATGCTAGAAGTGTTCATCCATCCATGATCTAAAAGAACAAAACAGTAGAAGCAGTGCGCTTTTTACTCCTCAAAAAATCTCGTCAAGCTCTTCATAAGATATTTGAAAAATGAAATATCGGTCAGATATTATTGTTACCATTATTCACGAAGACCTGTAAAGCAGAATAATTTGTTGACCCTTCGGTCCATATTTTTAACTCCTGATCAAAAATAAATGCGTGTGAATTATTGTAGTGACTTTGTTAAAACTGTTGACAAATTTTTATGAAAATAAATGATTACGAACAATTCGCAAATGAAGAGATAATCGTTTGCGCTGATGATCCCTTCTAAAACATCAAAATTAAAAATAAGACAATGCTCATCGCTTTGTTCAATTCTTCAGGATTAATTCACTATTAATTTGTACCTCCTTCACAAGCAGTTAATACAGCATTTTACTTAGAAGCTTTAAATCAACTTCAACATTGTAAAAAGATTTGAACAGTTCTACAGGTTTTCGCTTCACAGTAGTATGTCAGTGTTAGTTTGTCGTACTAACTAAACTAAATCATCGACACTTCTTCAGACATGGTTTTTGAATCCTATCAATTAAACATCAACAGAACTACTTTTCTGTAACTGGCTAAAGGAAAAAAATGTTGTCATCTGCGAAAGGTTTTTAAAATAATAACGAAATCCATATAGTAAAATAATTTATTAAAAATATATTTTACATTTAATTGTATTTATTATGAATGTCTTGCAGAAGTTGATCCCTCAGGCACTAATTGAACTAACTCTCTACTTCCAAAATGATGTTTTACTGTAAATGCATATTGTCATAAACAATAATAAAATGAGGTACCCAAATAGCATTACTTACCAACGTCTACACTTAAAAGATCCAAAACTGTAAAATTATGGCTTTTCTTATCACCGCCGGCTGCTATTGTAAACGGAAAATTTGGACATAAATCAAGACAATGTATTCTGTCCATTTTAAGATCTCTTTCGTAAACTAACGTTGGTTGTACATCGTCTTTAAAATCCCAAATTTTTACGGTACTATCGCCAGATGCCGTTACTAATAGACCTGGACATTGTCCACTGACAGTGAGTCCAGATATTTCTTGTTCATGGAATTTATTAGACCACACTTCTCCTATAAATTGGTAATCAAATTTAAAAAACTAATTATAAGTAGTTTTATACACATAAACTATCATATGTATAGTATTGGAAAAAAGAAATTCAAATTTAGAAATGATTGCACTAGTAAGATTTTGTAGATATAAAAAAAAGTTAAAAACTTTTTCTAGTGTCAACATACTTCTAAGTCACATTGTATATTGAATTTTATAAAGATCTTTCTTTTGTACCTTTTCTTATATCAAAATAATGAACAAAGCCTTCACTTGTTCCAACAAAAAACATGTATGGTTGCAATGGATTCCAAGAAACTTTCTCAGCTTCGCCACGTATTGGCCATGTAAGATGTGATTCTGGCGATCTACAGTCAAAAGATCTTACAGATTTGTCACAACCACCTAAAATAAAAATTACACATAAGAATTATCTGTTTGGAAACTTATCGCTATCTTTGGGCATACCAGCTAAAAGGGTTTCTGCTTCCAATCTATGCCATTCTAAACATTGGACTTTGTCTTGGAATGATTTAATAGTAACACTAGACTCTCCTTTGTCTATATCCCATAATATTATTGTTGTATCCACAGAGCCACTTGCTAATATATGATGAAAGTTTGAATTCCAAGATAAACTTAAAACAGCATCAGAATGTCCAGAGTAAGTAACATTCTTTTTTTTCTTTTGCTTTTTTCCTAAAGAATAGGCCGGTTCAAGACAGTTAATTATGTCTAAATCCCAAATATCAATAACAGGATCCATTGTTCCTATAGCACAATAATTTCCTGGAGAATGTTTTGGTTCATGATCTAACCATTCAATACAAAGAGGAAATGCGGGCAACAAAAAGTCATGATGAACATACAATGATCCTTCTTGTTCGTTATAAACTGCAATGGAATTGATGCAAAATAACTTTAATTTCTTTTCAACTGTAACAAACCATAAACTTCTAATGTGCTGGCATCACCATCGACCCGACCAACTAAAATCAAATTGTCATTGCTTTTAATTTTTTCATCCTCCTTTTCAGAATCATCACTATCTGAAAAATTTTCCTCGGCTTGTGTTGGTAATTCAGCTAGAGCTGATATTCCCAATGGATTTTCATCATTATCTATAAAATAGTTTTATTATATGAACTCCAAGTTACACATAAAAGTTTACCATCTTCATCATCATAGTTTTCAAATTTAAATTCATCATCCACAGACATTGACGCCTCATTTCCAGATGTTGATTCTTCAGTTTCAGCAACTCTAGAATGGTATAAATATTAATGCTGTTGTATTTATAAAAACAATATACTAACTGTAATTTGGATTTCGTTTCATTGATAATTTGCACGAGTTCTTCTTTCGTTAACTGTACCTATGCAGCCAAAATACGATAAATAAATATTTTATTTTCAGACACCACATTATAACCAACCTCACCTTTTCTGGATTGCTTTTTGCTACACCTTGTTTTACCCAACGAGTACATGGTATAAAATTTATTTTACTTTCAGACTCATCCATTTTGTAATTTATAATAATAAAAAAATATATATAAGTATGAAAAATGTATTAAAAACTCACGTGTAGTTAGAATACTTTAAGGTTTGGTTATGTTAGGTTATCTTACTTTTATTGATGATATTAGTCATGAAAATTGCAGAAATAAAATATGAAATGAAAATCATAATTTTTCTTTAGACGCCTTAGATTTAGATAAAGTCTGATTTTTTTATAACTACATATCTATTAAAATTATTTTGTAAATAAAATTTAAATATAATACGAAACTTTATTTGTTCAAATTACAAAGAACATGTGAACTTTGAATAAAGAATTAAAATATTTAGGCACAGAATACAAAACTGTTTTAATCCGACATACAAATTTGGAGAAAAAATCGTATAATTACAATAAATAAACTCAATTACAAATTATAAAATAAATTTATTTGGATTTTTAAATCGGTGGGAGTCTGTACTTTGATTAGTGCTACTATTCGCATTGGGAAATTTTTTGAATAAAGCCAAGAGCACAAAAAATATTAATTCAAATACAGTTATAACGGAGCCTCCCATACACAATCCAAAGATTCCACCAATCATTGCTAATGAAAAGACAATCTATGTTAATTCAAGAACTCTCACAACTTGCAAAAAGAAATTACCCAATAAAGTATCCCAAGTAACATGAACTGTACGAAGCCGTAAAATTCCAGCAATATTGAAAAAATGCACATTAAGAGAACATGTACCATTAACCTGGCTCCTATGAAATTATAAAACAAAACAAATTCAATGTAATAATTTTAAAATTTATATGTTAATGTGTATTAACCATTGCGATTTTAAACTTATGCAAAAAAGATCAATATAAATCAGTAATTAAAAGTTTTGAAATAATATTGATCATTGGAAACATTATATTTATCATGTTATAAAGGAAATCTATATTTTTTTCTTTAAAAGAAAAGTATGATATAGATTTTTAATTATCATATAGGTTACGCCTTATTAATATTTTATTAGAAATTAAACTGTTCATACTAGTTTCCTATTAAGACAAGAAATTTTAAAAATATTATAATTACTGTAATTTCAAACTTTTGACACATAGAAACTTGTAATTACTAGCTTTGTCTTATAATCTGTAAATACATAATATACCTTGTCTCAGAATAAGAAAGAGTTATCAAATATTGCGCCAAAATAGTACATATTTCTAAGAGATTCCATTGGTTCTTGAACAGGCACGTTTAATATGAATAAAACCGAATGCCAGATATCCGCCATGTTTCATAACCTGTAAACGTTTAATTACATTTTTGCATTGTTTTATTTTAATAATATTTAATCTTAATTCTGGATAGGTTGTACATATTAATCCAAAAAGTAACGTTTGTACAATCATACTTCCATTAAAATGATTTTTTTTTCATTTATTTTTATATAATAAAGAAAATTAATATTGTTAACAAACTACTACATTCACAACTGTTTTGTTTCATTTCTATGGTATGTTACATTTTTAAGCTACGTGTTCCGCATTTTAGCGGGATATTTGAATCACTCCTTCTCATTCTGAGACAATATATAGTAAATTACGTACGAATATTTCTTATTGTGGTGGGTTGTATATTGAACATCATTACAACTAGGTAAGCAATAGCAAAATTCAGCATCTGACATCCCTATAGAACGAGCATGTTTTGTATCTGCAAAATAAGTACATATATATACATATATTTCATAAATTTCAAATTTGATTTGATTGAAAATAATATAGAATTATATATATAAATTACAAAAAACGTCTCTGACTGCATACATTTACTACTAAATTTAAGTGAGTGCAATATGGCGAAGATATAAAGAGTTTTACAGGTTTAAAGATATTTTTGGTAGAAAAAGATAGCGAGAAATTTTCGAATTAATGGATGGATATTTGTCAAAATAATTATTATGAATTGTAAAAACTCTATAACCTTTTATCTAATCTTTGAATTAAAACCGAATGCAGGATATTTCCATCTATAACTTTAATGTAAAACTAGGATAAGTTTTAGTAGTCGCCTAATACACCATCTGTACATGACAGACTACGTGTTAATAGCGTTAATCAGTACAGAATCCTACTTTACTGAACAAAAATATGTATATATTGTATTTTCATATTTTAATTAAAGATTTTTTAATAAAAGTATATTTATAGATGTAAATAACTTTATACCTTTCCTCAACCTAGATTTCGTGTTAAATTTAGTATTTGGACAATCATTGGTTGAAAATCAATCGAATTTTTGTTTGCCTTATAATATAAAACTAATTTTGTTCAATTCACATTTAAACCGTACAAATGTTGGCAATTTGTAACAATGAAATGTTATTATGTTTAGATATCAAATTTGCTAGTGGCGCTATCTAGTTATAAAAGATGCGAAGCAATAACTGTCATTCTTAATTTTTTTAGTTAATCAGTGACCGTAAACCATAAAGCGACGCGTTCTTAGAAATACAGGAATTGATGTGAACAAAAGTTGTTTGATGTCTAACCACTGACGTATAAAGTAATTATATTTCAGAAATTATTCTAGCTAACAGAATTCTTAATAGACTTATCGTTAAATAGTTAACGAAGAACTGGTTAGAACGTACGAATGGAAGAGGAGGACAACTTTTTACTTAAGCTTCCCAGAAAATTTGGATATTATGAATTTAATACTAAAACTTGTCTGCACAAATATATCAAAAGAAATGTATGATAAAACTTAAGAAAATCTTATGTTCTTTGTCATAAGAAGTAGAGAAAAGAGCTATACCAGAACAAAATTACCAATGTTTCTAAGTTATATGAAAACAGTCCACATAGTCCTTGATGCACCAAGATGTCTACATACCTTCCTGCAAATTGCTTGTTAACATTAAATTTGAAAATTTATTTTTATGATAAAGTAAACATGGTAGATCCTTGAAGGTACAAATTTTTTCATTCTCTACAAATTACATAAATTTAAAATTGAAACTAATATTTTATAAAGATTACTTGAAATATATACCTGTAGAAGCATAATAAAATGGGATACAATTGCATATTTTCAAGATATAATTGGCCTTGCATTCATTAAAACAGGTCAATTGATTATAAAATTTAGTCCATTTTAAATTTCCCTACAATATTTTAAAGAATCACATTTAGCAAAAAAAACGACAGTCTACGAGCAATTTCTTACTTCTTTATCAAACCAACATGCTCTAGTTACATCTTTTAAATATTTCAAATCCCTGTCACTTTTAAAAACATTGGGATCTATACTGATACCAACAGATTGACCACTCCTTAGTGTATATGAATCAGTATCAAATTCTGCATACTGCATCACGTGTCTTATGAGAATCTAAAATATATGTTAATGTAATTAATGATCTGATCTAAGCGTTTTTACTTACGTCGACACCAGGGATGTTGTTAATGGTGGACATGTACTGGTCTGCTTCTATATCTATAATGATTTGTAATCCTGAATTTAATCCAAAACCACCACTGAAGAATGCTTCGTTAAAACTATTTCTAAAATATTTAAACTTATTTGTTTAAAAAAAGAAAAACCATAGTGTTAGTTTGATGTCAATTGGAAAATATTTTTTCTGGATAATCACTTATCATATAATATAATTTGGAAGTCTACTTAAAGATAATTCAAACTTACTGATACTTTGTAATTCCAAAATAATTAAACGCACAACAATATCCCATTGTAGTCTTTATAGAATGAAATATATCCGTACACGGTTTCTCTTCTGACTTCCATATGCATTTCTTCAGCATGTTTTCACATGGATGCGCTAACTAGAATAAATTTTTAAAGACAGTTCTGGAAGATGAGTGGTTATTGCATGGATTTATAAGAAAAATTGTGGGGAGCACAACAAAGATAATGGAGTTAAATGTAAAAGTGGTTCTAAATGTCCAAGTCGAATTCGACTTGATTAAAATCTTAAAATTACATATATTTGCTACTAATGTATTTCTTCCTAGTACTTTGAATTTGAGAAAAATATTTTTGGTGGAAATAGAGTTCTATTTATAAAGGCAAAAAATCCATATTTACAATATTTTTATTTGTCACACAAAAGAAATTTCGCCTTATTCGTATATCTCAAGTCTTGTTTGCATATTAAATTAGAACAACAGCTTACTTTAAGAATCTAAATATTTCTAAAGAAATATTAAAATTATTCTTCAATTATTAAAAAGATGCAGTCAGATAAACCAGAATACTTTTTTAATAAAATCAAAAAGAAAAATGGATGTAACTGTAAGCATTAAGAAAAGTTCTATTCTTTGATGGTCAATAACTTAACAAATAGATATACTGGATGGGCCAAAAGTCACCATGGGGTTTAAAAATTTGATAACTTTTGCGTTTATATATTTTAAAAATTTTTTTTTCAGATTATATAAATAACACTTGGAGAATAAATAATAGAGAGATTCGCAACTGAACAAAGAACCAGAATAATAGAATTTTATTATTTAAATCAGCGATCAATTATTTTAACGGAAAGAACATATCGTCGACATTTTAACGTCAGAATTTCGCCCTCTGATGCAATGATTCGTTGCTTAGTTCATCGTTACCACCAACATGGCACTGTAAGAGATTTGCCTCGAACCGGTAGACCACGTTTAATTCGCACTGCGGAAAATATTGAACGTGTAGAGCAAAGTGTTAACGAAATACCAGAAACATTTACCAGAAGGCATTCTGCTCAGCTAGGAATGGCTCGTACGTCATTACGGCGCATTTTAAAAAAAGATTGACTGTTATTTCCATATAAGGTGCAATTGGTGCAAGAACTAAAACCCGCAGATCAACGTCTAAGTTTTGTAAATTTCAACAGTTGACCAGAAATGAAATCAACTTTATTGAAAATTTGATTATGAGTGATGAAGCTCATTTTCATTTGAATGGCTTTGTTAATAAGCAGAACTGTAGGTTCCGGAATTCTGAAAATCCAAGAGCCATTCATCAACGCCAATTGCACCCCATTAGGTGTACAGCATGGTGTGGTATTACATCTGAAAATATCATTGGGCCTTACTTCTTCGAAAATGAAGATGGAAATGCTGTAACCGTAAATGGCGAGCGGTATCGGTTTATGACAGAAAATTTTTTAGGTCCTGCTTTTGAAAAACAGACCTGAGATGTGGTTTCAGCAGGATGGAGCCACTGTCCACACTGCCCGAGACACAATGGCACTTTTAAGTCAAATTTTTGGAGAGCGAATAATTTCCAGAAATTCGGAAATTAATTGGTCAGCGCGTTCGCCAGATTTGTCAGCACCAGACTATTTTCCTTGGGGTTATTTGAAGGAGCGGGTATACGTGAACAAGCTCGAGACAATCCTTGAACTCAAGGCCAACATTGTTGCAGAAATTCGAACGCAACAGCCACAAATTTTGAAAGATGTTATGGCAAATGCTCTAAATCGAGCCAATCATTGCGAAGCTAAAAACGGGAGTCATTTAAGTGACATTATTTTTCATACCTAGTGTAAAAAAATTTCCATTTCATATATTTTATTATCTGAAAAAAAATTTAAAAAATATATAAACGAAAGAGTTATTAAATGTTTAAACTCCATGGTGACTTTTGGCCCACCCAGTACTAATAAAATATTATTTGATATAGGGTTGCATTAAATAATATTTGAACGATTATAAACTCAAAAAGAAAAGAAAAAATTCTAGTAGGTTGCTGTAGTGGTAATCGGTTAATCACTTATAGCCAATGTCATTGAGCTCTTAATTCAATAGAACTATAAGAATTATGCGTAAATCATCGTGGAAAACTACTAACCTGCCGCATTAAACGATCGATATCATAGCCAATATCCCTCAAAACTTCTTCTATTTCTATTTGTTTCGTAATATTAAAATTGATTTTGTCTTCATCACAATCAATACACAAAATTAAATTAGCCAAATTTGACAAGAATTCTAAAGCGTCCTCTTCTTGGATACCTTCAGAAGCTCTAAATATGAAACATGAGTATATACTTTTTAAATTTAATAATTACGTACAAAGCCGCTATTACACGCCCAGTTTTATTTTTGTAGATGACATTATTGTTGCATATTGTTACAGCTGGAAAGGGGTACTTCCATACGGGGTAACCAGTCGACGAAATAGAATTTAGTACGGCCGTTTCTCTAAAACGTCTCAGCTGAAGGAAAATCAAATAGAAGCAAAAAGCGAAACTGGTTATGAGTAAAATCGTCCAGAATAAAGAAATTCCAGCATTATATTTTTTGTCTAATATGTATCGGCAGCCGTGTATATTGCAATTTTCAATATAATTCCTAGCATAGTGAATAATCTTATCCCTTAATTTTCGAACTGAAAATATGAATATTTTTCAGAAAATATTTAAATATCCTGTTCAAAAGAAATAAATCTTATTTACAAGGAGGAATCTATTTGAAAAATTTTATTTGCAACCATCCGATTTCCTTCTAAAGTCAACATTTTCTACCACACGAGAGTTAACTAACTTTGGAAAAATGGATAATCTCCAAAAAATAAAAGTACTTACTTATCGTAATATCTATAGATTTACAAAATTTTTAAAAAATATTTGGTGCCATCGAATTATCTGCACTGTTAATATTCTTATGAAACATCAACAGTAAGAACATTCAATATGGAAAGAGCTAGTCTACGAAGAGATGTAATCTCTCCAATATTGTTTGTTACTACTTTTGATTGTACATTTAAAACGTTGAACTAGAAGCAATTAAGAACAAATATTAATGAAAAATTTCCGAACCACTTGCAATTTGCGTTCGGTATTGTAATTTTAGATAATTTTGGAGATGCTACAAAAAACAAATTCGATCAAGATAACTGAACATGTGAAATTGAGCTATATATTGATTATATGTATATATTAATTACGATTTATTTTCAAAGGCAAACAAACACCAATATGTTCAGATAGGAGGTTATTTAACTAGTGCATTTTATTTCTTATAACTAGAAAGGGCAAAATTGCGCGACGCTCATAAACCGTGCGTTTTGGTGCAATAAAGTTCATCGACAATAGCTCTTGTTCACAGCATCAGTCTTCATTTTGCTATTGACTATTGTGTTACGAACTTTCGTGCACTATTGGTAATAAGTCACAATTATGTAAACCAAAAAAACAACCATTATCTGACAAAATAAATAAGTTTATTAGTGAATTATTCACTTTGTGATAACATTAGAAACGCTGCTTAGAAAGGAATATTTCACAATGTCTTATAAATTAAACTTACAATTTATTGTATTTTATTTTTCTATCAAACGCACACCTTTACTGGTCCTGATTTTGCTCTACCTAGTTATAGGGTTAAAACAACAAAAATCCATAAATAGGTTCAGAGAAACTCAGTAATCTATGGAGACAATCATGCTAGAGATCACAAGAAACGATAGAATATCTAATACTAAAGTTAAACAGCAAGTCAGAGTGACCGAACTAATAGAAAGTGGAAGCAATCATGTGGTGAAGTATGAAGACAAATACTAAACAAACAACTATACTGTACTTTTAAAAAGAGAGAGACAAATTTCTAAACAGACTAAAATGACACTTAATTTTCAATTGTTGAGAACAAGGCAAAATCATATAGTCGTATCTATAATGACGTACTATTTGAACTTTCTTAAACTAATAAAGTTACATGTGTTTTCTAAACAAATATCTTATCTGCACTCATAAAAATGAGAATGGATTATGTAACAATACCACTTATTTACTCATCTATTCACATTTTCACAAATTTTATATAACCTTTTAAAACTTGGGCTCGGACCCTGTTCAGAAATTTGTCTCTCTCGTTTTGAAACACACTATAATATATAGTGCTATATAAGCGAGGTCGTTAAATTTTAGGTACCAAGTTAAACTAAACAAAAAACAGCGCGTAGAAAATTCTAGAAGAGATTTACGTCCAATAATGGACATATATAAACTTAGAGAACAAGAAAGCTAAAAGACATACGTAAAATCGGAATAATTTTTATTAAAAACAAAGACTTTTTTGGCCTAAATTAATTTATATATTTATGCTTTACAATATGTTATATTTGGATGATTCAAACTTACCTACCTGAATTGATGTATTTACGCATTTTCATTATGATCTGTTGAAAAAATGAGTACAGATGTGAAAGAGGTATATTATTTGCAACATATATACTCGTTTATACATATTTACTTTGGCCCTAATTAATAGTTTTAATACGAACTGCCTATACTTAAAATAACATTAGCACCCATCAAGAAGAATAAATGAATACTAAAATACAACACGATTCCAAATTCTATTATCGAAATTATTTTTTCGGCATTATTAACTACCACATTATCACTTTCATACCAAGTGTGTGTAAATAAAAGTAGTCAATCTTTTATTAGTCTATATATAGGTGTTGGTCTTCTAATAGGTTTTAAACATTTATACAGTGTGTCATTTCTTTTCTGGCACAATTATTTTCTTTCATTGGGTATCTATCCTTATGTCAAAATTATTATCTTGTATTTTATATTTACGCACATTTCTAACAAAGAAAATTTAATAAATTAAATCATAGTCAATTGTTTTTTAATACTTAATATTATAGACAGCAAAAGTTCTTAAATTCGAAAACTAATTGAAAAGGCAAACAGAAAAGACAATATAAGGCGTATCTTTAACATGTTGAATTATAATTATTTTACAAACATAATTAGGTAGATGTCAATCGTATGATCATATGGATATTCTCTTAAAATTGACCTTAGTAGGCGTTGATTCCTTGACAGATAAATCATTCTATCATTTAATCTTTCATGAATTTAGCAAAAGTGATAAATCAAAAAATGTTGTGGCGTTTTGAAGTATAATTATTTAAATTAAATACGTTTATGGGAAATATAATAATGGGTATTTCACAGAGGTAATTTTCTATAACTCCAAGCGTGAATTAAGACAACAAGAAGAAAGTTTCATAGGGAGTTCTGCTATAATAAAACGTGGGTTTGATGAATTTCGATTTAGTCTAGTAACAGCATCATATTACTAATCACTAGATTCAAATAGGTAGGTTGCTTTAAAAGTTTCACGGTTCAGCTACTTCTCGTAAGGTGGCACTGGGGGGGAAATATTTTTGTCATATTCTCTGAAATTTTTTAGTCCGAATAACATTTGCGAATTCGTAGTCTATGCTGTTGTCTCTTTTTAAATAAAGCGAGTTTTGTGAAAAATGGAATAAAGAATCAAGCGATTTTTTGGCGATTATGAAGGACCATCCTTGGCGATTGTTGAACGATGGTACAAGTTCCAGCACAGCTGTGTTTCACTAAAAGACGAACACAGTGAAGGACAGTCTGTCATTGCAGTCACTTCAACAAAATCGACGCCGTGTACATGATAAAGACAGACAACAATTGCCCATACAGATATATTCGGGCATCATTGGGCATAGGTATGACCTAAATCAGAACTACTCTGCATGATCTTTTTGCCGTCACAAAGCTTTGCGCTCGATAGATACCGCACAATTTAACGGAAGTTCAAAAAAATGCTTAAAAACTTCAATCGAGCAAAATCAGTGTACATCTTTAGAAGTGACGTGACGAAAGTTTAATTTATTGTTACGAGCCAGAGAACAAGCGACAATCGGCCAATTGGTCTTCGAAGACGAGCAAAAACCCACAAAAGTGAGACGCGGACGAAGCTCTGGCAAGAAAATGGCTTCCTTTTTTGGACGCACCGGTCGTTTTAGTATTACGATAGAGCATCGTCTCACAGTCAATTTTGAATGGTATACAATCATTTGTTGACCAACTGTGTTCTAAATAGTGTGCGAGAAACGACCAAGAATCATTCTTCGTCAAGACAATGCACCATCACATAACGCATCTCAAATATCAGAACTTTTAACCGCTTCACGAACGGAATTGAAGACTCATACGCTTTATAGTCAAGATCTGGCACCTCGTGACTTCTTTTTATCCCCATATGTAAAAGACAAATTCGTTCATTGAAATTTAATACCACGGAAGCGCTGTGGAAGCTTACGAAAACATCATATCTGAGGTGATTGAAGAATATTAAACCCAATATTTTGAGAACTGATTCCACCGAATGCAGAAATGCATAATTCATAAAGTCGAATATTTTGAAAAACAATAAAAAAATTGGTTAAAATAATTAATTTTTTCTACATCATCTGCAAAATGTTTAAAGCATCCTATGTATGCATTTATATCAATGCGAAAGCAATCAGCATTATTTTATTCATCATTTAGCTATAATTCACTCGCGCTCACAAAATTATTGGCACACTTATAAATATCATTATATATATATATATAATGCTATTTATAAGTATTTATCCTATGTATGCATTTATATCAATGCGAAAGCAATCAGCATTATTTTATTCATCATTTAGCTATAATTCACTCGCGCTCACAAAATTATTGGCACACTTATAAATATCATTATATATATATATATATATATATATATATATATATATATATAATGCTATTTATATATATATATATATATATATATATATATATATATATATAATGATATTTATAAGTGTGCCAATAATTTTGTGATGTATATATATATATATATATATATATATATATATATAATGCTATTTATAAGTATTTATATATATATATATATATATATATATATATATATATATAATATTTATAAGTGTGCCAATAATTTTGTGAGCGCGAGTGAATTATAGCTAAATGATGAATAAAATAATGCTGATTGCTTTCGCATTGATATAAATGCATACATAGGATGCTTTAAACATTTTGCAGATGATGTAGAAAAAATTAATTATTTTAACCAATTTTTTTATTGTTTTTCAAAATATTCGACTTTATGAATTATGCACTTCTGCATTCGGTGGAATCAGTTCTCAAAATATTGGGTTTAATATTCTTCAATCACCTCAGATATGATGTTTTCGTAAGCTTCCACAGCGCTTCCGTGGTATTAAATTTCAATGGACGAATTTGTCTTTTACATATGGGGATAAAAAGAAGTCACGAGGTGCCAGATCTTGACTATAAAGTGTATGAGTCTTCAATTCCGTTCGTGAAGCGGTTAAAAGTTCTGATATTTGAGATGCGTTATGTGATGGTGCATATATATATATATATATATATATATATATATATATATATATATATATGTATGTATGTATATAGAATATATTTAAAACAAAAAATTACTTTAAAAAATTTAAGAAGTAATATAAAAATATACATTATGATACTTAATATTTAAATAAAAACGAAACCCACCCAAAAATAAGGAATAGTGTTCAGCACAAATATTCGCACAGTTAAACAATTTACTAATCTCCAGATTGAAAGTTTAATATAGCTTTTCCTTTTTACTATTTGCTATATGGGACTATAAGCATGTTTATAACTTTAGTAACTCTGTATAGTTTTCCATTTATATAGTGTCGTTTGAGGACCAAGTCTCACTTGTTTCTTTTAGAAGAACATATATGGACTGTATGTATGTGCCGTACTTACTCCGCCATATAAGTGTTAACATTTAATTCTGGGTCATAATTTTGTCTTTTTTTAGGATGATTTGGTAATCTACGTTTGTGTAATTAAAAAGAGCTCCACTTTACAGCCTCCAGTAGAATTATATTTAAATCCATAAAAGGCAGGCAATATGAACACTAATGTTGATTATTACAATGATTACTAAGCAAAGCTATCTATTGTCTAGAAAAAAGTTTTCGGTTCACTAAAAAAACTGTTGTATATATTTACTCAATTATGCTATGAAATAGTGTTTATAGTGTTTTAAACTGTCAAAATCAATAGACTTTTATAATTAATAACAAATCTAACGTATAAAAAGTTACTCTTAATATTTTTATAGAAGCATAATATTCAAATATAAAAACTTGTTAAGCTAGCAAAGTAATCTAAATAATATAACTTACTGTTCCATAAAGTTTACATAATGGTGTTAGATGTACTTTACATTGTGTATTGTAAAACAAAAGATTTGGTATACTTCAAAAATATATTATGTAATAAGCGTATATATTTTTCTTACTTAATGTTTCATATAGTTACATCTAAATAATTATACGTATTTTGTCCACTTACAAATTAATACATATCACATAAATAAATATTCATATATAATTATAAATCTTCAATTTCTTCATCATCACCACCAATAGCTTTCCAAAAAGCAGTTACCATTTGTTCGGCATGATATTTTCTTTCCACACCAGACATTGACTGTATACTTTCCTTCATCATATGTAGTTGACCAAATAATTCTGTAAAATCATCCATACCATCTTCCAATAAAATATCATTCAGTGATATATTTTTATTAACTTGCTCATTAGATAAAGTGTCTGATTTCTTTTGATTACTTTTACTTATCTCAACAGTTTTCATTTCTAAATTTGGCCAAATATAAGTCTGTAAAGCTTCAATAATACGATCCACACCAAATTTTTCTTTAATAATTTCATCTTCTTCTTCAGCAGTAATTTCAACTGTGGGATGTAAATTGATAAACTCATATCCATGATTTATGCACCATTCTGTAATTGTATTTAATGTAAGTTTTGTTTGATCATTGCAATTTGAAACTAGGAGTTTGACCTCGGGATTGCATTCATTCTCAACACATTTCCATTTATTTAAATCAACCAGTTCTGTTTCAGTGTCACAGTCCATGTGAATAATTATGGCTTTAACGGCTTGATTAAAATCATCATTTCGTTTGTAATATTCATTTACTGTATAAATATCTACTTCTGCTGTGTAATATTTAGTGTCTATTTTCCATGTTTGAGATAACCTATGCGGACCATCTTCTTTTACAACAGTATTCTGTGTAATCGATTTCATAAGCGATCTTGGCTCTACATTATTACTACTTACAATTAATATACTTGGTTTATTATCATTCATTATTACTTGTTTACTATTTTTTACTATTATATCCTATTTGGAACATGAATATAGCTAAACATGGCTTCCTTTTAGGCTACATCCAGTATTTCAAAGTTCCTATTAATTGAATAATTTTAATAAAGGATATCTCTATCTGCAACATGTAAGATAGATAAGGATAAGCATTTGAAAAACAGGCAACTAAATAGCAATACAATATTCAAATTGGCTATGAAAACGTTACAAAATCAACATTTTGGAAAGTAATATACAACAAAATGATCATTAAGGAATTCATTTATAGATTAGAAAAATGTCTTTTGTAGACATTTCTTATTAATTACACGATAAGAAAATTAAGAAATCTATTCTGTTATTTTACATTACAATAATATGTAGTAGTATATTATAGTGTAAAACCAGCTTTGAAATTTCAAATAAGAGAGAAATATAATGAAATAGAAACAACACGTGGTTAACCCTGTGTATGTTATGCACATAGTTTGATATTTGTAAATATACATATACTTGTGTTAAAAAGTTATGGCTGTAAATAAAGGAAATAAATTTGACCAAAGAAAAATTGAAAATATTTTAAAAACAGAAAATTTATTCATTACTAATTTGTTTTCTATTTTAGCTCTTCCACAGCATAATGAATATGGTAAAATGTAATATTGCTGTTGTTAATTCAAAACCAATTAATATATTATGATTATAGATGATGATGAATCTGATGTGGAAACACTTTCCCAAAAACCACCATTAGTGACAGGTAAAACTTCTCGAGCTGGTTCATTAGTGGAATTACAAAATCGAATTGACAAATTAAAAAAGAAAACCAACACTTATAAAGAAAAGGTGCAAAAGCAAAAATTGAAGGACAAATTGAAAAAGAAACTTAAAAAGGAGAAACGAAATGCTCCACAAAAAATACCTAAAGAAGCAAAAGAAACTGCAAAAGAATCTAACAATGAAATTGAGAAAGCAGAAAATTCTATTGAAACCAAATCTGTATTTAATAAAGATGATAAAATAATGTTTTCCAAAATTGATTTTACAGGTCTAGGGAAAAAAAGTTATAAAAAAACTGAAACAAATCCTGAAAAAATATTGGAGAAAGTAGAGCAAGTGAAAGAACAAATACAGATGTTGAAAGAAAAGGGTGAAACTGAGAAAGCAATAGAAATGAAAGAAAAAACTGTATGGAAAAATGCTTTGGCAAAAACGCAAGGAGTCAAAGTGAAAGATGATCCCACTTTACTCAAAAAGTCTATACAAAAAATTAAACAAAAAAAGCAATCTAGTAAGAAAAAATGGGAGAATCGAATAGAAGGTGTGAAGAAAGCCAAGGATGAAAGACAAAAGAAGCGAACAGAAAATATAGAAAAACGTAAAAAGACTAAAAATTTGAATAAACTCAAAAAAGCAGCAAAAAAGGGTAAAATAATTCCTGGGCTTTAATTGTATTTTTAATAAAATCTGTATAATTATTTACTGTGTACAAAATAATAAGTTAAATATAAGTATATTAATTATTATTTTGGTTTCTTTGAGTGCATGTGTTTAATTTTGATTAAGCATATAAAAGAAAGAAGCTTTATTTACTTAAAACACAAGCAATATATTACTAGATTATAATGTTTTTTGAATTCGATTCAATTATTTGTTTCTATAAAATTACACATGGCATATGTACAAAAAAATAATTTTGCTCCACAATTTTAAACATTATAGTTAGTTATTTCAGTAAGTATAAATAAGAAAATTTTGTTGGTTTTATACAGACATTTTTTATTTATAAAAACCCATTTCGATAAAGGCATTTGTTTGGTTCCAAAGATTCGATGGAGTTTATTTTTAAAATATTCCAAACCATAGAAGCAATTAATATTATTTTTTAAGTAAATATTTACAATTATTTAATTTTACGCTCTTCTTTCTCAAAACTTACTTAAAAAGTTGCTTACAATAATATAGCTATCTAAGAGGTTTTTAGTTAACTGTCTAATGCGGGGGTCAGTTATGTTGCCTAAATATATTTTATAAAAAAAATTTGTACAATATGTATTCATTTTTGTTCAAACAATTACAAGAAACAAATCATATAATCATCAAAAAATTTTTGACTTTTTTTTTTCACATGAAGTTTTTATATTTCCGTCTAAAAGAATCAAATAATGCGTAACAGTTTATTTTGATAAATCACCTAATTTATTTCAATAACTAGCTAATCAAAATGTAAATAATTTTTCTAGTACGAAGTCATTAAACTTTTGAGAACAGCCAAGTTCAATTACAATTTTAAAATCTTGTTTTATCGGTTGGTGATCTAGATATCAAGTCCGTGACCCATTTGCATTACTCTTCATCAATACTTCATTGTTATATATATATATATTTTAAAACTTCCTTTTAATTAGTTGGGGCAATACCGGATTTAATTTTGCATTCGAAAAATTGACAAAGTTATTTCATTATAAACTAACAACTTTTTCTTGGAAGTTAACTAATGATATAAATTTATAAATTAAAATAATAAACTACCTATCGCAACGAGTGTTTACATTTTCACATTTCTTAGAAAACAGGAAAAAACGTGAAAATTTTCAAGAATGCTTATCATTTAAAATTACTATTAATACAGTTATTTTGTGACTAATTTGTATTGACGTGCAGCAATGCTTACACACGTGAAAATCAAATTACTCAGGAATTACATGGGTTACAAAATAATATCATACTATAGGACGAAAACAATAAAATTACTATTTTGTTTGTTGGTGATGATTTCGTCATTAATCTGTGACGTCTAAATTGGGTAAATCCATGATTGGTTATTTTATAATGCTTTCGGTTACAATTAAATTTAAGTATGTACGCAGCCAACCAATAAAAGGAAAAAGCGCTATTATTCTTCAAATGGTTTTGTATGCCGTTCTAACAAAACATAATTAATTGTGTAATGTAAAATGTACATATGTTACATTCAAAGTTAATAAAATCAACTGATTTTGATTTGAAATGTTATAATATTAACTTTACAACACGTCAGTTTTTACATAAGAACGTTAAAATTAAGTTGTATTTAATTTGATTAACAATTTATATATGTAAAAAAGTATTCTTAATTATAGGGAATATACTTTAAACTTATATAAATAAGAATAATCCTATAAATAATCCGTGATCTTGATAATATGTGACGTAGAGTCACGTGTTATTTTCTCTGTAGTGTATTTTAAATACTTCATGTTTGCCTTCTTTTAGTCATCACTTTTCTAGTGAAATTTTTTGTAATCATAGTTTGTATTCAATAAAAAGGTTTCTTTAAGTTCAGAAATATCTATACGACGGTGTGAGTGTACCGAAGAATAATGGCTCATTTTCAATCCCCTATGCCTAGTCGTGAATTTCTTTGGGGCGTGTTTCAAAGGTATGGTATTATTTATTACATGCATTCTAGTTTCTAACAGGTGGTTTAGTGTTATTCAAAAAACATTTATAATTCAATTGAAAGTTTTTATATGTCTACAAAACTTTTAGTTGTACTTCACACATTATTTTTATTTTTTATAGAGTTGATAGAGACCGAAGTGGCTATATAAATGCTGATGAATTACAACAGGCTTTATCTAACGGTACTTGGAGTCCCTTTAATCCAGAAACAGTCAGATTAATGATTGGTAAATTTGAAATATATCAAGTTCAGTAATGTATATTATATCTAATTTTTAGGTATGTTTGACAGACAAAATAAAGGGCAAGTAAATTTTGAAGATTTTGGGGCTCTTTGGAAATACGTAACAGACTGGCAAAGTTGTTTTCGGTCATTTGATAGAGATCATTCTGGTAATATTGATAGAAATGAACTAAGAACAGCACTGCAAACATTTGGATACAGACTATCAGAAACTTTAATTGATACATTAATGAGAAAATTTGATCGTCATGGAAGAGGCACAATTCTTTTTGATGATTTTATTCAGTGTTGCATAGTGTTATATGTATGAAATTTTAATTGTTTGATTTATATTTTACTTATATACTTTTTTTCCAGACATTAACATCTTCATTTAGACATTATGATACAGACCAGGATGGTATTATTACAATTCATTATGAACAATTTTTAAGTATGGTGTTTAGCTTGAAAGTTTAAAGAAGTTGATGTAAAATTGTTAATCCAAAAATATTTGTTATACATTATTAATTATTGATTCTAAAACTTATTCTATTTTTCTTTATATATGTCATGCCAAAAAATGTTTTTATAATGCAAAAATTATTTTATATGTAGACAATGTTTGTCATTATAATTCAAATAACTTTTTGTAAAGGTGTGATTTACTCTATACGTGTAAGCATATTTCTTACTTTTAAATAAATAATTTTCTGGCAGTTTTTACTTTATTTTCCTATCTATTACAAAGAAACCTTTGAAATTATTTTTATTTCTGCGTCCATTCCTAATTATATTATTTTTTTCCAATTTCTGAAGAGAAAATACATGTTTCAACTATGTTATAAAAGTTAAGCAATTTTGACGTCCAGATAAATTCCACATAAACTAGAAAAATATCAAATTTATCAGAGGCAAAAAAGTCATTTTTAAATTTAAATGTATATACAATACGAAATTTTCAAAATTGATAAGTTCGTTTTTATAGTTTTTACAAATGCAAATTTAATAACTTTGATTATTGACAGAATGACACAAATTGTCATACGTCTTAGAATGATTTTCATAACTCTTCATCCAGACTTAACTCCACTGAATTCTAATTATTAAAACAATTTAAATTTCGTAAAATTGGTTTATCGACTTTTATTATTATTTACCAATAGATTTCTTTTCTATTATTTTTTAGGTTAGTAACTATGTAAGTTCTGTAATTCATCCTTCTTTTCAAAATATATTTATTTACATGTGCGTCCAAACAAAACCTCTAAATTAATGTGTGATATGATATTTGAGTTAGAAATATTTGTAGAGGATTTAACAGTAATTAATATTAAATTTGTTTATCTGTTTGCTAATATACGGTTTTTCGCTTAAACAATTAGGTCAAACAACATACACACAACGCTTACGTTTTAGGTTTGTCAATGGGTAAGGTTCATGTTTAATTCCGCTATATCGCTGATTTTGCTTTAATTCATTGATTTGGTCGCTTCATGTTAGGTTTAATTAAAAGAAAATCGAGCTTTATTTAAAAAATGGCAAAAGGTACGTGTCAATTTGACAATCCTGAATTATTGCGCTTTCAAAGGTTGTATATAAAATCTGAAAAGTTTGTCGGCAGCAATTCACAAACGAACAATTGGAGCTAATAATTATTTCGAAATGCTATTCTAAATATAAATCTTCCGATAATAAATAATGTCCGAGTAAAAAAAGAAAATATGTTTCGTTTTCGGAATTTGGCAATTTTTTTATTTCGTCAATTTTCCAATATCGTTTTTCAATATAATTTCCATTTATCCCGACTATTATATAATTTTTTTAACCTTTTCGGAGCCTCTGCAGTCCACCTGTTTATAATTTTTACTCATCTAAGGTCTGAAATCGAACACTTCGTAGTGTTTCAATCATTGATTTACCCAATTTGCTTGTTCAAATTTGGAAATAAATTATAGTCAGATTTGGTGAAAGAATGGATGTGGAATCAATTCCTAACGAAACAACATCCCTCGTTCTTTGCACGGTATAAGGTTTGTCATTGTGCTTGCTTCACAATCTGAAGATAACAAAATGTATTATAATAGAAATATTAATTGTTCTATCTTCATAGGAGTGTACAAAACTTTTATCAGTATCTTTGATGATTTGGGTTTGAAACTATAATTTGATATTTAAAAGTTCGAATAGTTGTTATTAGATTGCACCAGCGTAGATGAAAGTTATTTTCAAATGTTTTAGATTGAAAGTTATTGTTGTTTATGGTTATTTTATTGTTATTAATACTAACAATAGGTTTGTTCGCGGAGATGGTCCGGGATTAATCCCGTACAGATACGCATGCGCACTGCAATATTGGATGTTCGCGGTGCGAAATATCCCGGTTTCTGATAGCAAGTTAGTCGTTCGCGGTGCTTGAGGTAATGGTACCGGATCAATCCCTAACAGATCAGAACGATCCGAGGATTTTAGCGCGGACAACTTGGACAACTTTCAGACGCATGCGTATTATAAACTTTATTAGTTGTGTGCAAATGATTTTGTAAACTAACATAACCTAAGTATTTAATTGAATGAAAAGGTGAGCTTGAAATGATGTACTTACTTTATTTATTTATATTTTAGTTTTTGTAGATGAGCGACCATTTTACTTCAAGTGATGAAGATCTTGAGGAAATGTTGAATTTAATATCGATTCCAAAAAATTTAAATTATTTTGAAGAAACGGTTCCACAGTACGATGACGGGCTTTATTTGGAACATTTCCGGATTAGTAGAGAGAAAACTGCATATTTAGCAGAGAGGTTTGAAAATTCAGAGTATTACAACTATCAAGAAGGAGATTCGGATAAAATATCTGCTTTAAAATCCATCACAGTATTTCTTTGGTACGCGGGAAATGAAGCAATTAGTTTTCGAGACACTTCCGACCGATTCAACATAGCAAAAAGTTCCTTATATAAAATTATTAGAAGAGTTTCTTATTTTTTAAGTAACCTATCTAGAGAAGTAATTGTTTGGCCCACTGCGAATGAAAGATTGGAAATTGAAAGACATTTCCGAGAAAATAACTTTCCAGAAGTTATTGGGATAGTGGATGGGACGCACATAAGAATTGATAAACCGTCAGATGATCCAGATTCTTACCTGAACCGTAAACATTTTTACTCAATTCAGGTAAGTCTGTAAATATGTTATATGACGTTTGCATTACATTAAAAAGTTCTTTAAATAAGTATTTTAATTTTTATATTTTAGGCACAAATTGTCTGCGATCATAGAAAAAGAATACGGGATATTTTCGTAGGATATCCAGGATCAGTTCATGACAGCCGCGTGTTAAGGTCATCTCCCTTATACGAAACTCTCCCACAAAAGTGCCAGGGTGGGTTTATTCTTGGTGACAGTGGTTACCCATGCCTTCGCAATTTGTTGACACCGTTTAAAGATCGCGGTCAATTAACCAGGAGGCAAAGGAATTATAATTACCTATTATCTAAAAATAGGTATATAGTAGAACATTGTTTCGGAATTTTAAAACAACGGTTTAGACAGTTATATCATGTAAAATTAAGAAACATAAGGGATATAGTTCATTTCATAAGGGCATGTGCTGTTTTACATAACATAGCCTTAAATGATGAGTTCTTGATTGACGAAGAACTGCCTGTTCTAAACGAAGGAGAATTGCAAGCAGAACAAGGAGATGAACAACAAGATGATAATGAAGATGAATTAGATGGTGTTAGAAAAAGAAACAATGTCATGAATAATTTACCTTTTTTATTATAATCAGGATTAATAGCAAAAATAAACTTTATTTAAATTATGAAACTTATTATTTATGTATTACAGAACTCAAACAAAAAATAGTTTATTAATATATCATAAACAAAATACCATATAATTTCCATATGAATTATTACTATTAAATTAAAAACTAAATTATTGAAACTAAAGCAAACTCTAAAAAATTGGTAATTGTAAATACATAAATATTTTAAACATATTTATTTTGTAAGAAATCCTACAAACTAAAGTTAAATCTAAAAAGCATCTGGTTATTGAAGAAATAATTCTGCATTTTCGTCATTTTTTTGTTGTCCCGTAACATACTCTTTCAGTATTTTGTTTCGCTCTTCAAGCAGATTATTTTTGCGAATCTTTTCTTCTAAAAGTTTCTCTTCTATGTCTAGCCTTTTAGCATAATAATTTTGCCTATTCTGCCTAATTTCTTTTAATGTATCTAGTTTTAATCGTTTGTTTCTGTTATTTGATTGAAACACTTTTGTAGATGACTTTTCTTGCTGTGAAGTTCCTGCTACATTATTTTCTTCTCTAATCCTCGTTTCAGTTTCTTTGGGAGTCTCTGGCACAGGCAGTGGATCAATGGTATCGCTTGCAAGAACGACTTCTGGAAAGATATTTTTTTTCTTTCCTAAAATCTCGTGCATAATATCGGCATATTCAAACTCTTTCCTACCTCGACCTGTGGCATTATTATTTAATATGTATTTTTTGTACGCCCTTTCCAATGCCCTCCATCTATTTTCACAGCTTGAAGGAGTTATGTTCTTCCCTATTTGTATTTTTAACTCCTTTGCAATTTCTTCAAACATTCTTTTTAAACTTTTTAATTGTAAGGTACCTACTTGCTTTCTGTATTTTTTATACAGGTCTAACAACAATAACGTGTGGGCGTGGGTAAAACGGTATAATTCATTGCCCTCCACGTTTTCCGGGATTTCTAAAAATTCGGACATATCTAGTTCTAGAAAATAAAACGTGCTTTAAAAATTTTTATTCGAAAAACTATATTTTTATGTACAACTAACCTATTTCATTCATTTTCACTGCAGCAAGGTTTGCTCAACGACGTTGGTTAAAAGTTAGGTTATTTTCATGCATTGTTTACATCAGCTGTAAAAATGTGTCTAAATACCGTTCGCGGAGTAAACAAATTCCTAACCAATCCCAAATCACGCACGCGCACAATACCAATCCGAAATCGGTGTTGGATCAGTCAGGGACTTGTCAGAAATCCATTCCGCGAACAAACCTAATGTAATAATAGATTCTACCTTCACATGAAGTACGTATATCTACCTCGATTTTAATTTTTCCCGCTTTTTGCATTCAAAGTGAGGTTATTATATATTTCTTGTGTTAAATAGTTACATACAGATACATAAACAAATATGTGTCCTTTTGTTAACTCCTGTAGTTTTTTCAAAGTATTGAGTAGATAAGTTATTGACATGTATTATAAATACATTTGAAAGTTATAGCTATGGAATCTATAATATAGGGAACATTTCTAAAGTATGTATTATTTAGATATTTATAATTCAATATAAATAATGTTAAAGTATATTTATTATTTATTACTATATTTGGAAACATCAAAATATTACAATAAGCTATGGGTGTTTTTTTCAAAAGCTAATCAAAATGACTAAGAGAACAAGCGACTTTAATGAAAAGCAATGCAAAAAATTAAAAGTAGATGTTTTTGATGACCTATGGGGTGATGATGCTGGTATTGATGATTGTCTTATACAGGCAACGCAAGTATGTGAACAGGTTTGTAAAAATTGTTATATGTAATAATTACTTTTCTCATTATTATTTATTCAGAATGGCTTAAATGGAATGTCGCAAAATAATATATCGATTCTTCCAAATTATAGTTTTTTTGAAGAAGGTCATAAAGAGATGTTTACTTCTACTCAAACAGTCCTCAATGGTAATATGGCAAGATCAACAAAACTTAGTACTACTACCAATAATAATGGAATGATTAAAAATTCTGTAAAAGACAATTTATTTTTAAAAAACAAAGAAAATGAATTAGTAGCAGAAATTCAGAAATTAAGGGAAAAAAATGAATGTAAAGAAGGTGAAGTTTCTATTTTACGAACTCAGTTAAAGCAATTAAAAACCAATATCGAAACAGAACATCAGAAAAGAGAAAAAGAATGGGCAGATAAATTAAATGTTTTTAATAAAGAAATGAATTCTGTTAAAAGTGAATTGGAATTTAAGGTACTTCTGTGGCATATACTATGTAATACTATTTTAAAATTTAAAAAATTCCAGAATCTCGAGATAATAAACTTAAAAAATAAGGCTCTGGAGATGTCTAAGGCTTATGCAATGGATAATTTATTTAACTGTAGTCAGAGAACATGTAACAAAGGTGACAGCAATTTTTATACATTTTATACAAAAAATTATAGACTTGAGCCAATTTTGAATACGAGTAAGTTCTATTGGTTAAGTTGTTTGTAGAAAATGAAATGTCTTTTAATTTCAGAATATCCCTTGATGAATATTATTCCACTTTCAATGTTTAATTCACAACAATCAGAAAATTTTATTATTAATGTAAAATCAAGTCAAGCTTATGATTTTCTTAATCAAGATCAAGGTAATGAAATCACACCAAAATATAAAAACATTGTTGATTCTAAAAACTTTAAGCTCGATAGTATATTGTTTGATGTTTCTGCTTTGGTTAAATTTAATTCTTTGACCATAAAAACGCAATTGTCTTATCATCACATTGACCAGGTGAAATATTTATACAATAAGAAAGAATGTATTGTGAAAATGTTATTTTTAGGTCTTGTCTCTTTCTAAATATGCTGTTGAAATGCTTTACAATTATTTACTTATTTCTGAAGACCATATCAAAAAAGATTTTATAAAAGCAGGTGGAACAAGTTTGGAGCAAGTAAACAAAGAAAATGGTTTAAATTTGTGCGTTTTTAACCAAAGGTTGTTTATTTAAAAGATTTTGTTATTTATGTTGTGATTATTTTTTTCTTTGTTAGACAGTGGTGTAATGGAGAAGTTGGTATAAGAGCACGCCAAACAGTTGCAATTGTGGCAGAAATATTGCCATACAGTAGTTACATGCAAAAATCTTTATTAAGTAGTGTTACTAATAAACAAAATAATTTTAATGACAACATTGATAATCATTTATGTTTGATTAGTGTCATTATAGATTTAATAAATAAAACAGTAAGTATTGTTTAGCTGCTTTCCAGGCTATCGCTCTGAGGTTCAACATGCATAATAGTTTTCGAATGATTATAATTTTCAGATTAGATTTATTGTTATTTAACTGTTTATGTAAATTTAATAATATATGTGATATGTAAACGCAGCATTTAAAAATAATTTACTTGTCATCTGTCTGCTGCTTCTACAAGAATACTGATAATTTACTATTTTCAATGTATAACCGGCAAAAATGTATAGCGTAAGCTTTAGTGTTAAATAATGGAGCAAAAAATCGACAATTTTAATGCATAAGAATCTTAAGTAACTGTAAATATATTTTTAGAAAAGAACACAACTTTGCAAGGGATTTCTTTGTGCGGTGGCTATATTATTATATAAAATATCACAAACTCTGGAATTCCCGGAAAGGTAAATTAAAAATAATGTGATTCAGGCAGTTTGTCTTAATTTTTTATGTATATTTCAGCTGTCTATATGTTTCCAATATATCCAAGAAAATTATTTTCACAAAACCACCTGAAATAGTTTTGAGAAATTTAATATTATTCTTTAAACAAGCTAGCGTGCATACAGACTTTTCCAAGCAACTGTGCGAAATGCCAAAACTGGCTATCGCTCAAGAAGCATCTGGTATAGTATTTATTACATTTGAAGTGCTTTCAGTAAAATTATTAACGCAATTTATAAGAAGTTCTTGATTTTGTCTTTTCTCTTTATACACAATACCTAGCTAATTAGGGCTAACTAATGATGTACATTCAGCTGATGATAGCCCAGTGGTAAGTTACTAACTTATCATGTCGTGCTTTCGAAATCAAATCCCAAGGTTTTCCGCGGTTTCTTTCTCATTTAAGGCAAATGTCAACTACCTCAAAATCTTAACCCTTTCAACGCGGCGGTACCTCATGTGAGGGGTTGACGATCTCGCCTATTACTCAGGCAGTAGCTCATGTGAGGGGCCAGACGCGCCTTCAAGATGCTGTTCATTGGCTCTTTTTCCTTCCCACTTATTTCTATCCCGACGAAAGGAACTCTGTACGCTTCAGTATCGTTTTGTCTATTGAGATGTAAAATTGCCGCCCCATGGGGACATCTTGGTCAAATAGGCCCCGTGTTGAAAGGGTTAAGCCTGCTAATGTCCCCTGTAATTGTGTTAAGCTCCTCAGGGACATGGAGACAAATTATTATAATGGTTCTATTGAAATATGATGAATCACTGTGTATATCAGTCATGATGCCTCGTTATAATGTTATTAACGAAAATAAATTTATTTTTATGAGATAGCGACACAATTCTGCCATTTTTTTTTGTGTACACATAACTTTGCGCAGAGGACTAGAAAATCCCCGGATTATAATATATGCGCGCACGTCTGGAGAATCGTTAGATTTGTCAGTTCAATCGCACTGCCTATAGCCTATTCTATCTACTCACTCGAAATAGCAATTAGTGCGAGAGTGTGGTGTAAATAAGATGCCAATAAATGAAAAGCCATAACTTTAAAGACTCAATTAAGATTATACATCAAGTTGAAAGATATGAAAAAAGAATGTAGTGTCTCTTCAAACGGGATTATGTTATTCAACTATCGCTAATATTATAAGTCAATCAAAGAAAGTAAAAACCTCTATTGAAAATAATAGCAATTTTACTGCAGAAAAAATACCCCACACAAAGCAGCATTACAGAAAAAGGTAGATGTTATTGATTCATGATATTAGTCGACATGGCGGTCAAACGACAATTCAAAATAAAGCAATAAATTTGTTTAATTTTATAAGAAGAGAATAATGATGAAAATTTTGTAGCTCCCTGTGGGTGATTTGAAAAATTTACAAGACGTGCGAAGTTTGCAGCATCCGTATAACCGGAGTAGCAACTAGCGTTGACATAGAAGCAGCAAGACATTTTCTTGAACAATTAAAATCTGTAAATGCACGCAGTGAATATTCCTCAAATTTGATATTTAATGTGGATGAAACGAGTTTATTTTGATGTCTGGCATCCAAAACGTTCATTTCAAGAGGAGTAAACAGCGTCAGGATTCAATGCAGCGAAGGATCGCTTAACTCTTAGCGAATAGTAATTCTGTCACTTTAAACTTAAACTTTTGCTCGTTTATTATTTGGAGAATCCACGGGCCACGAAAGATTTTCACGAATGCAATTTACTCTTTATATGAAAGGCCAACAGAAAGATCTGGGTAACAATGGACCTCTTTAATTACTGGTTCGTTAATTATCTTTGTACTTCAGTCCAGTGTGGGAGTTTTCTCATAGCTCTCTTCAATCTCATAATTATACCCACGTCATCAGTTTATGTTAACAATTGTACAGATTTATAAAATTTGTACCCCGAATTTGCACGTCTGATTCTAACATTCCCCTAACACAATATTGGACAGAAAACACGCCAGAGCGGCCCCTTGACGAAGCTATTTGTAAGTTATAACTTAGATTCATACTGTTATTTATCCCCGTCATTATTATGAGTTTGTTAGGCATGTGCATCTCCTTTATAGCTCTATGCAGTTGTTATCTATTAATGCTGTCATAGACAGTTTTAAAATCCACGAAAAGATAATATGTCCCTACTCGATATTTAATTGTTTTCTCGAGTTTTGGCGTAGAGTAAAAATTTTGTTTTAATATTAGTTATTTCGTGGTCTTTAGGTACTTCCACAATCGACAATTAATGTTTTCTTTTCATCATGACCAACTTTGTGACATCAAACTAGTAAAAGCATTATTGTTAGGACAAACGAATTTTTAAAAATTCTGTCTACAGTCCTATCTAAATAAGAAACAAAGTAATAATTAAAATTATAGCAATGGAAGAAGTTGTAGTTAATGAGGTTTAAAAGAGCAATTCTGGTGGTTGTGTCAATAGAATAAATAGATAGATAAATTGGGCCGTGATCATTGATTTATACAAGTCATTACATATTCTGCATTTGAATTCTTTTATTCCTTTCATATCACAAAATTCCTTACCTTCAAGATTAGTGGTGCTTACCCACAAAGAAAAGTGTTGCAGGGGGAGTTGCTTCTTGAGCATAATATGTCCTCTTTGCATGACAGGAGGGCTGATCTTTGTGGTAAGATGTTGCATGGCATCCTTGGTAACAATGTTGACTGTCCTTCGTTACTGCATCGTTTGTGTTTTTTAGTGCCCCGTTTGAACTCTAGGTGCAATGTGACCTTTGTGACGCCAAGGGCGCGGACTAATATTCTCAGGAGAACACCGGTCTACGTTTTGAGTAAAAGTGTCAACGAATTTGCTGATTTGTTTGCTTAGCATACATACCATTTATGTGTTTTTAATCATTTTTGTTTCAGTTCGCTTTTCTGATTAACTTTTGTTTGAATTAGCTTTAATTTTTATTATATTTGCCGCATATACATATGTCTAAATTCAGTCAGATAATTTGTAATTTTCTGTTATTGGGCTACAAGCCTGTTGGAAATAAAGGTTATTATTATTATTATTATTATATTCTGTAAATTGCGTAGTTTTACTTGGCGCTATTTGAATACTTTTGTTTTTTTACTAAAAACACTATTTTCAGGTTCCTGTCAATTGCCGATGTTTATCACATTATACAAACAAAATTTTATCGAGAAAGAGACTTTAGATGTTACACTTGGTTTAAATACGTTACATTTTGTTAAAAATTTATTAAATTCTAATACTTCATGGCTTCATTATGTAGAAAATAATAAGTACGTATTTTACTGTTAATTTCTCAAATTATATTCTAAATTTTTCTGTCAGTTCTAGCTGTGAATGCATGTGTAAAATTGTTATATTAGGAATTGATGTTATACACGAACTTGTAAAGAATTACAAAACGAAAAAACGCAAAATTTTAGATAAACAACAAAGTAAGTACTAACCGATAAATTGATTGTAATTATAAGTTCTTATTTATTAATTTTAACATAGTAGTTTGACAAATGAAATTCTTTCAATGTTAAATGTAGTAACTCAAATGTCAAAGATTTATTTTTCAACAAAACAATCTCAAAATCTATTTTAAAATTTAAAAAACAGTTGAATTTCTATAAGTTGGAGTATCTTTAAGTCAAAGTATATTTAGTGGTAACAGTATTTACTTATGATTTACATGTAATAGGTAGAACTCATTTAAATCGATGCCCTCTATATTTCAAAGTTTTTCTCTGACGCCAACCTTCTTTACGTCGAATTTTGTGTGGCATACAACAATACAAGTTAAACAAGTTCAACATTTACAGAACTTGAATTATATGTAAATCATAAATAAATGCTGTTCGTATTACATATATTTCGACTTCAAGGTACTTCGACTTGTAGAAGTACAACTGCATTTACTTTAAAACCCTATATTCATAGTTTTATTTTTCAGATTTGTCTCAGTACAGTGAAGTTCTAAAATATTGCTTAAAGTTATTGCATATTATGAGCTTTAAATATTTCGATATAATTAATAAATATTGTGTGGATTCCCAATACAAATTTATAGTTAATTATTTGCATACATCGAAAGATGAATTATCCATGGCTGATTTTGAAAGTAAGTATTGCGACGTCATGTGATACAAAAAAGAAATTGGTAATAAATAAAAACAAAATAAACAAGTGAGGGTTGCTACTTCTCTCGAACCTACCTGTTGTTGCGCTTGAGAGTTCCACCAGGCTTGAGTTTACTTCAAGGGTGGGTGAATAATGTAGGTATTCAAGGGACGCCGCGTGTTAAAGAATCCTCAGATGCTGTCTAATACTGAAGACCGGTTGGTGACCGACGAAACGAGCAATAATAAGATTCGTAGGTGGTAAAGAAGAGTATAAGCGTCATTAACGAAAAAAAAATAAAACAGATCTAGTAGTTTCCATTAGCATATAGTGGAAATATAAATTTAACTCCTAAATGGAACTCGCAAGGAAAGGAAGAAAGGAAATATTGAGTAATAATGGTACATTTAATGTGCTAGTAAATTATCTGTATATGCCAAACTAATTTTTGTCGACGAATTACAGTATTACTATTAATAACAATCAAGAAAAAAAGAATTTAAAAATACATTAATGTAATCATAAATATATAAATTAATATCATAAATAACCCCAGATATACGTGTATTCGGTTCACAATGAAGTAACAATCAAAGCTTATTTAAAAATAGTCACAGGATGCAATATTAATTTATTAATTGTGAAAAACATTTGAACGAATAAATTTTCCAACGGCAAAACTAAGTGTTATAGTTCTTACTATATAAGAAATCTAGTAAATAAAATTACTAAAGCCAGATAGCTGTACAAAAGCTTCAAGTGATTTACGCTAGAACTGTCTGAACAATAAGAAAAACACAATTTAACTTTAAAATTGTATTACAAAATTAGTTACTGAATTTATTAAGTTAACAAAAAAAAATTAATCAAAGAAAACTACTCTCAAGGACTAATATCCTCAAAACTGCATTGAGTACAATTAACTCGGAGGAAAAAATTAGTTCACTAAATTAATGTTATTAGGAGGGATTTCCCCTAAGAATCTACACACGCAGGGAAAAAATTACGCGATATATAAATTACAATTCGATATCTGACCTTGCTACGTCGCAATTTAGGGAAGATTAGCGGTACATTACTGTTCTTCTTCTGGTATGAAAATGGTTCCGATGAAATATAAGGTAGGCATAAAAAACACCCGAAGGCGCTGTAGAGGACGTATCATGCGTTTTGTTTCATACAGTTACTCTTTAAAGTTTTGTTCAATATTCATTATTTATACTTTCATATATTATCATATGATACATTTGCGTAATTAATAAATTTACAAACAGACGCCTACCTAACATGAACAAAAGAAAAGGAAGTGACAGATGTGCTTACGGAAAAAATATTCAATATTCTCCCCCGAAACGTCTTACTAGAGATTAAATGTTTTATTATTTCAATGGTTGAAACTCCCAATAAAAGAAGAGTTTGTCATTAAAACGACCAAAATATTAAAAAAGAAAAAAATAAGTGGCTAATTAAATTTGGGAAAATCCATATATTGGGTCTGGGAAAAAGTTCGTGGCGTTTTTCCCGATAGATGGCATTGGTTGCCGATAACTAAAGAACAACAAATCACAGCGACACCACCGACGGCTCGTTTTTTAGATGACCTTCCGAACGTTAGTTTGAGCGTAGAAACATTGTAATCGGTGCAGTGGTTGGAAAGTTATTCGCACTTGAAAATGGAGAAGAATAATGAGAAATTTCGCTATATTCTGCAATATTATTATGATAAGGGGAAGAACGCTGCGCAGGCTTGTGATAAAATTTGTGCTGTGTACGGTGAAGGTACTTTATCGAAATCTGTTGCGCGGAAATGGTTCGCTCGCTTTCGTTCTGGAAATTTCAATGTGAAAGATGAGTCACGCTCCGGTCGTCCAATCACTGAAAAATCTGATGAAATTCTTGAAAAAGTCCAACAAGATAAGCATATCAGCAGTGTCGATATTGGCATGGAGCTAGGCATTGACCACAAAACTGTTTTGAACCATTTACACAAAGCTGGTTACAAAAAAAAGCTTGACGTATGGGTTCCTCATGAGTTGAGCGTGAAAAACATGATTGACCGAATTAACATCTGCGATGCGCTGCTGAAACGGAATGAAATCGAGCCGTTTCTGAAACGTTTAATAACCGGAGATGAAAAATGGATTACGTACGATAATCGGAAGCGTAAAAGATCGTGGATAAAGGATGGTGAGCCGTCACAAGCGTTCGCTAAGCCAACATTGACGCCAAAAAAAGTGATGCTGTGTGTATGGTGGGACTGGAGGGGAATCGTCCACTACGAGCTACTTCCAACTGGTCAGACGATTGATTCTCAACTCTACTGTGCACAACTAGAGAGATTACGCCAGGCGATTGAAAGAAAACGGCCCGAATTGATTAATAGGAAAGGTGTTGTCTTCCATCATGACAACGCCCGACCACACACTTCTTTGATGACCCGTCAAAAATTGAAAGAGTTTGGTTGGGAAGTTTTGATGCACCCACCTTACAGTCCGGATATAGCACCCTCTGACTATCATCTGTTTCGATCTCTGCAGAACTTTCTCAATGGAATTAAGTTGGTTTCAAAAGAAGCCTGTGAAAACTACTTGATTCAGTTTTTCGACCAGAAACCACAGAAGTTTTTCACCGATGGGATCATGGATCTACCAAAAAAATGGCGAAACATTGTCGATAATAATGGAGCATATTCGGTTTAAATGAATTCGTCCACGCGCCATGCGGGGACCAGTTGAATTTTACTGAAAAAACGCAACGAACTTTTTCCCAGACCCAATAGATCGAAAAAGGTCTGTCTATCACGCGTTTAAATAGATTACTGGGAATCACTCTTATCCTGGTCCGGATATTTTCCCTTAACTGTGCGGGTGCAGTCGATTGGTTCCTGTATACGATATTCGAAAGTATTTCCATAAAAAATAATCACGGGCTTACATCCAACAACCGCGCTGGCTAGGAAATGTCCTCAAATAGTCAGATGAGTTTTCTAGGAAATAATTACCTTTACCGCATTTTTGGATAGTCAAGCAGTGTGTGATGTGTAGAGATGGCCAGCTTTTCCGACGCACAGTAGCGCGCTCGATAATAATGCCGTGGGCGGGATGAATTTATTTATAGTTATATCGCCCAATTGTGTATTAGTTCACTCGAGTCACTTCTAGAATGTGAATCACTGGTTCAGCCAACTGTACACATGTGAGTGAAAATGTTACGTACGTGAAAATACAAGTTGCAACAGGTACATCAAATTATTAAATATATACATTGCTGTCTTGATTTATTTTATACCATGGCAATTTCATAAAATGCGAAACAAATTAAAAAAAAATATGTCTTTTTACTTAAAATTAAATTTAAAAAAGGTAATACACAGCCCATATTGCATTTTTGAATCTACATATAAGTACTTTAGTTTTTTATGTGAAAATAGTAATTCTCGTATTTTTTTTCCAGACGAAGCTTTACGTGAATTAAATATTCAAGAGGATATTGTCGTTGTAGACAGTTCAAACTTTGATAAAATTCCTATCTGGAAATAAATATTTTTAATGTGTCTCTGTTTATAAAAATTGTGTTACCATGTTATTCAATTTAGTGTTATTGTTTATATACATTTATATTTAATACATTTTTTACACGTCATATAGATAAATTGTTTTATTTTTATCCAAAATCCTGTTTGTGATGAAACTGTTTAGAAAAATTAAAGATAAACACTTACTTCTTAGTGATGATATTAATAATTGTATATAAACATATAATTAAGTTCTTTTACGATGGGAATTAATGCAAATTATTATTTTCTGCTATTCCATCGTTAATTAAATTCGCAGAAATCAATTAAAAATTTCTACGATGGAGAAGGATTCGAACCTCTACCAGACGTTTTCTAGACGGCTGCTCTCTATTTACTTCTTATTGGTATATGAAAAATATGTCAACAATTTTATTATAAAAATTCATTTAAATTATTTGTCCCAAGGCATCTTTACAATGTAATTATATAACAAATTATATAAGCGTGTTTGGGTTACTGTCATAATATTTATTTTTTAGCTCCCGTGTAGGTTTGTCTTTTTGTTAATTAAAACTGTTCACTGCAGTATGGTGAACAGAGTTCATTTCAGCTAGAACGGAGTGAGAAATCTACTAAAAATACACCACGTCACAGTCGCAAATTCCAAGGTGACATTTATCAATACCATCTGTTAGTAGACAACATTAAGATTTTCAAACAGAACCGTCATTTGATTCAGCTTTGATAGTTATTGAAATGCACAACCTCTCTTAATTTGTTTAAAATGTAAAAAAAGTTAATTTCGTGTGTTAATAATGATTGCTTTTTGCGTGGAAAACCTTAGCACGAATCAAGACAAAATTTGATAAATATTATGCGCACTTTTCATAAATTAAAATTATTCAGTGGTTCGTACAAACAGATATGATCACTTTACCACAAATGATTGACAAAATCTACAATATTATGTTGTGGATTGAAGTGCACGAGATAAATAGCATCCTCCCGATGGGTTCTGTGGTTGCTCAAATTTGAGCAAAAATGCACATGTGTGACCACTTCAGAGGTAGGTTTGACTATGTTTAGACATGATAAAAAGGGGGATTTTTGCCGTAATTGGGAATGAAACAGATTCATAATTATACACTGAAAGTTAATAAACAGTCTAAACAGTGGGTTTCTAGAGGCGAATCTGCACCGACTTAGGTAATATGGTTATGTCTACAATTTTTCGCGATGTAAGAAGTAGAATGCTTATCGATTACCTTAAAAAGAGAAAAACAACTATTGATGAATATTATTGCATTTTGTTAGACCGCTTCAACGACGTTTTGAAAAAAATGGTCGCCTTTAGTCCAGAAAAAAATTCTCTTCTATTAAGGCAATGCAAAGATGTACACGTATGCAGGTTACCATGGCCAAAGTTCACAAATTAAGTTTAGAATTACTTCCACATCCACTGTTTTCTCCAGACTGTGCTCTTAGCGACTATTTCCTGTTTTTAAACCAAAAATGGCTCGGCGGAATGAAATTCGGCTTTAATGAGGAAGATGCTTGGAAAACTTGGAAAACCGTCGGACTATGTATATCGAGATACGTTGAAAAATAAAATGCTTTGTGGTCGAAAATTTTATTTCTTGTTTTATTCTTATTAGATTTTTCACCTCGCCCTCGTAAATAAGCAATCAAGGTACAAATTTAGTTATTTGAAGCTATATTAGATTAATTTTGTAATTGAGAAAAGTACATAACAGAAAAGTTGAAGGTGACCTATACGTGATATTTTCGGAAGCTATATATTTCACTAATGTCTAAGTTGAAAGTATAATGTAATGTGTTGTTTTACTTAATATGTAAACGAAATTTCTTAGTTTTGACTACAAAATTTAGTCAGTGCTGCAACACTACAGTTTTTATGTACCAGTCGTCACCGGTTGGGAAAATAACACGTTTAAACGAACAATTTTAAAATTTATTTTTAAATTTTGTTTCGCACAAATTTTCATATTATGAATACATTGTAAAATTCAAAACAAAGTATAAAAGCCTCCCCTGTGTGAGCGATTTAATAGGTATATAGTACACAAATAAATTTCATTAACATATAGTGGTGTAAAAAAATCAGTCTTCAAAATGAGATTGTTCTTGGAAGTTATGTTCATAATGGCCTAACATTCTTTGATTTTTAGGATCGAATGGACTCTTTAGGTGTATTACAGCTGGATATCTTGTACTCATAACTTCAATTTCGTAGTTGCCTTTCTTCAAGAAATCTGAATCCAGTATTTGTCCTTTAGGATGTTCCACATATCTGCAAATACCAATATTATTTATAAAACTGGTTTTCTGTTTTCATTTATATATTCATGTGTATTATGTCTAATCTACATCCTTTAGAAAGATGAATATAAGATTGCAATATATTTAATTACATGATTTGATTGAAGTCATGTGATTTATTTTCGTAATTATCATTACAAAGTAAGAAACGAGATAGAATACTTACCCAATACCTATATTACTATCTAAATAATAAGCATATTCGCCGCGCCTTAAAAATCCAACAATTACGTCGTCTCTCCATATAGTTTCGAGACCGTAAATAGCGACAGTTTTATCGGATACAGTGAAGAAAACACGTTTTTTCTTTACTCCTTCAGTTTTCATTGCATCTACTTTGTCTTTTCCGATGTAGGTACCTTCTTTCCTACATGCAAAATTCAGGCCAGCTTCTACAGGGTTGTCATCAGGCCTAAGATCAAAATTCCATAAATGAAAACCTTCAAGAAAAGAATCAAAATTATAGACGGACGGAAGGTTACAAGTTATGCAAGTTACAAGGTATGCAAGAATGTAGTGAAGTACCTTTTTCGCAACTCAAGGAATAGAGAGCCCGATAACCGGCATGTTTCATGTCGAAACTTGCACCTGCTTCCGTCAATTTATTATATATTGGTATACAAGATGCTACAGGAATGTGCAGTTCGTAACCCAACTCGCCAACGAAGCTGATTCTCATGGCACGGCAAGTGTGGCCATTAATTGTAATTAAATGTGACATTCCTAATGGAAAGCGGTCGTCTGTTATTGGAGTTTCGGTTATGGACTGTAAAATTTCGCCACTGCAAAAAAATTGTTTTAAAAATTGTCAATTTCTGTGAATCTTTGTTTTACGATATGTATTACATTCAAATTAACATTATTAGACGACCACTAATATTGTTTTCTTTCGTTAACAAGAGTATGCAGGATCAATTGTAGAAGAGCTTCTAATTACAAGAGATGTTTTCAATGATTAAACGGTTCACGATGGGAAATTATAATCAACGAAAATTTTCATTCATTTCCCATCGTGAAGCGGTTAATTATATATTTATATATTAATAATCAACATCAAAACCCAACTGCGCGGTATACGTATAAGTATGTTCCATAATGCAATTTATGACATTAAGAGACTCAAAATTGTACTACTAAATAGTAAGGCAGCTGTCTAGCAAACGGCAGATGCAGGTTCGAGTACTGCTCCAACGCAGAAATTTCTAATTAAATTTCTGTAGTTATGATCAACGATGGTATGGAAAAACTAATTTTCACCAATGATTCATCTCCAGTCCAATTTAATGTTGATTCGTTGCTCTTTTTCAAGTCATTAATTTTTTCGACAGAGGGGTATTGAACCCAAAAATTTATAACTTGAAAACTGCAAAAGCAAATGACACATTGAGCAGGAATTACTTTTACTTTCATTTTTATTTTTAAGTAATTTGTGCTTATTGGCAGTACATTAAATGTCAGAGGTACAATTAGATGATAATGCAGCGATGAATTTTTTATAGGTCATCTCCGTTAAGATACGCGCAAATATGTGTTAAGATAATATGAATAAATATATGCACAAATTTACCTCTTTGGTCCCTGTAAAGATAAAATGCCCATTCTGTCTGTTACGTCTGAAATAACGGCCCTGAAGTTTCTTTTTTCTATTTCTTTTCGTAAATGACATATTGTGTGATAGCCATTTGCGCCTCCGGCTACAATATAATAACCACGACCCTAAAATTAGAATTTTATTTATTATATATTCGATTATAAAATAGTTTCGAACAATTAATTTAGAATGCAAAAAGCTTCGGAAATAAAGAACATGGAATATGAAGAAGACCGCAAACCGTCTAGAAACTAGTCTATATTTCTACTAAAACTAGAGAGAGTATTGTTGTCGTGTGGTTTGTAGTCCCAGTTACCGAGTCTATCAGTGTTTGATAGTAATTTTGTTTTCGTAATTTGCTAATTCGAAGATTTTCGTAATGTTCAGTCTAATTGGTTTGTGTCCAAAGATTCATCCCAATAAGTATAATTCTTTATATTTTTGTATACGATGGGAAACTATTTGGATCTGTAAAAATCTTACCTTTAAAATAGGACCAACAAGACGACCAACGCCTTCTTTCAGTGCTGTAACTGTTAAATCTGCTTCGACTCCACCTCGATCGTTCAAGGCACATGTGTAATTAACTTTATCAGGTTCTTTATCGGTATTGGCAGTAAATAACCAATTGGCAGCTTTTTGTGAATCCGGTCCTGTTAAGTACATTTTGGCAAAATATGACATATCAAAAAGAACGGCATTGTTACGGCAGGCAAGGGCTTCCTCTTCTATCTAAAAGTATTGTTAAACGGTTATTGAGCTGAAAATTTGGAATTTATACATTTTTAGTTGTATCGTAAGTATGACAAGTAATATTTCGGTGAACGAAACTACCTAAATTTTTACATGCACCAATTTGTGTTTCAGTAATTGTAAATTAATCTGTAAGGTATTGATTTTTGTACAATAAAATTCCTAGTATTTGATGTTAATATCAAAAGAGAAGTATTTCTGTCGAGGAATGCTATACTATTAACTAACTCGATAAAGAGGTCAAATTGATAAATACGGATATTATGAAATTTATCTTGGTTAGTAGTAACCGCAAATTTTGTAAAAAAAAATTGTCAAATTGATGCAAAACTTAGTCGCCAATAATAGTGATTAGTACTATGATTTACTGACGTGTCTAGGCATACAGAGTACACCTACTACGTCTTCATATGGCTAACATTAATTTACAGAATATTCTAACCCATATCTTACAAAAAACGGTTACCTAGCAATAGAGTTCGCAAATGTTTTATGGCGTCGTTTACAAAACATGACTTGATATACTTTTTTTATTTTTATTTATTTTTCATTGTTGGGAGATAAAAATTCCAAATATAATTTCGTCGCAAGATATACTTACTAGATCGTGATTCTTTGAAAAACCAAACGTGTAATCCTTTTCCAGCTCTTTTACATAACGTTGGTCTTCATTTATAACATGATCGTAATAACCATACCAATCGTATCCTCTAACCGGTGCAGTTTTGTCTTTAACGAAATAACCCGGTCTCTCCCAACCTTGTGCTTGTTCCATTACTGCTCCATGGGCTACTAAATTCTGTTCGAAAGTAAGATTTCAACATTTTTTTATATACCTTTTTAATATGAGCTTTACGGATATCATTTACCTCATGGAAAGGTCCAATTTTAAAATTCCTTCCTGAAAGGAATTGATCGTGTGGATAAACAACGCTGTAATTTTTCACGTAACTTTCGTGGCTGGTTTCAATCGTCCATGACCTTGCACTTCTCATCGAAGGTGTAAATCTTCGTATATCATACTGGAACATGGACAGCTCTGGTCTACCTTTTGTTATCCAGATCGCTATTTGTTCGGCACATCCTCCACTTAACATAATACCAGCAGAATTGAATCCACATATGTAATAAAGACCTGAAAAGCATATTTTTTTCTGAAAAATTGATTGCAGAGGCCTTTTACTGAATTTTTATGATGAAAATTAAGAAAATTGGTAAATTTACTCGTGCTTAATCGATAAATGTACTTTAATTTTTATAAAATGTTGGAAAAATATTGCTTCAATATTTTTATGTTACTACCTCCAAGTCTTGGGTCTTCACCCATAATAGGCTTATGATCAGGTGTAAAGGATTCCGGTCCACACACCGTAGATTTTATACCGGCAGTTTTCAAAGGTGGACATAATTCCGTGGCATGCTGCATATGTACCTCAAACATGGAATGATCCAATTCATAAAGGCTAAATTGAAAGTCATTGGGCACATCTTTTAGAACAACTGGATTATTTTCATAACCTCCTATACATAAAGCGTCGCCTTGGACTCTAAAATATACTGAACCATCATGGTCACGAACATTAGGCATATTTTTTACTTCAGGAATAGACTCTGTCACGATGTAAGCGTGTTTCATTGGAGATAATGGAATATCAAGGCTGGCCATATTTGTAATCTTTCTAGACCAGACTCCAGAAGCGACAACGATACACTTGGTCTTTATTGTACCTGATGGGGTTTCCACACCCGTTATCTTAGTAATACCTGATGAAGGATCCGTTAGAATATTCGTTACGGGGCAATTTTCGTATATCTAGAAATAAAAGGATAATGGTGAGGAATTGAAGAAGAAAATTGAAGACGTCAGTGATGACAAAAATAAAAACTGCCGATATGAAAATCATTCTGCCTTAACTGAACTAGTTAATATCATACTATTTTCCTAGAAATATATGTAAATATAAATACCTTTCCTCCTTTTGCAGTTGCACCTTTAACTAATGCTGAACAAAGCATGCTCGGATCTACGCAACCATCACCAGGACTATGTAAGGCCACTGTGAAATTATTACCGTTTAATACGGGTGCTAATCTAACTGTTTCTTTTGGTGATAACATTTGACTTTCTATTCCGAAAAAGTGTCCAATCGTGTGAAGCCTTTGATACTCTTGTACTCGTTCCTTGAAAAAATAATCAAAAAATAAGCTAAGCTACCCTTTTTTAAGTTGCGTTGGCAGTAAATTAATAACATTCACGACTAAACGAAAAATGTAAAGATAGAAGAAACAAGGAATTCGTAATTTTTGGCAGTTATAATAGACCAGTTTTCGAAGTCGAGGCGGTCAAGTTGGTATTTAATCATGCTAAAAACATTATTTTTTTTAAGAATAACTTCATAAAAACAGGACAATAAAGACAATGGAACGAATGTAAGGTGCGTCTGGAAAGAAAGTTAAATTGAATACGAAGTCCATCTTCGAAATATTCCATGGAAGCGTAAAAGTGCCTTTAAAATAGTATATTAAATTATTCATTTTAATATAGTTACATATTTGTCAGGATAACTCTTTGACAATAGTAAATCAAACGTATAAATAACAGAAAAAACTAATAGTTCATTTAAATATGAACTATGTAAACATTATCGTTAATAATTTTCCAAACATTGATTTCAAATTATCACTGATTACTAATATTAATGTTCATATATAAATGTCTATATTTAATGAACATCACTAGATCTGAGTAGTCGTAGCTACCCGACAGGATCGGACGGTTGTGTATAGAAAGAGAGATTGCCCATACTCAACTACTGGCTACACGATAGCAGTTTACATATACACCTGATTAGTTTCGAATGTTCTTGTTCTCTAACAGGTACTTTCTCGAATGTGTAGGGTATTTTCAAGTTCGTACATACATATGTGTGTATTGTCCTCTATACGTCTGATAACATTGCTCTCTCTTTAAGATTGACTGTCATGCCCATATCATTCACACAACAGGCTTTTTATAACATGAAGCTGTGTCCGTTTTGAAAGTATGGATTTTACAACTACAACTAAACTCTGTCATTCTTCAAAACCGAAAGTATTAGCACACTCATAGCACTGAGTCTTCGAGAATGATTCAGTGGTAACCACTGTAATTCTCACACACGATGTATTTTCTAGACATCGTTTCACTTGCTCAGAAGTTTATTTGCTGTACAACCTACACAACTTCAGCAAAACTTCTTTAACACTAACTTTTCCTAGGGTCTTTTTGATACCGAAATGTTCTCCTGTCATACCACTATAGCACTTGCGAAGAACTTCCGAAACTCTTGTCTTTGATACAATTATTTATTCGACCTGCTTCCTTCAATCAACGCTTTCCTAAACTCCTTTGATAAAACACTCTTCAACGACCAATGAAATTTTGTTATTATGAACCCGGAAGTTGCTATCGACTTTCGAAACTCTTCCAAAAAGTTCTATGATTTTCTACATCGTTCTTCTGTTTGCATCGTTTGTTTGTAGAGACAATTCTTCAGCGACAGTAAAGTCAGACGTCGAAATAACAAATAACAAACAACTTTTCGAAAGGTTATTTAAGCAACTACGTAAATGCAACTGTAAATAATGTTCAAACGCTGATTATAAATATCTAACATAAATTACTTATATTGATTTTCACATATAAATCTCTATATACGATAGCTAATGATCATCACTACAGTTGTGTCTGCCCGATAGGAGTGGGACGGATGTAATCCGATTCGAAAGAATGCATTCGCTCGTATCCATTGTCATTACACGATGGTCCGCCCCTGTTTATCTATACTTTTTGAAAGATACTTATTGACAATTATATGTTATATTAGGTTTTCTAAGTGCCTGTCGCAATCTCGGCATTCTCTCTAATAATTTCGTTAGAAATTTCGGTTCTATTTTTGAGCATGCATTATGTAGTTGGGTCGATAGTGTTTTTATAGATATTGAAGCTGATTTTCGTACTAATTTGAGTAGTTCATCCCATAACAGCTATATAAGATTCAAGACGGGTTTCTGAGGAGACCATTTCATAATAACAATTATTCCATCTCGTTTTAATTCTTCTATATACCCTCGACGCGATTTGAGATCGTTGTCTTGCTGGAATACAAAATCTTCTCTAATTGATCGTGTTCCAGACGAAACAGCATTCTGTTCCAACATTTTTATTTTAATAAGATCGCTTACAGATGCTCCAGCAAAAAAAATCTGAAACCATTACTGATTCTCTTCCATGCATGGTGGTGGATGCAATGCATTCGAGAACTCGTTCTCCCGATGACCTTCAAACAAACGTTCTCGTATCTCGAATTTGAATTCGTTGCCTTTTTCCACTCTCCCAGCATCAAATACTTGTGTTCTCTTGCCCAAGCTAACCGTTTTATACGGTACAATACAATTTTTCTTTGCATAAACACCTTTTCACCATTGTGACACCAACTATTTCTTTTACTTAATAAAATTATTGCGCGATTCTCTGCAGCTGTTGTTATTTTTGGTCAGCCCAGTCGCTTTTTATTCATTATTACCAGTTTTTTTATATTTTTCAATATTATAGTCCACAGTCTGCGGATTAAGTATAGTAATTTCGAGGTTTGTCTATTACTTTTACCAATATCATGATGAGACACTATAAGAACAGGTGCTTAAACCGATAGTCTTTTCTACGCGGCAAAATATCGATTTTGTTTTAAAATAATATAGAAACACAACAACACGAACACTTTGCACTTCTAAAGTTGAATAAAACTAAAATTTTTATACAAAAACAATACCTCTCGTTATTTGATTTATGGCCTAATGTAATTGTATTTAACATTTCCGAGAAACAGGTTTTTATTTAATCGCCTTACTAAGTTGTAAAATCGCCATTGTTGATAATTTAGTTTTAAAGTACTTAAATACTTAAATACATAAATACCCAATAATATGTATTATGTTTATTTTTTAATTAACATTTAATTACATATTAGTTTTGTTTGGGCTATAATATCGATTTTTTGAATAGTATGAAAATGTACACGTGAGCGGACACTTATGGCCAGTAGTGTATATAAATTCTTTTTCGCTTACTATTAAGAACGAAAATTACGCGTAAATGGTTTCTTAGAGTAATTACAATATGATCGACGTTGTAAACAATACACTGCTGTTAATGTTGAGTTATAATACAATACAATTCAATTTTAGTTGTTATTGAATATGACGACTTTGTTATAAATTCTACATTTATACATTAAATCTTATCTGATGAATTTATTGTTATTAATATTTTAATAAATGAACTGAACAATTCCCAAGCATTTCGTAGAAGAAGGTAAAATGTTGAACGTACTTTAATGACAAAAATCGTTGTTTTGAATAATTTTGTTTGGATAAGTTGATCTTTTATCACAGTATATTCAACTATATCAAATTATTTACCGGTGTGCGTGCTATGAAGAGTCCCCCATTTTGAATGAATCCCGGATTAACTCCTGTTTCGTCCTCGAGGCTATCTAACACATTCTTCGTTCCTCTCAGTAATTCTATTTCTACATCGTTCGGCCGCAATCTCCAGAATAGGCCAGCTGTATGCCATGTTGTTCCGCTGGTTACTTTCGCTTGTTCCAATAAGATTGCACTTACTCCTCTCTTAGCTAGTTGATATAATGTGCTACATCCGACTGCACCACCACCTGGACATACATTTTTATTTAATTAAATTTAAGTGTAAGTTATTTTCGTAATATGCAGAACCAGTAAAAGTTTCATGCTTCTTTAAGAAACGTTTAAAGCATCTTGTTTCAATATCTAATTATGAATTGTCGCGTTTGAAAGGATGGAAAGGCAATGGCGGTTCGGAGTAAAAGGAAGTAGGTACCGCAACTATAGCCACAAAAGGTAACTGGTCATTTATGTCGTTATCGATAATAGTGCTTTATAGAAGCAGAGAAGGAAAAATAATACACTTTTTAAATTATTATAATACCACAAAGCCATTCACATATTTTGTACAAGGGGTACTAGGAAAGTTTTGCAATATGACGCAAACAGAGTTTGGGTCTTTGATGATGAGGATACACCCGTAGTTCTCAGAAAATTCCGATCTGTAAAGAAGAAAATGATAGCTGTATTTTTCAAATCGAGTGGAATTGGGGAACGTGTCGTTTTGGATACACAGAAGACAGTCACAGCTAAGTGGTTTGAACAGTGCCTACTTAAAGTCATTGGATCAAAGAAGAACCTGCGGCCAAAATCAAGAACGGACATCTGGTTCCTCCATCACGATAATGCTCCAGCTGACCGCGCCAAAGCCTGCACCGAATATTTGACCACGACAGGATTGAAACTTCTCGAGCACCCTCCCTACAGTCCAGATCTTGCTCTCTGCGACTTTGCACTGTTCCGCATGTAAAAATGAAGCTAAAGGGGAAGCGGTTTTTCAGTGATGAGGACCCTCTGCGGGCTTGGGAAAACGCGTGTGTTTTACTCCCTAGTGAAACTTGGCAGAACTGGTTTCGGAGAATGGAGAGGTGTAATTACTTTAAAAAAATTAAATAAACAAAGCTGTATTGCAAAAATTTCCTAGTACCCTTTGTACATGACCGAATTAAATATCCTGTTGAGAGTACGATTTTCATTTGTAATTTTTTGACCTGTACTTAAATTAGGTATAAGTCTACCAAGGTGCTTAACTTGTATATTTTTATTCACATAACGTCTACAAAAATGTAAAGACAGTCAATTTGCGACGGAATTGAATTTATGTAAATAATTAAACGTAAGTCTACACATACATATCTACGATTCCATCCGAAGGCAATTTTTGTCGCATTCCTTTAATAGCGTTTGTGTTGGAGAACTAATGCAACACAATGTTCATTTAAATATATATTCAATTCTGTCTGATTATAGTGTCCGCTATGCTTATTTAAACGGTTTAATATATATATATATATATATATATATATATATATATATATATATATATATATATAGTATATAATATGTAATTGTAATATTGTTTTATATATAAATATATACATATATAGTTATATAATTTTGTGAGGATGGTTTGTGTATGGTTTAATGTGTGTTAAATTAAATTTAATGTATTTCGATTTGATCGTGTAAAAAAAATAGAATTTATTAATGTGAAATCAAGATGAATTAATGTTTAAGGCTCAAATTAACTTAGAACTAATTATAGGCAATTGTGTGTGTTGTAATTTATATTAATGAATAGATACTTACTTTGTTATTATTTTTTTAGCTTATTTATTTATTTTACTCTACCTCAAGGTCATGGGATTGTGCATCGCTTTGATGAGATATGGATACAGATAAACATATAACAAAAGCAGACTAGATAAATTATGTCGTAATCTAATTACAAACCCATTCGTTCGTAGAATTGAATACAACTTCAGATCTACTGTACTGTATATATTTATAGCTTATATTACCGCATAAAGAATTTATAAAAATTAAAAATAACGTAGGTATCAAATTTGAACCCTCTTGCATTCCTGGATCGGAATAATTACTTTGGATGCAAAAGCAGATCTTCTGCATAAAAGATCTTTTTCCAACAAATTTGTGTAGTGTGTAGTATTCTATTTCCTTTTAAATTTCATTTATATAATCTACATGACTTACTTTCAGTCTACAGCGTTGTGCAATATTGAATGTGTATTTATATTCCAACTGAACAATTTTTAGATTTCCCGGGTGGGTGTCTTAAGTTGCGTAAAGAAGAAACTAACTAGTTACATTGAAAATTATACTTTATTTTGCTACAGCACGTATTACTAAAGGGGTGCACCTTTAATTACGAACTGAAACCAGAATTAAAAACTAAAATCTATACCTATTGAAAGTAGGTTATTTGTAAATTTCTATAATTACTACTCAACTCAAAGTATCGCTCTTGGGTAAACTCGTGAAACTTTTTATTGATGAACAATATGTGTGATGCTTTTATATTAGGTAATGCACTAGATATATGTATGCATAATAATAACTGTAATATTGATAATAAATAATTTTCGTCCAAAATTAATTTATTGGAATCCATGATAAATTTTTTAATTTTCGATATACTATGAAAACTATTTTATTTCATATTACATAATCTACATATGTTTTTGTTCTCATTTTAAATGTAAAATAGTACGGTTATTTAATAAAAGTTATGTACCGGTACATGTTTATTAGATGTTATGTGTATACGCAACTACGCCACTGATAGAACAATATATATTTATTAGTCTTGTAAACTAATATATCGCAGTTTCCTCATCAATATTATCTACGTAATAAATTTTAACACTAATATTGTTTCACAAATATTGTCTTTAATAATGTTCCATACAAACACGCCGAGTAAGACCAAAAAGACAATGTCCATTTTGATGAAATAATATTTCATACTATTTCAGTATTATCAGGACAGACCCATCATTTTGAGAAAGATATACGTGTAACGTTTTAATATCTCCAAGGAAGATATATCGGTCATTAACAGTTGACATCAATACAACAACTGAGTTAATATTTACACTAACCTTCGATTCTTCTCCTTTTTACGAAATTAAACGAAAGTAATAATCTAATTGTAACAGAGTGGCAAAATATTTATCTTTCGATCTAAATTTTAACAATTTTTATATTTAAATAACAAACAGTTGTAACATAATTATATAGCGTTGTGATAACTTATCATATTCTTTATTATAGAATTTTAACACATTGAAATATTTTCCGAAACGAGTTGTAATTAAAATAGTGAAATGTCTGCTGGAAACGTGTATTTTTTGTCTAACAAATATGCAAAAAGTAAATGCAGCCTTGGAAAAAAAATTGGTATCGAAATTACATGTGAAAGATGTTTGATGTGTAACTTCACTAATTACTCAAGAAAATTGCGCAAGTGAAGTAGTTTAAGAACATAACATTAAGAAGATTAATAAAAATTTATTTAAGATACTAACGTCAAGATTAAAGAGTTAGGAAAGTTAGTATTTAACTTGATAAAGATAAGAAAAACGTTTTCAAAGCTATGAAAAAAAAATTTATTTTCTTACATCATGAATATTATTACAAGTGGAAATCTTTTGAATGCAGCATATACGAAAAAATTAGTGACAAAAAAAGCAGAACAATAAATGAAGTATTTTCGAATCTGGAGTGAAATTAATGTAAGAAAGGCAGTTCTTTTTTTGGGTAATTTATATAAAATATCACAGAATTAAAACATGATCTTAATATCTACAAAAGCCAAAAGTGACTCGGGATAAGAAAAACAAGGGGAAAAAAGTAAATTTTGGGGTTATAGAAAATTTAATACATGTCAGTGGAGTTTATTTTTGAATGAAAATGAGTTAAATAAATCTGTTAAATCACACTGGCTCTGTCGATGTATTAGAAAATGCTTTTGGCATATATGATTGTTTCAAAACAAGTTCTTCTCTATTGATTAAATGTAGTCGTTTTTGTTCAACCACTGGCTCAAAATTTACCAATTTTTGGCAATGCTTATGAGAATCATTAATCTTTAGGACTTTGGTTATTTCACCAAATACACAGCGATCTCTTTCTTAGATATAAATCCGATTTCATATTTGTTGGAACTGATTGCTCGAGGCTGCATATATTTACTCTATTTCTAACAAGATTATTATAGTGAATCCCAAAAATTAATCAATTTTATTCCGTAGTAACACGGTCCATTAACATAGATTCTGTTAATTTATGCGGGGCTTTCCTGGAGTATTTCTAAACAAATTCTAAACTGCAAAGATAGCCTGTAATCATGGATTACGATGCATTGAACATTTCTCTAATCACTGCTGGTGCTAGGTACGGATTTTGTTTCAGCATCCATCATAAAACGTCATTTTCGATCTTCGAAGGTCGACCAGAAGAATGACTTTCATCATCCGTATAGATTATACCTTTCTTAAATTTCGCAAACTGGCTATGAACGCTGCACAAATTTATGGTCGCTTGAAGATTTTGTTTCAGCATCCGTCATAAAACGTCATTTTCAATCTTCGAAGGTCGACCAGAACGACTTTAATCATCCGTATAGAATGCACTTCTTAAACTTCGCAAACTGGCTTTGAACGCTACACAAATTTACAAGGTTCACAATAAAAACACTGCACGTTTTTCTTAACTCTATATGTATTGCTTTCCTTCTTAAATTCATACAATAAATTTTATCTTAAATGCAACAGTCTCTCTAGTAAGAAAAAGGTCAGCATAATTGAAGTATGGGAAGAGTTACAAGTAAAATTCTTAGAAAAGCACAATGCTAAGACTCCTCAATTGTAATTGATCAGTTCTTCGACATTTATTTTTCCTTTCGGATTCATATAGGGAACTCAAATTCGAATCATTTTGTGTATGATACGTCATCATTAAGAAATACGTGTCATTTCTCACACGTACTTCTTAATGATAATGTAACATGCACAAAATGATTAGAATTTGAGTCCTCTATACGCATCCGAAAGGAATAATAAATATCGCGAAATACCATTGTCAAATAGATAAAAAAATTTAAAGGGATTTCTTAACAAATCGGTTTCTTGCCGAACAGTGTTATAAATCGTGCTCGGTCGGTCCCAAATAATAAACTTGTTCAGAGAACTGTTAAGTAGCTGGTAAAAATTGCATCTTTAGGTTTGGTTTTGTAAATAGAGTTTTGACAGTACGTACTTGTTTATTGGTATTTTAATTATTGGAAAAAATGGTACAAATATATGAAAATACATTACT